>WIQG01000097.1:0-535164 GCA_014925785.1 Mycena galopus ATCC 62051
TTGTGTAGGCGCCGTAGCTTATGTTGTGGGCCAGGTCCACAGGAATGTGCAGAGGCTGCGCTGCCGTTGCCCTCTTTGGAGGACGCGCCATTCCGCTTGGACAAAAATTCTGAAGACGTCGATGACGATCTGTCCTCGTCGGACTCGGACTCAGACTCGGATTCGGACTCGAGCTCTGGCGCCGAGCACAGCGACAGCAATGCTTCCAAGTCGCGGAAGCCGAAGATCCTCAAGAAAAAGAAGGTTGTGACGAAGAAGCCCACGAAGGCAGCCGCCACGGGGTCTAAACGCAAAGCGATGGAACTGTCCGTCTCGTCGGCACCACCGCCAGCGAAAAAAACAAAGAAAACACCGGCGGAGGGAGAGAAGGTGTGGGAGGAGGAGGAGGAGGACGACGACGACGAGGAGAGGGCGTCTGCTGCTGCTGCTGCGCAGGACCTGGCGCAGCGTCAGGAGAACGAGTGCAGGTGGGCCGCGACGAGGGAGCGGAACGCCCGCCTTCTTGCCGAGCTCGATTTGAACAGCGCGGGGTCGATAGCGGCGCTCAAGACTGGGACGCAGACGAGGAAGCCCCGCCGCATCAAGGCCTCCGGGGCTGGCGCGGTTGGCGCGCCTCGACGCTCGGGGTGGCGGAATGGAGGTGCGAGTGGAGGTGACGATGCGGAAGGAGACGGGGAGGGTGGGGATGTCGACATGCCCGACGCGGAAGAGCTCGATGGGGATGTCGAGATGCCCGAGACCGACGCTCAGGCGGTCCCCGCACGTCCCAAGCCCAAACCACTCTTCAAGCAGAAGGGGCCAGTTTCTGACGAGCCCACCCCACGTGCGCCCTCTACCGACGACCCCGTCCCTCGCCCGCCTTCGAGCGATGAGCCCGCACCGCGCCCGCCCTCCACTGATGACCCCGCACTGCGCCCGCTTTCGAGTGACGAGCCCGCACAGCGCCCGCCCTCCACTGACGACCCTGCACCACGCCCGCCTTCGAGCGACGAGCCGCACCGCACCCGCCCTCTACTGACGAGCCCGCACCGCGCCCGCCCTCTACTGACGAGCCCGCACCGCGCCCGCCCTCTACGGACGAGCCCGCCCCTCGCCGCCCTCTACGGACGAGCCCGCCCCTCGCCCGCCCTCTACGGACGAGCCCGCCCCTCGCCCGCCCTCTACGGACGAGCCCGCCCCTCGCCCGCCCTCCACTGACGACCCTGCGCCACGCCCGCCCTCCACTGACGACCCCGCGCTGCGCCCGCCCTCCACTGATGACCCCGCGCCGCGCCCGCCTTTGAGCGACGACCCTGCACCGCGCCCGCCTTCGAGCGACGACCCCGCACCGCACTCGCCAGGACCACTACCTTCTCCCTCTGCCGCGGAGCGTACACATTGCCCAGAGGGCGCGGCGGCGTGGTTCCAGCATGGTTTCAGGGAAGTCTCGCGGGAGACGCTCGGTCTGCACTACGAGCTCCTGCTGCAGGCATTCATTGCCTTAGAACAGAAGCACGAGTGGAAGGCGGCGGGTAAGTTGAAGGGTTCAGCACCGCGGCCACAGCCGGTCGCGGACTGGATTAAGGATGCACGCGGGAAAACAGCGGGGGTGCGAGCCATCCCCAATGTCGAGGCCTTCGCCAGAGGGTGGTGGGCATGGTGGACGGGATTGCAGCCCTCTTGGCGCGGTGCCTGGCACGGGCGCTCACGAAATACCGCTGTCAACCCGGAAGCAGACTGGGGGGCCTTGCGCGTTTCGGGGCAAAATGGTTTACTCAGTGTCGTGGCGACGTTGTACTGGTGGGGATGTGTGGAGAAGGCGCGCGGCAACGCAGAGGTATCGGAGTGGGAAGAAGCGGTCACGGACACTACTTAGATCATGCGCAGTATTGTCGAGGCGTGAAGGGCAAGTGCAAGCCGTGGGACTTGGGATTTTGACCTTGGCCTGCTTGCCTTTGAAACAATTTCTTTACGATACATCATATTTATTTTTATTCTCATACTTTCATCACTTATTAGCTACAGCTTGTTGGGTATTCAACTACTCCCCAGATAGTCCGTCTGAATCAAAGATTGCGACTTGACTTGAGTGATTTGAATCCAGAGATGACGTAACACATGACTTTACTTTGAAATCTCAAGTCCAAAAAATCTTGATGGTACATGTAGCTGGCACAGAAAGTGAGCAACAGACAAGAAAGTTTCTACAATGTAAGACAACAGGCTACATCCAGGGTATTTAGGGTATATATTACAGCTAGGGCTCTCAGGCGGCCGTGCTATTTGCCATGGTTTTACCTCCGCCACGCATATGTCCGAAACAGTCTTGAATATTGTGCTTGAAGCTGATCATACTCAAATCTCAACAGAAAGCCTCAAACATGTGACCACGGCCTTGAACATCCACGTCTCTGGTGTGCGGAATCTACGTTTCAAGCTTCGAAGTGCGCTAAGGAAATATTCCGATGCTCTTCCTTCAGCAAGCCTTAAACGCCACTCCTCTGCCTCAGTCGCCGAGTTCTTTGACTCTTTCGAAAAACTTCGAAAACCTGCTCTGTTATCTATCGCTGCTTCACATCAATTTGAAACCAGAGGAAGCCTTTTTGCTCGACGGTTACAAATGGTTGCACCCAGGCTCCATTCCACCTATGATGCCGTTCGATGAAGGCCCCTTGTGTGATGTGCTTAGATCCTGACGGTGTTTCTTTTCCGTCTAACGGGGATAAGTCAATTTTCCCACTTTGCAAAAACTGTTATTCTTCGCTCAGAAGCGGAAAATTGCCAGCCCTATCCTTGGCAAATAGAACATATCTTGGTTCTGTTCCTGAGGATCTCAAAAATCTTACTGTGATTGAAGAAGCAATGATTGCACGCTGCCGCTCCAAATGTTGGATACACGTACGGGGTCGTACTGGCGCTGCTTAATTACAATTGATAATACTGCCAAATTCTGTCCACTACTTATGTTTGAACAATCCGTATACTTTGATTTGAGTCTGATTTAGAGGTAGCGGGCCCTGCCGCTTGCCGGCCCTACCAGCCTCATAAATTGTCAGCTAAAGTCCTTGGGCCGAAGCTGAAAGTGAAGGCGTCCGATATAGCCGATCAAAGTCCGAATCACCCCGATTACGTTCATTGTCATATGTGACACAACACCGTGCCGCGGCGCGTCTTCTCACCAACTTGCACTGCACATGGTGCTCCCCATCGTACCGGTACCGCCGATATTCTCATGTCCACGTATTCTTTACCGGATTCACACTCGTTGCTACTCGGTTCAGATTCAGGAGGCCCATGACGCGCGGTGCGTTGTCAATGTTAAAAATTCCGTCGCGACTCGTTCATCGAAGGATATTGCAGATCATCTCGGCCGCCCAAGCTATCCTCTCGTGGTGGCCGTCCCCGACATTCAATTTCTACCTTGAATCCGGTGTTCCTTGTCCCCAGTGACTGCCTCGATCTACTGTGGTATTTCGTTCAATTCGTTTTGTCACGAGTCACACGGCCCAAAAAAAACGAAATTTTTCGTAAGTCACAGGGTCACAGAGGCGATTTGGGGCTTCGCCGAGGTGCCCGGGGCTAGCCGAGCGCTAGCCGAGCTTTGCCGGCGGATCAGATTGCCTTATTTAGATGCCGTACGAAAGGTACAATTCGTATGATGGTGTCACACACCAAACCGTCATACGAATTGAACGAAATACCACAGTATCTCGACGGAAAACAATGAAGGTGTGCTTTCCAACGTCACGGCCCAGCAGCAACGCACAAGCCTCGATTTCGTATGAACGCTACAAGACTCCTTCCTAGTCTGGAGTTTACTGCGCGGCAGGTGATTGGAAGTCGGCTTATTACCAATCACAATTTGTTCCCACGCTTGCTACTTCTGCGTCATTACTTCTCCTCGCTCTTCTTCTCCTCCCTGGAACCCTACCACGTCCAATGGTGTCTCGATATAGATGGTCGGACCCTAAAGGAGTACAGACAGTCGCCGAAATCGTCAAGAAGCGTATACCTCAATGGAAGGATGGCCTTTATCCCGCGCAACTGAAGCTTATTCTCCGTATTTTGGATGGCGAAGATATCTTTTGCTGTATGGCAACCGGAGGCGGAAAATCGGCTCTGTTTGCCGTCCCCATTGTGGTTCTGAAAGAGCTGGCTGCCCATCCCGAACTCTACGCCGACCTCCCCGCGCGAGCGCTACCTGTAGGAATTGTTGTTACACCGACAAAGGGTCTTGCGGCGAACATAGTGGGTTTAATTCAATGGTCATGGACTCACGTTGTTTATTTTCAGGTTTTTGAGCTGAGCAAACTCAATGTATCTGCTCTTGCATACTGCCAAGAGACCGTAAGCGAAGCACGTATCGCTGGCCGCAATCTCGTACACGAAATTCGCGACTGCAAAACCTGGAGTGTTATCTGTGTCGACCCCGAACATCTCCGCGACAAGGCTTGGCGACAAATTACTGCTTGGGACGTATTTCGGGCCAACATTGTCTACGGATGCACGGACGAAGCACATCTCATCGATGAGTGGGGCGCCGACTTTCGTCCCGACTTTAGGCATATCAGGCCTTTTTTCCGCGGCTGTCTGCCTTCCTCTGCTTCCATCATGGCGCTTTCTGCGACTGTACAGCCCGGCGCTGCCACAAAATCCATTTGCTCCAGCCTTGGCTTTTCTGGGTCCGATTTCCACATGTTCAGATCGTCGAACGAGCATGCTAACACACAAATCATCCTGGAGCCTGCGACCAATGGTGTCGGAGGGAAGATCTTTCCGCAACTGCTCCCGTACCTGAATTCCCGTCGCAAGGCAGTCATCCATTGCCGTACGATTGACGATGTTCTGCGTGTCTTTGTGTATCTCTGGAAGTGTCTCCCTCCCGGACGACATCGACTACAGCGAATCAAGATGTATCATTCACTGCGAACCTTCGAGGAAAATCAGGAGATTATTCGGCAGCTCGAGGAGGACCCGGAATGTCAGGTCGTGATCGCGACGGTGGCGATTGCAAATGGATTGAATGTCCGGTCCTTGCTTGACAGTCTTGCGTACGGAAGGGCGGATACAGTGGACGGAATTTGGCAGCAGATGGGGCGCGTGGGCAGAAGTGCAGAGACTGCCGCCCGCGGTGTTGTATTCTTCCAGCCCGCGTCTCTAACTGCGGCCCAAAGGCAACTCGCAGGTGAGTTTACCATTCCTTGGATGTACCATTTCTTATTATATGTTCGTTTCTTAGGCCCGTCTGCCGTTCCTACCACCGCATCAAAACCGACACGAAAAAATGCTAAACGCATTATCGAGTATCTTCCCCACCTCGGCTTCACCCTTCTCCGTTGCATCCCTAACCTTGCGTTGCATCTTGTCTCTATCAGAGTCCGTCATCGAGTTGAGCGCGTGATGCGCCGTGGTGTCGCTAACGCTGAAGCCGAAGCGGCAAAATACTCGCTTGATATCGACATGGGCTTTGCACACGAATAGCCAGATTCCCAGCGCGAGCGCGAGATCGCTACTGGCATACTGGTTGCGGCATACGATGAAAGAGCTGATTACCCCGACTTGATTCTGCAAACCGGCGTAAAAAGTTAAACGTGCTTGAAGTCGAGATGACGTACGATGGGATGAGGACGAGTTTTCTTCACCACAACTTTGCCCTTCTTCCGGGACGCCGCGAGTGACTCTGTGAGGTACCAAACAAATGGATCCTCCTGTTGATACTGAGCGCTGAGGCCGTCGATCGTGAATTCCATGTCCTCCCACTCTACAACTTCTGTTCTCTCAGTCCGCCCATTTGCTCTTGCACGCAGGTGGCGCCGAGTTCTTCCTGCTGCCTGAGTTTTCCGTGCCAGCTTCCCAACTCTGAAGTACGCATGATCTCCGACTAATCGTGTGGCCCACGAGGACAGGCACGGCCGCGCGCATCCAATCTCGCTCGGGAGTTTGACAGGGGAAAAGCTGGCAAGGTAATCCGGGTCTGTCTTCTTGGGACAACTCTTGTGGTGATTATAGATTAGATCAATGATATGCGCCATGGTGACAGTTGTTCGGCCCTGCAGGAAGGCGGCCACGGCCAGCCTGTGACGGTGTGTTCGTTTATCTGTCTCTCCTCGAGTACGGGGATGGAAAAGAGCAGCCAAGAGGTTTCCAATAGTGCGAAATCCAGAGGTTTTGAGAGTATCATCAATTTTCTCGAATTTTGTGCGTTTCGAGACTTTCAAGGGGATCTGTGATGATGCGGAAGAGGGAGAAGGGGTAACAGGGCTGTGAAAAGCAGATGTGGCGAAAGAAGGAATGATTGGCAGCGGTAATGGTGCGGGGGTCCGTTTGTACGATCGTTTGGTGCGTTCCTGCGCCGTATTTTGGGCCATTTCGTATCCCAGTGAGTATCCGATGCAGAGTATGCGTGTCGTAGACCAGAAGAAGGCTGTGGAAGCGAGGAAGACGCGACGCGTCAATTGTCACACATGTGATGTCACGCGAAGATTGGTAATAAGCCGGCTTCCAACCAACTGATCGAGGGAATCAACAGACTACAAACAACCGAGGTACGAGGTAATTATAGTTTGTAGCGTCTGTCTACGAGAGACTAACTCCTTCCCAGTATTCCAAAATCTCTCCCTTCCCGACCAATTGTATTGGATTCCTACACTACCACCGAGATCGAGCTGCTGGACCACTGGAAGGCAGTGTCCGCTTTCGCGTTACCTCAGGGAGTGCGCCATCGTCTTTCTATGATGGCCATGACCTGGTATTGCCGTCTGGGTGTCCTTGGCAGATTCTTCTACCCCAGTTGGCACGGCGAACGATGTACAGTAGGATCCGTGAACAGCTGTTGGAAGAGGATCTCGTCACAGTAGAACAACTCTCACAGTGTCTTGAGATCTTCGGCGAACGAGGAACTCTCCGTCCTGAAACCACATTGTTTCGTCTCAATCAAGAATTCCCTGTCCGTTTTTCCGGTGGGATCGATGTCACCGTTGTCGGCGAGGCACTGCACCGGCTCAGACTCAGTAGCCTCTTTAGAGCCTGCTCGGACGGTAAAGCCTACTTTCCATGGGCTGGTGAGCCAATCTCTCACTATTAATTTCTAAACTCACTCCCTGAATATTTCGTTCTCAGGCTCTGGACTCGCTTGTTTCGTGCCCTCGACCAGGCCCCAGTACAATGGGCGGCGAGTCGTTCACATGCGCATCACCAAAATCGTCACTCCCCTCTCGTGCACCGTGAAAGGAGAAAAGGCGAAGCAATCGAAACCCAAAGAAGGGGAGTTGCTCACTCATTTCCGCTACACCCGTGCGCCTGAACCCTGGGCGTATGAAATCGACGCAAAGGATACCGCAGTTGCCGTTGCTCTCCGCATTTTGTGGGGCAATTCTGGAATTCCGTAGTCGCCCGACTTCGCTATATCCTTGACGGTGGTCAACTTCATTTTTCTTCGTCCCACCACGCCGCTCATCATTAATCGTCCAGTTGTAAATACATACACTGCGCAATCGTTCCTAACTCCGGACATGCGTCGGGTGGTGGATTCAATGGAGGGTGGTGGAATTCAATCGAGACGATAGTGTCTTCAAGGCACATAGCCTCCATGGCCAGCGTCTTATGTAGTAGTAGTCATATTCCTAAAGTGAAAAAAACCAGCGAGTGCATGTTTTTGGAAGGTACGACCCAGTCTTGGATTACAACCGAACAGAACCTTTAAGGAACAAAAGACCCCGGTCGACCATCCACAGGCAGCAGGGCAAGTAAAAAAAGAGTTTCTTGAATTGTGTGCCGTTTCTCCCTCTTGTTCTGAAAACATGGTGATTTAATCTCTCTGGTTGTTTATCAGGATCTGCAACCAGGCGTGAAATTCAAGCCTCGCCGTGATAGTGAAGATGACGACTAGGATACCGGGAATCTGGACCAGACTCACTCAGAGAATTTCCCTTCAGCTTTTATTACATGCACGAACCCATTCCTGTGCAAAAATAAGCTGTGATTCAATTTCACATAGTTTATTTGACAGAGAACCACGCGATCGGCCACGAATTTGAATTTGTGCTTGTTTGCCCCTCTCTTTCTTCTCCACCACGACCCCGACTGCCTGCCACCCAAAATGGGCCAGTACTGGCAACTAATAAACCTCGACAAGCGCCAGACTTATGGGAGCTGGGGCAAGATGGCTGAATTCTTTTTCACTGGCTTGCCGAAGCTGTGCCTTGATCAGGGCTTGAAGATCGCTCCGAAGCTCCCCGACTGCGACAGTCTCGTCTTCCCCTATAAATCTGGTGCGCTCTGCCAGGATGTCTCCGAGTCTCGTAGAGGTCGTGCCACCTACTTCCGCCAAACAGCGGCTCAGAGGTGCGTCCCCGTGGTCTGTTCATCGTTTCATCATACTGATCATTGTCGTGTACACTTAGTTCTGCTTTGTTAAATTTTCCTGTGGAAACAATTCAGGAGATTCACTCGCACTTGGGGGCTCTCGCGGATCTCGTGTGTCTGAGCATGACTTGCCAGATTTTGTGGGCCATAGGAAGGGAAGAGATCTATCGTCGTGTGGCGATCGTCGCAGGCAACTTTTCGTGGGCGGGGGACCGCATTATCTGCGTTGGTGATTACCTGTACAACGAGGATATCCCTCGCGGTCTTCTGAGCCCCGAGGAAACGGAAGAATTCACTCGCGTCGACAAGGAAAACGGAGAACCGTACACCTTGTTCGCCTATCGCTTCGACAAAATATCCCATCGCCGAGGAAGCTTCAATATGTACGATCTGCTCATGCACTCTACGATGCTGGGCTCACAGCATCGGCGGTTCTCATCCTACGTTGGGCTTGCCCCGCATCTTTTTGACATGGCATACGAAACTCCCGAATCCAAGGAGCCTGCCGTTCTAAGGAACATTTCACGTCACGAGTACGTCCCAGAATCCGCGCTCATTCTGTGGAAAGAGGGCGTGGAAATCGAGGAGATGAAGGGCATCGGATTTGGGGACATCATTTTCAGCCGGATTTGCTTATCATCGGACCCCTCCGGTTCCATGATGAATAACCACCTTGGGGTTTGGGCTGGCGATTGTTTCGACATCGTCGCCTCGGACTGGTTGGATGATGATGCTACTTGGATGGACGTCAGCGGCGAAGTCTTGAAGGAGGTGGAAGGAATTTGGTACAGATATTTCTAATAGCCGTTGGCGCGCATATATGCTTTTTATTGTTTGGAAATTTTTTAATGGGTCCTATAATTACAAAAGAAACTGGGGATATAGCATCTCTATAGTTTCAGAGTCGCTCCCAAACTTGGTTGAAAGAAATTGTCACGTGCACTATGAATCGGCTTCCCTCCGGGCCGGGACGATGCTTCCTACGTCCATGACTGAATTGAAAAGGTGAGCTATAACTGCCCCCTTCCGATCCGCTCGCCGATTTAATTTCCTTAGCCTCTCATTTGGTTCAAACTCGGTGATTTCTCTTTCCTCGCCGCCCGAGGCTGCTTACAGGTGCTGACCGATCATTTTCGGGGCCAGGGTTACGAAGCGCTTCCCACCGACGTCCGCGCAGAATCTCCCACTCCTTGCAACAACCGCTCAAAACGCTCTTTTCCCATCCGAATTCTTGCTATTACTTCGCTGATGGTCATGGTCTTGTTCGGGGCACGACATGTCGTCCGCAGCGGGCTTCTGAAGTGCATGGGCGGTGGAACGCACCGTACCATGATGTCGTTGCCCTCTCATTACACCCTTCCTTCAGGTAGTCTCCGGAACAAAGCTGCTACCAAAGCTGACCTCTTCTTGGTTATATTCAGGAGACAAGATTCCGTCTGTCGCTCTCGGTGAGATCTCCTAGCCAATATCTGCGCCGGACCCTAATAGAGCGCAGGCGTCTGGCGCGCGGCTCCGAACGAGGTCGGTGAAGCAGTCAAGGTGAGTCGTGCGTGCGACAAACTACGGTCCGTGATTAATGATTATCAGACCGCACTCAAGGCGGGTTACCGCCATATCGACGGCGCGTGGATTTACCGGGTATTTTCCAGAACAAAAATTGGATGCACCCAGCTGAATTTGATAATTCAGAACGAGGCTGAGGTGGGTCAAGCGCTGAAGGACAGCGGTGTACCCCGCAAGGACGTCTGGATTACCTCGAAGGTACCTTTTACCCATCTATACATCGACATTTACTCGATGCTACTTGACAGCTGTGGAATACCTTTCATGAGCCCGAGGACATCGAGCCTGCTCTAGACGAGTCCCTCGCCAAACTTGGGACGGATTATCTCGACATGTACCTTATCCACTGGTGTGTGAATCCCTCTCTCGGCCTCAGACTTTGAAGCTTATTTCTGGTCTGGCGCGCCCACAAAGGCCCCTCGCGAAAAAGGATGGACAGCCGTACGACAAGAATCTCACCCAAAACCCCTACCCGACCTGGCAGAAGCTCGAAGAGATGGTTGAAAAAGGAAAGGTCCGCAACATCGGGGTTAGCAAGTACGCACTTGTTTATTGCACATTCTGCGAGAGACTAACACATGCTTCTACGCTAGCTTCAATATTCGTAGGTAGGCCTGACCTCCGCGCCGATTGGTCCCAATTCATATGGAGGGAATATAGGCTCGAAAACCTGACGGCGAACCCGCTCAAGATCAAGCCCGCTGTAAACCAGGTGAGTACCAAAAGACCTCCATCCAGAGTTCCACTAATTGATTCCATAGGTCGAACTCAGCTATTGGATCCCCCAGCCTGAGTTGCTGAAGGTTTGCTCTGCCTACTAATGTTATCGGTCTCATTTTCAACGCCTATCAGTGGGCAAAAGAGAACGACCTGCTCCTAGAAGCATACTCACCTCTTGGAAGTGAGGGCAAGGTCAAAGACACGCTCGCTGTGCCTGAGGTTAAAGAGATCGCCGAAGAGTTGGGAATGACGCCGGCGCAGGTCGTGATTAGTTGGCATGTTCAACGCGGGGTGCGTTTGGTTTTTTTGGCTTTCTTCATCAATTCGGCGGTGTTGACGTGTGGGTTCTCAGACTGTTGTCCTTCCCAAGAGTGTCACTCCGTCGCGCGTAGTTGAGAATTTACAAGGTTCGCTTTATTCCATTTCAATCGTGTCCCTACCGAACTTCCACCGTAGTTCGTGCCCTTCCACCGGCGCTTTTCGCCAGGCTCGAACAGGCTGCGACGTCTCACAAACCCTACCCGCGGTTGAACCCGAGTAAGGGCTGGGGAATTGACTTTGATATTTTCGATTAAGCGCATGGAGACGGGCCACGTATGTATATGTTTTACATGTCGGAGAACATAAGCAAAGAAGATTTTACCAGACCCGTGTGGTGTTCTGAAAACGATGCGCGTGCAATTGATTGCAGCTTCTCCCCGGACTGGCATATGCCATGAAGCCACCTTGTTACTGGTCCTGGATATCGATGCTGAAAACCGCTTCACCCTCCAAAATTTCAATTTCGCTTTTGAATCCAACTTCACAAAAGATCAGGCGTGCGTCGTCGGCCGAGAAGGCGCAGACAAAGCGGCGTGTCTTCCTCTCCAAATCCACCCAACTCATTTTCACAACCGACGCCACGGCCTTTGCTTATGATTTTTCGCTCAAGAACAGTCTATCCGGGTCGTTTTACCCTCGAGGCGAGGTTTTCTGGGCGGTAATTGGGCGAACACTCTCATTACTACTAACTACGTCCCGGGCAGCCTGTAGGTTCGCCTCTGACAAGTTCTGGGCCATCTGGTTCACCAACCATCCATCGATAGCGGTCGGGCCCGCGTACCTCGAGCTCATGGTTTTGATTTAAACCTCTAGTTCCAATGCTGAGTGTTACGCTTTGCCTTCGCGGTTGGCCGCGGTGATCTTCAAATTTTCTTGAAACCATTTCAAACAAATCGTTGACTCGCACCCGGACCCGGGATCCGAAGATTCCGAAGCCGATCGCCTATAAAGGCTTGGAATCTGATTGCACTTTTTTGGCCACGATGTCAACCGCTGCTCCTGATGCAGCCGCTACGCCTGCACCGATCTCACCCGCGGCACATCTCCCCGACCAGTTCACTGTTGAGTCCGCCGAGCTGCGGGCCGAAGTTTTGGCTCACACTCCGCTCCGGTTCACTCCCGCTGGCGAGCCGTACCTCCCTCTCCCCGCGCCCTTCGAGCGCTTCTACCTCGGCGCCATGCGCCAGTCAGACCTCCCGCACGACGTTTCCATGATGGTATGTGGATCGTCAATCGTGTCAAAGAAGACTCTGGTTCAATGGCATTTGAGCACAGAACGACCTCCGCGTCGTGCGCACGATCCACGGTCCGCCATTCCCGAACCCGCTGATCAACGCCCAGCGTTGGCTCGTGCGCGAACGCGCAACGGTCGTTGCGCTTTTAGCCGCAAATGCGGAAGGCAACTTCCGCCCCGCTGCATCGAGCCCGTTCAACGTCCTCCGCGAACGCAAGCCCGATGGAAGCGAGGAGTACGTCGGGCAGGTGACGCTCGGGCCTATGGGCCCCAATGCCAAGCGCGCCACGCCTATAAACAACGCGTGGGAGGACTGGCGCTCACCCCAAGTGTTCGAGATCGGAGGTCCGTCCCTAACGTATTGACATCTTGTGTTTTGAGCTCACTCATTACGCACAGCTGCCTTGCGCCCAGAGTATCATGGCAAGGGTATCGCCTCTGCCGCCGTGCGCCTCCTCCTTGAGGAGTGGGCTGTCCCGCAGATGGGGTGCACCGAGATCCACGCTCAAGCCTTCGTTTCAAATGTCGCCTCCGTCAAGCTCTGGGAGAAACATGGCTTTGTCGAGGAGCCTTCCCGGCGCGGCGTCGTTCAAGTCCCCGAGGCAAAGGGAGGTGGTGTCGAACCTGATTGTGTGTTGGTATGGAGCCTGAAAGTGTGACTGCTTTCTTCATTCCGAATTCCGCTATCCCTTTCAAGGTGTTTCTGCGCGTAATGAAACTGTGACTGCTTTCTCCATGTGCCTCCGGAACCCGACTGGTATCCCTCTCAAGGTGTTTTTACCTTAACCTACACTGCTCCAATCCACGCTCCCATTTCTGTGCTTCCTGCCGTGTAAAAACGTTAACCCAACATTCTCGGCACAATACTTATTTTCTGTTTTACAAGTGCGTCACTTTTTTTCTCTCCCGACTTTCACTATGAAGTCAAGTCTCGAAGGTGCTTGATATTCTTCCTCTCTCTACAACATCAACACTTGATTATGATCCATCCTGTGATCGTGACTGGCCACGAGTTTATGCACGCACGATCCCACACTCGACCCAAGAGCGAAGTGCTGCCGAATACCCTTGAACTTTTATACAGAATACGAGTGGAAACTCCATCCAACAGACCATTGAATCCTACTGATACGGCGCCCTCCACTGCCTCGAAAACCATACTCCAAAACTCCTACGACCCGCACCGACCTCCCCTCCTAATGAAAGATAAATTGTCCCAGGAGACCAGTGATTTTTAATCTACTTCCAATGCGCTTCTAATTTATCAATAACATCGGATAATCCTCCTTCAGCCTCTCCAACACCCTATCCCTCGCGAACGATCTTCCCGCAGCAAGTTCCGCAACACGAATACCCCTCTCAAAAAGAACTTCATCAAGGGAAACAGTCGTCCAAGAACACCCCGCCGCTGTTGCAGACCGAATGAAGTGGCTGTCTGGATCCAAGTCGACGATACACCCATTGTGAGCAGAGCATACCATTCCCTTCGGAACGCTCATTCCAGAACGTGAACCAGGAGTAGCGGAAACACTCGCGTGAACAGTCGCCACCACCAGACTGAAGACGGTGGGGAGTTCTTCCGCAGGGAGTTCTTCCAAATCATCCAACAGCGTTACACGTGTCTGCCATTCAGCAGGCAAGTTATTCAGAATGCCTGTTTGGACGAGGCGGTCGCCTTGATAGATATAAATAGCGCCCACCCCAAGCTCGCAGAGTGCATAGATCACGGAAGCGTTGGTCCCAAGAACGAGTGCGCGACTTGTCGTGCTGATAATGGTTCGTCGCAGAAGAAGAGCCTGAATGCCGAGACACAATGCGTTGGTTCCGTGTAATGCACCACGGGGGTCGGGGATGACGAGGTCGGTGTATTGCGTGCGCGAAACATTTGGAGCTTCTTTATCGAGAAGGGCCAGTGGTGCTTCAAGGTCTGTCGGGAAGTCTACACAGAATCCAGCAAAGTCGGGTCGCGGAATAATGTTGGGCAGTTCCGCTATATCTTGTATGATGGAGCAAGTCGTTGCAAGTCCTTGATGTGAATACGCGACTTCAAGAGAGGCACGTTGGATCGACATCTCCTGGTCCTGTACAAGGAAAAAAGTCTTCCCAGGCCGAGTGGGTGTTGGGTTGTAAACCTCCCTCATCCGCTGTGTCTCTGCAATTGTGGCAACCTCGCTCCCGGGCAATCCCACCGGAGTCAACACGGTGTTGAAGACGCACGAGAGCTGCGCATACGGGCCCGTCGTCATTGCGGCCAAAGGCACACCGGTGCCTTGCACTGGTACTGCCTTCAAGAAGGCGCGAAGCCCGAAGTTGCTTTCTGCGTGGCGCGCCTCACTGCTGATGCGCACAACGTCGCCGAAGGCCGCGCATGCGCTGTACACGTCCCGCGCGCCGCTGCCGAGCCAATTTAGCGTGCCGAGTGGGTCGTGTGCAGACGCGATTATCAAAGTATTGGACGCATGTGCATCGCGGACAAGCTGCTGGAGGCGATCTCGAGGCCAGATAGGATCGACCGTGATATATTCGCAGCCTGCGCGAATCGCGAAGGCGAAACGCTCAAAGGCGGCGTCTACATCGGCATCGGGGTGCTTCCCACCGTGAGATATGCTGCGTAGAGAGAATATGACGGGGAGGGTCGAATATCGTCGGAGGGCGCAAAGCTGCTCGGCGACATAGGCCAACCCTGGTATTTCCCCTGATGAAGGTGTCTCTTCGAGGACGTCGACACGCAATTCGATAGCGTCCGCGGAGACGCTTTTCAAGAGGAGGAGTGCGGGGGTGATGTCTGGTTGGGCCAGAGGCAGTACATATGTCGGATGGTTAGGAGACAGGTCAATTGGCGCCGCTGGATGTACAATTCGCTTGAAAAAGCGGCGGATTTCGTGGCTAACTGCAAGTAGTTCCGTATTATCTTCAGAAATACTGGTGGCGGATAGCATCAGCTGAAAGCTAGGTGTACAGTCTCTGAGCCAAGAAGTTGGGGCTTGGAGAGGCGAATGTTGATCCGAAATGTGAACCAGATGCCCTTGGCGACTGGTGTAAGCACGGAGAGTTTCCGCTGCGCTTGTATCCGCCTGGGCGGCATCTTCGCCGACATAAATTATTTGCCGCCTGGGATTTCCGCGCACAAAATTTTCGAATACCGCGGTGCCTAGCGGATTTTCAAGCTCTTCCGTCGCATCGATGAACTCCCAAAGTAAAGCTGCGGCAGCTATACCACCGACATGGCGCACAAAAGGTTTACCGGTAATGATGATGGAAGATAGAGGCTCCGGTGTAGCGGTGGTCACCGTGTTTGCTCTAGGGGCAACGCCGCCTATTTGAAGACCGAACTACGTCGTGATGGGTTCAGTTGGGCGAGTGGAAGCTTAAATGAACCGAGCACGCACATCATCTTTTATGGTCCGCCACCACGTAGGAAATATCCGCTCAGTGCAATCCTTGTTATCCAATATAATCGGCACGAGAGCACCCAGAACACTGAAAGCCAGTGTGATGCGATGGTCATTGTTGCACTCGACCTCAATGTTATGTGCCAGTCGAGCAATAGGTATTCCGTGCACTTCCATACCGTCTGCAAGAACCTTACAGTGTACACCAAAATTTTCTGGAGACATGAGTATTTGCCTGGGGAGTAACAGAAAAACACGCTCACCCAACTCGCGGGCTGCAATCCGAATGCGGTCTTGCCCTTTCTGCTTTGTGATCCCAGTTATATGGGTGGACGCGTGCGGGCGCTGTGGGTCGTAGGAAACTGCTGCCAGCATCACAGCAAGGAGGAACGACTTGGGCATCTTCAACATGTCCAGATCTCCCGGTGGTCTAAGTGTCCCGACAGCCGGGCCAATAATTACCGTGCGCTTCCTGATCATTTCATTTCGCGAAACCCGGCATCCGAATTTGGGCAAGACATCGAAGATAAAGTCCGCATCCGGCTGTTCGAGGAGTAGGGATTTGATCTCGCAAGTCGTCCCGGAAATTGCGGACAGAGCGAAACAGCAGTTTGCGAGGCTGACATCGTCTGAAGCTATTTTGGTAAAGCCGCCCGAAAATCGGTACCACGTCCGTGGAATGGCGTAGGAATTCAACAGTTGGCCGTTTGCTGTCAGGCTATCCTGCCGAGTTGCTAGTACCCCAAGTGCTTTCATCCTCTTGAGCGTGAGGTCGATCCAGCGTTGGGAGCTCATTGGCCCTGTTCCCACCAACCGAAGTCTAACCTCCACCAGTGCGCGGGGTGCGCACATCAGTAGCGCGGCCGCAGGTGTGCCAGGAGTGGTTGGGTCAAGCTTGAAGTCCCCTCCTCGCCGGGAAGCAGGAACAACCTCTAGTGTATATCCGCCTGCTGAGGTTTCCGAGTATGTGATTGTGCTTCCATTTTCTCGCAAAGCGTCGATTAAAGGTGATACGTGACTTTTCTTCATGGGGTGGTCCCGCGAGATAAAGGTGTATCGTGTTCGCGGATGGGTAGGACGGGTGAGGACGCAAAAGGCAAGAAGATAGCAGAGCGAGCTGCTGCTCGACCTCACTTGAATTTCTTGCGTCCCTTTTGGGGAAAGCAAGCTGTTCCTTGAGGCTTCTATCGGCGGGGTGATGTGAAGTGTTCGCACATTCCAACGAGTAATGGTTCCTCCCTAAATGTTAATGAGGGCGGACATTCATTCCCCGAGGTTTCAAAACGCACCGTAAGTGATATGACAGTGTCAATGAAGTCTTGAGTTTCTTCCGCAAGTCGTCCACTGATCACGATGTGTGTTTTGTTAAATGGCACGTGGCGTCGAAGAAGTGTGAGAGCTAGGTCATGGTGCAGTTCACTTCGTGATGTAGGAACTTGTGTTGACACTTTGCGTTGCGCGGCCAAAGCAGGTTTAACCTGCACTCTGGAAAGACACATATCTCGTATCATTTTGTCGGAAGGGGAAATGCTGGAAACGAATTCTTCCTCAGTAAGGAAAGCAATCTCGAAGTCGTTCAATCCGCGTCGCTGCAGAGTTTTGATTATCGCAGCCAGGAGTTCGTCAGGTCCCAGGAATTTGCTGGTAATTAAACCGGCGACTCGGGGGTCATCGAGGGAGACAGGGAGACACCATTTTTGTAGGTGGGCCTTGAGCTGATTGAAATGCTGCGAGACTATCCGGTTGCGGAGCAGAAGAAGACGATGTTCGAACATCAGCCCAAGGGCCAGGAATTCTCCGCATAAGAGCTGCGGACCCAATATGTCCTGCAACGACTGTGCGACAGTGTGCCCGACATCGAATAGCCGAGCGACAGTGGAACGCTCTATCCGCGCCCGGCTCATTAGAGCGGCTCGATCAGAGATGGCCTCGAATATCAGAGAATAAAAGAACACTTGCTGCTCCGAGCGGGTGTAGAGTTTTCGTCCTTGGTCTCCAACCGACTTGATGATATGTTCGTCGAATTGCATCGGGGATGTGCGGTTGAATTCGTGCCTCCAGAAAATACACCTGGTCTTGATTCTTGTCGTCAGTGATCCAGGGAAGGACCCAGATGTTAAACATACCTGGATAACCTCTGCCATCCCACTGCACAATTCTCTAGGCGGAAGGGTTTCCAAATACGCAAGATCAACAAAGACATATCGAGGCTCGCTGAGAACAGCATTCCCATCTCTCACGGTACCTATGTTGACCGTCGCATGGGTGGCCAGCCCAGAATGAACCATCGCCGCAAGCGTGGTGGGAATCTGTACGAAAGGAATGCCGTTCATGCTGCGGAAGGGAACTCATCAGGAATCAACAACAATGAATTTGGGATGCTTGCGCTTACAACGTAGCCGCTGCGAAGCCGCCGAGGTCTGAAACTGTGCCTCCACCTAGTGAGATAACAACAGTATCCGCCTGACACCCGCTCTCAACGAGAAAGTCATGAATCTGTCCAATCACATCCCGCGACTTGAACGTAGCACCCACGGGCGTAGTGTACGCGATAATGCGTGTGTTGGGACCTCCAATCCTAAGCTGATGTTCGAGCGAAGCAAGGTGCAGCGGCGCAACATTTGCATCGGTGACGACAACATATACCGATGCTGGTAATGTTGCAGGAATGATATATCCGATGTAAGGCGTGAGGTGGAATCCACAGCGGATGGCTTGCCGATCATAAACCAGCTGGACGTCACACGCAGTTTGAATGCATGCTTCTCGATGTTGGCGCTCGATGGTCGTTTCCGAAGTCGTTTCTTCTGCTCTGGCCAAGAAGACATCGGAAATGGCTTCCGCCAGAGGAAGAAGCAGAACGAGGGGAAGAATCTGAAAATGATTGTGTAAATGTATGTATGCGACACGCTGGAGAACCAGATGCTACCTGTCCGAAACCCCACTGATCCTCTTCTGCGCCATGGATATATGGGAGGTCTCTCAAAGATTGTTCGATTGTAAGGACCTCCCATGACCAACCGGCGAAAAACAGGACAACTCCGATCTGGACCAGTCTTTGCTTGACTTTCCATTTTTCCAGCACCTTCAGGCGCAGAGGGAAGATTCTGTGCACCACGAGAGCTACCAGGGAGCATAGCGCAACCAGCATAGACCACTTCAAAATAAGCAGCCGTTTGGCGAGCCAATTCAGGTCGCCGCGGGACGACCAAGGCTCACCGGCGTCGGGAAAGCATGTTTCGATGTGTTGGTTAATATCATGCGCGACCACGACGACAACGGGGATCATGAATGCCATACCCCACCAGTCAGGGCCAAGGTCCCCGCCCCGGCGCAGAAATGATTGGATCGACAAGCGGAGCCCAGATGTGTTGTCTAAGTGCAATAGCCGAACGAGGTAAGATAACCGTGGGTGCTCTGATAGCCCGGGACCTAGCCATCGCTCCCTGGACTCCTCCGCCGCAGCGGGGACACCAATCCATGCGCTGGAAATACTCACAAAAGACAAATGCACCACAACGGTTTCATGAAAAATGCTGAGTTGGCCCATGGCACGCTGCGCAGCACCAGCGATCACAAAGGCCAGTACGGTGTAAACCTGAATGCGATAGATCCCCGAAAGTGAGTCTGGCGGTGATCGCTGGCGAACGCGGGATGTCAGTGAAAGAATGACTAGGATCAATATAATATCAGTTGTGGACGGAGAGGAGAAAATTATTGCACACCAACAATGACAGACTGGATGTATACTGCTAGTCGAACACCTATCCCGGCAATATCAGGATTGTGAGGGTACCAGCAATACTGGTCCGAATTTCTGGTCGGTATGCCTGTCCCAGTCCAAGGAGACATCCACCAAAGTGGCAACATGAAGGGTGAGAGGATGATATTAAACAGTAAATGTGATGTGAAAGGCGTCGACCCATTATAGACCGGAATTTCACTTTCGTTTAGCATAGAGAGGAACGGAGCTCTGTCGATGAAGTCCAGAGGGAAAATCTCCAAGGCGCCTGCGAGGTCAGGGGTTTGAGGCTCTTCAGTTGTTGGATCTGGGAAAGCGAGAACGGCGCCCAGGCTCACTGAAACACTAGTAGTGAGTGAGGGGGAAGATGGTTGTCAGGCAAGCACGCACGCCCCAGGATGGCCAGCCGAAAGAATAGCATGATTGTTCGCGTATCCCAGACAAGGTGAAGTAGAATGGAGTGCACCTGGGTAGAATGCGAGCCCAGAGATGAGCGTTTAGAAGAAGCAAGAGAAAAAGATTTTGTCGGTAAGTACATCATCATATATCAATGCTCGGCTGCGGCAATCAATTGTTAGTCTAGGGTTCGTTGTTCGTTGTCGCCAAGTGGTGTCGTCAAATGCGCCTTGCAGCCCTTGCCCGCGAAAAGAGTTGGCGGACATTGCGCTCTCGAAGGCGGTGGGGGACAGAAAGCACCCGTGACGGGCCAGAACACGATCACTGCGTCGTCACGTAGTAGGTTTTGATGTCAAATCGCGCACTGGTAAGCGTGTGAAGTGGAGAATAACAACCGAAAATATGTTAATGCGTTTGACGGTTGGTTATGGATCCGACCCTCATTGACCCGACCAGGGTTTAGGGTTTTGCCACACTTGTGGCCTTTTATCCTTTGGTTCGTACTAAACCAGTGGATATTTCTCCTTCACGGCGGCCGCATTGCTACATGGAATGCCTCGAGGCCTCTAGATCTCCCCAAGTCGCCGATGCTCTTTTCACTGAAACGTCTGTATCTGCCGTTCCGCCCAGTGTGCCAGTGTGAACTTGTCACACACGCTGCTAACCGCATCCATGCCTTTCTTGTATATCCCCGATGCTCTCTGACTCACCCCAGGATTTGCTCCTGTATGCATAATAAATTGTAAATGCATGCCAAGTGAAACTTGTATTGACCAATTCCATTCTATGAACATGGCAGATACGGCCAACAGATCCCATTTTCCCTCGCCCTCAGTCATGAGAAGGATTGCTGCACCAATAAGTACATGCGAAGTATTGGTAGAAATTTTTTTTGGGGGGAATTTCGGCGCCAAAGTTTCGACGCGGAAAGTCAGCCGTGGATTTTATGGCGAGATTATAATATATATATACTACCCAAGGCCACCAAACGGCCGGCACTACCTTTACTCGCTGACCATCAACATACTCAAGTACCTATCTTTCGGTGCGCGTCGCATTTCTCTTCTCTTCTCATTCATGATTTTCCAACCAACCTTCTAACTCAATGTGTATTTTATGCTTCAACCTCGCTTACCAGTCCCACCGGCCCAGAATTATTCGGGATCGGGGGCAAGTCAAGTATGTCCGAAGTGATTGGCGAGACTCACTGCGTAGGGTTAGTTCGAGGACACTGGTCAGATCATGATGAATGTTCAGTCCATGGTTGGAGAATTTTGCAAAGTGAAGGGGTAGAAATGAGATACGAGCCGAATTTGAAACTTGAGGTACTGGAGTGCTACGGGTACTTGATTCAGAGTGCATACAAATGTCCGATATCAGGTTGTCGCCCTCCTGCATAGACTAGAGAGCCGTCGACGACTGCGAACACCATACATAGCGATGGACGCGGCATTAATGGGGTAGTGGTAACCTGGGTCGTTGCCATCAAAAAGGTGTCGAACTTTCTCGACCCGCCGGGGCTCTTAATGCATGTGGGGTTGGCAAGTTTTTGATATTCTTCTTTTTATTTCTGTCTCCCCGATCCTTAGATCGCGTCCGCATCCTCACTCACTCCGTGACGCGTCGCACACATTTTGTTGTTGTTGTTGTCTCTCACTCGGGCCGGTTAAGTTTGACCATGATTCAGATTTACATAACTAAATTTTCCTCTTGATCGTGCACCGCCATCATCTCCGCCCAATTTCCCAAGTTGCCTGGATCAACGAGGAAGAAGAGACACACGGACACAAGGACGATTGTCTAATACTCGACTTGGAGTGCCCAAGCACGAGTCCGACGCCGCAGCGCACGATTAGCAATTCCATCTTCGTCTTGACTCTCCCAACTAACGCTCCCTCCTTTTCTACATGACTTCATGTCCGCGTGCGGGTCCTCCCGCTGTACGTAGCCATAGCGCACCCAGCTATAACCCAACCCGCTCCCTGCCCTGACACACGCAGCGGCGCCATTTGCCCAATTTGCCCCCAAGTGCAAGCACCTATCGTCTATCTGCAACGGCCGCACGCGTACGTTAGGTCCACGCATGAGCATGACGCTCGGGCTTTGACGACCTTGCGGCTTTACCTGCGCGCCGTCTTTCTTGCGAGATGCGCTCGCATGGCTGTGCAGCGTCAACGCTACTAGCGGCTCAAGTCAGACCGGACGGAGGCGCGAAGGCGCGAGACGGGAAGCAGACGGCGACGCACGTGGACGAGGAGGGAGAGTACAGGATGTGGATGTGAGTCTGCTCTGCGCTGGTTTCCGTGTAAGGCGTGCTAATCGTGCGATTGTTTTTCAGGACTTAAGGGCCACCTTGCTGTCCTTCCTCAACCGTCCCGCAAATTCTCGCATCACAGCCCTAGGTCTCCGATCCAGTTCAAAACCCGGCCCATTCATTGAGCGCGACTCCAAGAGCTTGCCCTGTGCCGTTTCTTTCCTGGGTTCTATCTGGTTGAAGCAACGCTTGCGATGACTTGAGTGCGCACGCCGTCTGCAACCCTCACCGTCTTTGATACTTATTGAGTGAATTGACGGTGTATTGAGTGAATTGACGAGTACGACTGCGACGGCATGAATTGGACGAGGCGCAACCTCGACCTCCTGAGAGTCCTCCCTGGTGCTTATTTGATCGTCTCGTCTTGCTGTACTGGCGTGCGTCCTTTGTGTGGCTTGCATATTTCCTCATCGACGTCCCAAGCTGGTCCTTCTGCTGCTGGCTCCGGCATTAATATTAAGGTGTGCGTTCAGCTGCCCACACCCACGTGGCGAGCTTGTTCAGTACAGCGTACAGCTGCTCGCGGTGTATTGCTGCATCCGCCTCTCCTGATTCGCTCCCTTTTCGATCCTCGCAGACCGGGGCGCCGGGAGCCTGTCGGCACTGGCGAACCGACCCTCCGCTGGACGTCTGCAGGTGATTGTCTCTCACGGTGGCGGGGGCACTGCACCTCTGCTCTGAAATGACGTTGGCCTGGCAGGAATTGGCGACGAGCACAATGGTCTCGACGAACACAGCGAAGGGAAAGAGCGCGTGGGGTGAATGGAAACTCCCGAGGGCGAGAGGTGCGTTTCTTGTCTTTTCCGAGCACATCGAGCATGGTACTTACATGTGCATCCCTGCGATGAATAGGTCGCATCATCAGGAAAAACCCCCTTCCGCATTTGTTGACAAGGGGTTAAATATGCTGACACCTGTTGACATTTTGTTCAAAAATGTTGAAACTTGCGGGATTGTCAGAAAATGTTAAAATGGATCGGTCCTTGATAAATGTTGCCAATTTTTGGACATTTCTTGAACAATTGTTGCGAAATGAAACCAATTGGCAATGATTGCAACGGAATCGGATGCCATATATTACTCTTAGTTATGGGTTGAACTGAGAATAAAACAAAAATGGTTTATTTGCATCAAGGATACTTACATACATAGGATGTGTACTAATGCTGTATCTACGCTATACTGACTCGCTCGACCATTGCACTGAAAGCCCGTGCAGTATCATCAGAGAGTGCTAAGGTAATAACGCAAATGTAATGTACCTTACGCTACAAGGAACTCTCAAATAATCCTGACAAGCCGTGTGTCAGTGAATGGAATTGCGAAGGACAGGGCAAGGGAATAAACATACTGGGAAGCGCTGGCATTAGGCGGTGACAGCGAAAGCTACGCGCGACATCGGGCAGTGATGCGGTTTAGCGCGGGAAAGGAGACATCGGGTAACCCGCAGATGGGCGACGTTGGGCGGTGATGCGGGTAAGCGAGCTGTTAAGGCAACAATTCAGACACAGGACGCAGGCAAGAAATGCGAGCTTACCTCGAGAACACCCAAGTCCGTAGATCGATGTTGTGAGGACATAGCACTGGACAATGGCCATAACGTGAGCAGGGACTCGTGTGAGAGGACTAGAAAGGGCACTCCCGAGGCACCAAACAACTTGAAATGTCGTGGCTACATCTGACGGGATTTAAGACTGCAGCTCACCAGAGGCTATTCTATTTCAGTGTGCAGGAGTTGCTTGATGAACGTAGTTGAAGGCAAAAGAGAAGATGAGCGGGAAGGGAGTGTGGCAAGATGGGGGGAAAAGGAAGAGAGGTGGTGGCGCCGCTTGCATAAAAGCTGGTTTTGATGTCTCGGCGACAGCTGTCTCGGCTATCGGGAGCCGAAATTTGCCGGTCTTGGGTGATCTCCCGTTCTCCGTGGACATTAGGGCAAGCTTCGGCAGACCTGGACAGAGTTGAAGCAAATTGCGACTTGGTACAACTGAACTACTTATGTATCTGAACCGGACTGGAATTGTGAGAATGAGCATCCTTGCAGCGTAGAAAGGCATCCTGGGTGGAGTGACAGCTCATTTATGGAGTTGTCCGCGGAAATGTTGAGAAATGTCCACCAAATGCTGACATTTCTCGACACTTTCCAGCATTCGTAAATTGTTAAAAAATGGCAACAAAATTCGAACAATTTGCAAACGGGGTTTTTCCTGATGATGGCTTTCCCGATCATCATTTTAGCCTTCATGCTGCAGTGGAAAAGCAGCCTCGTCCTTATCCACCTTGCTCCAGACTCGTACGCAACGCAGCGCGGCGCGACTCGTCCTCGGATCTACCGCCCGCCGGCATATGCAGTCAACCGCAACTTAATCCACCCGGGCCCCAGCAGAAGCACCGGCGCAAATGGTGCAAGCACCTCCGTCGCCGTTCTGCAGTACAGCTCCAAGTATAGGTAGGTGCCCTCGAGATTGCCGACTTATCGAGTCATTTCCGACCTCGCACCTTTACCTCTGTGCCGCCTTTCTTGAGGAAGGAGCTCGCGTCTCTCGACGCTGCTGCCGACTCTTGCGAGCGCGAGGATGAGCGGACGAAGGATGTAGCAGAGGTGCGTTTACTGTCCGTCCCCTTTCAACTTTGCGAGCACATCGAGGACGGGACAGCGCGTGTGTCTCCGAGTTGGCCTAGTTCGGCACTCCTCTTCGCGCCTCTTTTTTTTTTGCACCTTCGATGGGCGCCCGCCTACGGTGCTTAGTTCATGGGCTGGGGTATTTCCGACGGGCCTGCGTCAATTTGCGCCCACTTTCTCTTTGCTCTCACTGTCTTCGTATATCTGTTATCCTTTACCGCACCGCGCTGCGCGCAAAGGAAGGGCGCGTCGGCTCTTCCGTCCTGGTCCTGTGCCCCAGTGCCTGCTTTCGATGGCCAGCTGCGATGATATACTGCATGGTTCCTCCAGCGTGCGTTCAGCATGCAGGGGCGTCCCTCTTGCGACGGGTCGCGAAATGGGAAGGAGACGGACGGGGAGGGGCATAGATGACGTGAATGTGAATATGCTCCGGCTTCTTCACACTCATCGCGGGGTATGTGGTAGTACATGGCTCACTCATGCCTCCTTATTGGTTTTTGTGTAAAGCGTGCTTACTATAACCATCCGATTGTTTTTCAGTACAAGGGTCATCCGCAAGCACGAGCAGTAGTACGATCGCTGCTACGTCTCAAGTACGATCATGAGCGCGCTGTCCTCTTGCATCCTCGGCTTCGTCCCGCGGCCCATCGCACTGCTATAGCTTCCATCTGAATAGTACGACTCCAAGCGCCCTCGCCCTTGCTAGGCTTGGCCGTTCGTCCTGATTTCTGCCGAGCAGGGGTCGCTCCTGGCAACTCTTATGTGCAACCCTCACCGTCTCTGCACCTATCAACTCGAGCGGCAGGTGCGGCTGCGACGGTGCGGATCGGGCGCGTGTCCCGTCTGCTGCAGGCTCCGACATTCAAGCTGCCCACACCTGCCTTGGGAACCTCGCCCGCAGTGGTCAGTACGACCTACGGCCGCTGGGCCCCTCGCCCACGCTGCCTCAGGCTCAGCAGGCGGGCTGCCTCAGCATCGAGGGCCAGGGAGGGAAGACTGGGGATGGCGGGGAAAAGAGTTCAAGAGTCTCAAGATTCAAAGCTGAATGCGAAGAACAAGCCACATCGTACGCTATAGCAAGTCCGCTGATACAACGCGGGCCCGCCGACTCCGATTCCGCCCCCGCCTGCCACGGATCTATATCGTATTTTCTTTTTCTAAGCCTAATAACCGTGGATTTGTTCAGTATTCGGGATGCATGGCGACTTAGAATACGCACCATTTCGCTCAGAAACTCGGCCTTGGCGGCTGTAAATTCCGTGACGATTTCCTTCACTTCCCGCGAGTACTGGTTCGAAATGGATAGGAATGTGCACAAGGCCGACGGCCCGGGGCCTGCGGTAGATACGCTGCTTCGAAACAGATTCTGCAGTACAGAATAGACGACCTCTGCAAAGAAGATGCAGGACCGGTTGGCGGGGGTGTACTCTTTGTTTCGGGTCCTGACGAGTCCTGCTAATGCAAGGACGTCGATGAAGGTGGGTTGGGGCGCGGTCGTTATCGGGAACGTTAGCTTTCGGTATAGCTTGTGCAGTTCTGAGCCCAGAATATCCCAGTCGGCAACGAGCTCTCGGGTTGTCTTGGCTTGGTCGTTCGCTCGACCGGAAATAGAGACCGAGGAGGGCGCCGACGCCGACGCGAATGCAGTGTTGGCGCCCGAACCAAGGCCTATGCCTGAACCCGCCTCCCCTGGCCCAAACCGTTCGATGACCAAGCAGAGGTCACCGAAGTGAGAGTCGGTCAGTCGACATATGAGCACGGCATGTCCAAAAACCGCGTCATAGCGGTAATACGCGACGCTGTCGAGGAGGGGCTCCAGTGACATCCGAGCGATTTGTATTAAGGACATGAAATTTTCCAAGGCACCTTGCTTGGCGAGCGAGTCAAAGGAAAGGCTCGTTCTGCGTATTCCGTGGGCATTTTCTACGGGGAGTGGGCGAAGTGCTCAGCCGTGGTGATCAACCGGGATGCGTGGGCGAACACGCTGCGTTTTCGATAGATACGCTGAAGAATACCAGAGAGTAAGAGAAGCATAACACGGGAGCCTTTTCGCCAGGAAAAGGGAATGGCCATGCCATCTCTGTATCGAACCCAAGCTGCCAGTGAGGCACGTGGAACGGTACTTGACTTGTCCCGAGCTCTTCTGTTTCCTTTCAGATATATCCCAATTCACCTCGCGCCCAATGAATTTTAGGTTCAACTGCATCAAAACGGCAAATATTATTTCCGGATGCATTGCTTGCCCCTGAATCAGCCGATCTCCTAAGCGTAACGAGTGCGGCCCCTGCTTTACACTCTCACCGAGCCGTCAAAATGTGTCGCCAAAAGCGCCCCAAACCTCGCGGCCTGCTGGCCCGGGTCGGCTACCACATCGGAACATTTTTCTTTGGTGAGGGCATCGAGATCCCTCAAGTAATCACCTTCACCGACGACGCCTTCCCGCCCACGGGCTCGCGATATCAATGGGCTCAATGGTCTCTCAAGAACTACATCACTCTCATTGAGCTCGCGAAACTCGATTCAGAGCCTACTCTGGAGCGTGTATCATATTATCGGTGCATCGCGCCCTTTGGCCATGCTCTGCTTCTTTGCCGCCTGTACTATCCAGAGACCGGGCCCATTGCGCTGGCGTTGGAGCGGTGGGGTGACGGCTGCAACATGGCGTCTTCCTCGCCGGCCTCCCCCGCTGACGCTGACACAGTAACAACGAGCGCCACAACCTCGAGCGACTCCGAACTTTTAAAAAAACCTCACCTTTTGTACCGAACGCTGGAGTTCCCCGACTCCTCGCCTGCGCTCTCGGATCTCCTCACTCTGGCCGCATTGGTGCGGACGCAGAGCTCATTCTACACGCTGGACAACATGCCCTGCGTTTTCTTTGCCGAAACGATTTATGCGGGGTTGGAAACACTGTTCCTGGGCCGTTCGGAAGAAGGGCCGAATATTCGGTCCCCCCTCCCGCTCCTCATGACAGCCTCCAACAATTATGAGACCGAGGTCCAGGAAATCGTTTCTCTGTTTCCAGAGGGGCGAAGGAAATTCCAGTGGCAGATGGTGCGGCGAATGGTATGTGTTTTGGTTTGCAGCCCAGCGTGAATACTCACGAGATGTATAGTATGCGCCCTGGACGAAGAAGGCTCCACCGCACACGCAAGGGGAGGACGCAAAGGCTTCAATCTTGGCGTTTTGACCCTCGTGGCAGAGTAAGACAATCTAACTGTAATGACTTGGTAGAATCACAGTAAATCTTGAAGGCACTCGCTCCAAAGCCCGCAGGACACAGCCATGTTGAGATGCTTAACGTCCAGTGTGATGCAATTAGCATGGGCAAAGTTCAATTGTCATTTTTTTTCGCAATTAGTTCAGAGTCCAGTAATACATCGACATCTACTTGAAGTAGGAAATAACGACAGAGCCCTTGGTCACGCCGAGTAGTGCACCGTATGAAAAATACACCTTTTCCCACCCCGAAGCGAATTTCACCACATGCGCAGCCCGGTTTTCTGCGTTTGGGCATTTCAAATCGATGATTCGGGTATTTCGGGCGGACCACTGGAGGGCGTATCCGGCGTAAGAGATTTCATTTTCCACAGCAGAGTTCATGCCATGGAATGAAAGCGTCTGGTGTAGTGTGGGTGGCGTGGGCGTGAATGTGAAGGTTAATAGTATGCGCTTCAAAACGGGGGCGATTGCTACGTATATCATGATTCTGTACGTGTCATGGTGTAGTGGGCTTTCGTAAACAGATAATAGCTGGATCCTGTAGTCGTGACTGTTCGGAGTCTCGAGCAGGAGCTTTTCTACTGCGGCATAGTTATGCTTCGAAAATGGTGTACGGCCCAAATCAAGGGGATGCCATTCTAGCGAGCTGAACGCAATGACGGCGATTACATGCTGGCCAGGTGGGTTCGGAGATTCCCGGTATGTTACCAGAATATAGTTTCGCAGCAGTCTTGCTTGCAACTATATATTCCCAGTAAGCAAAAAACGTCGCCGACGCTGTAAGGAAACCATACATTTCCGACGACGTTGTTGTAGGTGAGAATGGCTTGTCGTTTCGAGCACCAATCTACAAGTATGAGCCTCTGCTCCTGAGATTGATCGAAGAAACGCTGGAGGAAAAAGTCTTCCTGTATATCGGTGCACCACCACCTGCCGGAGAGCTCCTCCGCCGGCAATGGGAGGCAGAATGGCTCGTGAGATTTGCCCGTTATGAGATTGACCTCTTGGATCGTAATGTTACTGTGTCTCTAGTCAGCCTTGGGTGCACTGGATCCAAGTGCGAGACCTACATGTCTTCTGAATAAGTCTCTGGCACCAACAAGATGCGTGCTATTTCGCCTACACCAACCAGATCAGAAGCAATGGATGATAATCGCAAGACCTTGTTCCACAGACAGCTTCCTGTGTGGAAATCATAAAGACGCACATCCTCGTGCGTTTTCAGTATCGCGTGAGTGCCACCAGGTATGAGCTCGAGATGAAAGAAATCGTCTGTATCAAGGCCAGTGTCAAACATGAACTGCCGATGAACCGCGGGGGTAAGCGATTCCGGCGCCCAGGTTGTCGGGCCGCAGACGACACGCTTGATTTCGTCGAGTATGTCCTGAGTAGAATACACATCGAGTTCTGCGCCGGAGCACCTATCCAGCAAGCCGCGGGAGATCAGATCGTGCATCATGTACACCCAAACTTGCTTGGTCAATGCAACACGACGAAGAAATTTGTTAACCTAGGAGTGTAGTCAAAGACCCAAAGTGTAGTGGTGAGCCGAGCGTTCTGCGCTAGCGAATTGGAGCCTCACCCTAGACACCGAAAGGACCGCATTGACGTCGCAGAATGAAAGTGTTTTGATGAGTATGTCTTCTCCGATTTCTTGTAGCAACATTGAACGAGCTAACTCTGGAGCAGGGAGCCGCGACTCTACACTGTGACGGACGACTTCGGAAGTCCTGTTGATCAGATCAATAGTGTGATCGCCGTGACTGATCATTCATTGTCACACTTTTATAACCAAGGGGGTACTTTTTTGTGAATGGCGGAACATACGCTGGTTTTTGAGATTCATATGGCCCTCCGGGCATCCCTGTGACCGCAAGGGAAAGAAATCAAGACAGGTTGGTATTGAACAAAAACAACTAGCAACCAAATACTATGAGATTAAAGGTGGCAAATAAAGAATCAAAGGTCGACATTTATTCATTGATAGTCCAATACCCTATGCAACAAAATCAATTGTAACCAAATCTGCAAAGCACGATGGAGAACTCACATGGGAGTCAAAGTCGAGACCAAAGCTATTCATATGCTGACGAAGGTGGGAACAAATCACTTCATTGAAGGCTCTGCTGAGTTTGGTTTCCATCAGAACCAGGGAGGGCTCGGAGTGGTGTGAATGCCAGACAAGATCGTTCGAGATTTGCCTCAGGTCAATAATCATCCCGCAAATTGAGGGTGGCTTGAAAGGATTGGATTGGGAAAGAGATACGGGGCAACACCAAAGGTCGAATGCTTGCGCGAGTGGCCCGTCCCGATATGCAGGTCTAAAAACTTGGGTAGCATCTGTTAAATATTTCTATTGAAAATTAGAATTTTTGCTCAAGGGAAGGATTACAAAAGTGAAAATACCGGATCCAAATATTCCCATAATTTTGCGCGACCCACGGCGAATGACACAGAGTTGGTACGATTTCTAGTGCGTCCCTCTGCCTTCTTCATAGACGCACGCAACTCAAAAGACAGCTGCGCATATTCATCAAGGGGCATTGAATGGAGAGACGGAACTGGGGGTGGAAGTTTGCGGTTCATCGCACGGGCATATCTTCTGGATTCAGCATGTTTCGTGCGGGGATCTAGAACAGGAAGTGCATTGCAATTTGAACAGGACGAGCGTCCACAGTGGCATGTAGATGGTGAATATCCTGAATAACCGTTCCAGCTAGATATGGGAGACGGGGATAAGATAACTGACCAGGTCTCCGTCGAGCGTCTATACAGCTGCAATCATCTCCGTATTTGATAGCCCTTTGGCCCGCGGACGTCAGACAGCCGGCTGCACACCGCCTCTCCTCGTCCGATGTTCTTTTGCCTGTGTTGCCATTTTAGTGAATGAGTGATATGTGAATGAAATGCAATTACAACGACACTATGGTCCAAATTTCTTGACTGGAGAGCCATCAGTGTTAGTACAACCTTTGCGGCAAGTGCTGCTACCTGGGACAGCGTCAGAAAACATTGGTCAAGGGTTATTGTTGCCTCACCATGGTAATATTGGTTTCAGTCACAGCCAGGACCAAAGAGCACTCGATGGTGAATTCGGCACACTTTGGGGCGCCTCGGAGAGTAACCTAGATGAGAGGTAAGTCATTTGATTAATTTGTAAAGGAACAAAACTCACGCCGTGTTTTCAAGCATTGACAGTGAGGGCCAAATTTCACGGCCCGGCTTCTCCTTGGAAACGGTTCTCCGGGTACGATTGGTGGCATGGGATCCATGCATCCCTTCCGACATCGCAAGTCCATTGCCTTAGAGCAGGTGAAGGGAGAGAGCAAGGAGGGATCTTGTTTGGCAACAAATTTGTAAAAGGTTCCAATAATGAAACACGCCAACGGAAACATTCACGTCGCACATTGAATTGACAAAGAACAAACCTGCGTACCTCGTTCTAGAATAGAAGACGTCCTGCAGTATCGGTTATATTGAAGAGTTCTTGTATGTTTTAGACGAGTGGCAACCTTGTTGACGCCATCCTTGTCCCCTAGCGTCTCGGATCCCCCGGTATTGTGTGTTTGTGAAGTATTGATGAAAAAGTTGAAATTCAATTCAAAATTGACATTGAGTCTTGACGCGATTTTACCCTGAGTGCGAGGAGGATCCGAATGCGAGGTATTGTGTTCAATTAGACAAGGCGGTCCTTCCTTCTGAATTGTTCACCACCAGTGAAACCAGTTATCTGCATGGGAAAATTCAGTGAGCTACGGTGGAATGCCGAGAAACCATTGACCCGAGATGCCGATCATTAGCAATTGCCGAGCGGTGCCGATCCCGATACCTTCGCTCCTCGGCATTCGGATCAACTGGTTGGAATCCAATTTTATATCAGCGGCTTTTCGGCTTCCCTCGGCTGTGTTACATGTTCTTCCAGATTTCAAATTTGTCACAGGGCGATCACACAGATTGAGATTGACAGAATCAAATGTCGATTGACCTTGGCGGAACTTTGCTGCTCGTGCAAGTTGATTTCTCAGCTAGGTTTCTGCAATTGAGATGGCAATATGCTAATCCATAGAATTGATTGAAAGTTTGGTGAACTCAGAGAAGGGCAGCGGAAGAGAGTTGCAATGAAGGGCAATCAACATGACAACAATAATTAAAAGATGAAACAGACCACCGGAAATAATGCTTGCACCCCGAAAAAGGAAGGCAAAAAGCGCAATGATCTCATAAAGAGTTAGAAGCAGTGAAACAGGGAGTGGAGAGAAGATTATGAACCAGTGAGCTTGGGTCAAAGTGAAGGATCAAAGAATAATTTTGAGGCCCCAGATGAATCAACGAATCTGGGCGGAATGGTCCGAAGTCAATTTGAAATAGAGTTGTCAAACGACTCAAATCATCGGCTGTCAACAACGATCGACGTTGTGAGGGAGCAGGAGTGCGAGGAGGAAATGAGAGAGTAGAAGTACGAAGAGGAAATTGCCATAGCTCAAAGAAATGTGGAAAGGAAATTGGAAGAGGAAGTAAACCCCCATGAGAAGGAGGTGACAAACATCCGAGACCCAGAAATGATTGAAACAGCGTGACACGATGGCCTGTGCTTTGGAAGATATCTGTTACGACTGCTCAATGCAAAGCTAGCAGAGGAGCAGCCGGAACTCGGGAAATTTGTTCGCACTTACCTTGAATCTGAGCATAAATTTGAGGGGAAAGCGGTATACAGGTACAGGTTCAGTTGGTTATGTTCATTGAGTAAGCCCGCGGCACAAGCATTCAATTGTTTGTACTATAGCGTCCAACTGCCTCTTGCCTTTGCTTTTGAATTACCCACAAATTGGCAAGGGTCGAGTCCCCAACGCGTGCCAGTGCGGAAGCAAACAGCCTTGATGGTGGATTCAAAACTGGATCGAAATGAGCAAAAAGAAGGGGAATATGTCATTTAACTCGGTGAGGCAAATGAAGTACACCACCGATGTGGAATCAAATCAGTATGGTGGAACTACTTCTTGAGACTGTTCACACTCTACAAGAGAGCGTCCTTGATTTGTCCTTGATTCCTTGGTAGAAACTTTGGGTGACCGTGGGCCGCACAAAGTGTTGAATTTCGGCGAGTCCTCGAGTCGCACCGTGGTGGTAAGAAACAAGCAGCAAGCTCCTGTATCAAATAACATACATACTTATATCCTCAGAACTAGTACCGGCCCGGACGTTTGAACTATCTCTTCGACACAAAGAAGAGAATCCGAAAACGCGGCGAAATCCTAGGCTAAGATTGGGTGCTATTTGGGGCCGACGATGGCAGCGTCAAAAGTGACTTCGGTATTCCGATCAAACCTCGCCCATTATGACTGCATATCAGTCGCGATCAAGATTGGTAAGCCATGATCAAGCAGAGTGTCATAGAGCACAATTCGCATCAGGTCATAAGGCAAACTCTGCTTGGAGACCTGTAACCTATCGGTCACAGGAATTTTGAGATTTTCTGGTGACCAACCAACCACGTCATACCATGTGACTTCCATATAAGGCAATTTTGCGAGCACGTTATTGATGGGATGGGCATTGCCGTTGCTTTGATCGGCAGTTTGTCTATCTGGGCTCAATCAAAGTCTCGGTTCTTATATTCCGTTGGGTAGCAGCCTTCTGGCAAATATTCTCTGTGCATCCCATATAGCTAGCCACCCCATTCATCCTCAAATACCAGTTATTCCCTTCAATTCTTGTAATTACTTAGTTGTTTGCACTGAGTCCGGACTCTGAATGACCGACCAAATGTGGAAACAGGGCAAGATTACACTCAAAGATTGTTGTGGGTGGACGATAGACATTGTAATCAACTTAGAAATTGTTCAGAATACAATTCTGAACACTGGTGAACATCAAAATTTTCCCTACCAAAAAAAAAAATTGGGCTCCGCCGGCCGACCAACCAACCAGGGTACGGTCCGGCATTCACGGGCCGGCACCCCCTTGTTTATAACAACGTCGTGCAGTATGAGGTTGGCGCTCACATCCGCACTCCGAATCTTTTCGGGCGCGAAAGTGGTTTCTTATTGGACCATCTGCTACTCCCTTCAAATTGTTGGTTTTATCTCGGCAACCAATTGAGATATCACTCCTGGCTGTTAGGCCTTTGGTTACAGGCTCATGAGGAGCTCTACTGTAACTACTGTATATATATTAGACAAGGTGGTCGACAGCCTGCGGCCGTCTCCCTCCTTGGTTTGACCCTATTCTTTTCGATGATGAAATGTGAAATTCGGACTTAGAGCCTGCACCTCCCAAAAAGGAAATAAAAAACCGAAAGATTTTATAAAGAGTTTGAATCCAATTAATCCTGCAAGTTCCGGCAGGTTCCATCGAGTTCGGCATCAGTCAGCATCAGTCATCCATCAGTCAGCGTCCTCGGTCTTCTCTCGGAGTTGTGCTGGATTCCAAATCTCCAACACAAATCAGGGAGGGCGCCTGCAGCCTGGCACAGGGTAAGTACGCTGTGCATTCATGATTCAAGAGGAAGCCTACTACTAAGTAGTAGCGACCGGAAGACAGGGAATCACAGCACCGGCAGCTAGGCAGTCGTGGCCTTCCAGATCATCTACTTTCGACATTAAATCCAGCATTTTTGCTTCCCAGCAACTGCCTCGGTCTGTTGGGACTGCAAACGGTTGTGGTGCGCTTTCGAAACGCGCGGGTCGACACTGAGGGCCGCATCGCATATCAAGACAGAATGCGTTCGATTCCGTTCCCGCCGCAATCCATTGGATTCCTGTTCTACTACAAGGATCCAGATGCCACACCACTGGAAGGCAGCATCCGGTTTCGTGTTGTCCCGCAAAATACGCCGACCACTTTCCATGATGGTCATGACCTGCTCTTGCCCTCTGGACGTCCTTGGCAGATTACTTTACTCTAGATTGCATGCCGCGCACAATATGCTAGGATCCGTGCCCAGTTGTTGGAGGAGAAACTGGCGACCGCGGAACAGCTCATACAGTGTCTCAAGGTCTTCTGTGACCGAAGAAGCATCTATCCTGAAGCGATTTTGTTTCGCCTCAACCAAGAGTTTCTTGTCAAACTTTCTCGCAGAACCTACCTCACTGCTTTTGACCAGACAATCCGCGGCTTCAGACTTGACAATCTGTTTCGAGGCAAAGAAGGAAATCAAGTTCCTTTTCCATGGACTGGTGCCCACCTCTCCCCAATTGATCAAGTATGTTAGGTTGCAATCACCAATTACTCATATCTTAAGCAGATGCACTGATTTTATGTGCGTCTGTTTGCATTCTTCTTTTTTTCCCGCGGCGCGCCATTTCCCGACGTACGACTATTTGTTTTCGACGGAGCGCCCACCTAGCGCGCAAGCTCAGCATCAAATCTTGACCTCGAGGGCTTCTTTGCTTTATTTTAAGTCGACCACATGCGTGGGGTTGCCTCGAGGTCACCAGCTGACTGAGAGTGACCTCACCAATCAGCCGTTCAACATCCGTTCAAAAGGCTGGTCCCTTTCGCGTCTTTGTTTACCAATCCCCACCATCTCCGCCCGTATTACTGCGTCGCAAGGCGCCAATCCGCCCGCCCCATTCCTCTGCTGTTCCTCTTGAGCCTAACTGATATACCCCCTTATCTTCCAGATCATCGCAGGCAAAGCAGCCACGTGGTTCACAGTGCGGCAAGTACTGTAGCAGGTCAGTATGTTTCGCTCGATACTTTGCCCCTTCTCCCCTTCCTGAGACAGATCTGAGTCGTGACCCATCTACATTATCTCTTTTTTTATGTTTGACTGACTTTCGTGGGCTACGGTGCGCAGGAGTGTTACATGAATTTCCCACGGGCGATATGCGATGGTATCCACTGCGCACGAAGGGACAGGTGTTATTTCCTGTTATTTCCGAATACTTTCCTGATTTCCAACGGTTGATGCTGGCGGCATTTGTCGAGAAGTTTGTTCCACCGCTATCCATGATTACTGCCGACATCCTGGCTGTTGTTGTCTCAGTCAGCTCTCACAACACCGATAACGTGCATATTGGAATGGAGCTCTTCAGGTCGGTATCTGCTGCTCTTCGACGCCGGAGGCCGCCGCCTGCGCTCCCAATAACATTATGTTGCGTTTTCCTTGGCTGTCGTCTGAGTTGGTCATTTTCCCTAACATGGGACGCACAGCGATCTTTCGAATGCCCTTAACCATCATCCTTCACCTACCATCGTTATTGTAAGTCTCTTCGTATCGTGATTCCACAGCCCTTCGGTCGACATTCGCGTTGTATTACAGAAGCCTAGACCGCTATGTTTCGATTCCCATATCCCATGTGAGCACTTTACTGTGAGAATGTCCACCCTAAATGCGTAGCTTGATGCTTACCGTTAGCAGAGGTCACCCCTTGCGCCGGGAATCGTATCAGCTGCGCAGTGTGAAAGAGCGGAGCCGCAAGAAATCCCGCTGGGGCATTTTCAACCTCGCTGATCAGCTGCGCAACGTCTCCTATTTTCCAACTCTCCATTGGTCCGTCCTTCCAGTTTAATTCTCATGTCACCTCCGTAACTAATTGAAACTTCCTCCGGGGCTTGGCAGAATCCCACCGCCGTTGCACTATGCATTCACTCACGTTCGCTCATCGTCCAGCTCGAGGTACGCCCGGTCTGCTCAATGTACTCCGATGTCAATTTCGAACAGGTTAAACAGGGAATTAGCGGGAAAATATAATTTAGATTATCAAGTGAGTGTCCTCCACCGTGTTTGCCGACTCCAGACTTTTATTCCTTGAATCTTCACTCACCTGTAAGTCTAGCGAATGTTTGGGCATCCCATGCAGCGTTCTTCATTCTACGTCGCCAGAACAGCAACGCATTTTAGAGCGCAGTCTGTCGAGGACATCAGCATATCATTTTGATTGGGAGCGCTACATGCTTAAAGGTTCGCTGCTATTGTTCTTGCCCTATCTTGACGACATTTTGATGCTGCATTGCCCAAGAACCTTTAGTTCTCTGCACGGACGAAATTTGTCTGCATTTGGTGAGGACCGAACCTAAACTAAGTTGCATGTGCTGAATTCGCCTTCCAGCCTAGGCACGCGTCGATTGGAGGGCCACTTCTAGCGAGCGTGTGGTAAGGGCACCTTTCTAATATTCTTCCCTATTTAACTTCTGAGGCGGCGCGCAGATTATGGCGCGATATTCTTCATGCTTGATTTCCCAGCACAGCATCATATCGTCACGTTTACCGGTGCTTACCAGCCTGAAGCAATGCAATTCGATCCGGCGGTCCCCGGAGTGAGCTGGTGCGTTTCTGGCTTTCCTCCTGCAATCTCGCTCCATTTCGTCGCTCAACTGGCCATATTCCTCACATTCCATTTCATTTCAATACCAATACAAAAAGGCGTCTGTCTCTGAACCCTCCATTTTCCGTAAGTTCATCTCCATCCCCATGGTAATCGAACATTTTGTATTTGTATGGAGGATTGTCGGCTGCCCCTCATTCAACATCCCACTGAATTCCCAGCCCTGCGCATCGAGTCTGGGGCTCTAGGATCGCATCAGTAGAATTACAATTCCCCGGGATGTCCAGTAATACATCTATCGAATGGTGTCTTTCCTTGCGCAGAATGATATATTCATTTTCACCAACCCATGTCACCATCTACGCCGGAGCGAAGCTCCGGCATATCTTGTATATGTTTATCCGAACGGAACGACAATTTTCCTATAGATTTCGGGAAGCTCTACGGCAATGCGCGAGCCATCTCTGTTATAATCTTGCCGATGGCGATCTTGCTTAATTATTAATGGTATCAATGCTTGAACATCATATGTGATACAGTGTCTTGAACGGCGGAGGAGCGAACTCAGTATTTCTGCGCAAATAGATTCCCAAACCTGCAACGTTGCAAGTCCGGATGCCTTTTCCATCTACGCATACCGGGTGACGATGTACGCATCTCATTCCTTACTGCGTGCAGGTCTTTCTGATATTTTCACTGTTTAGAGGTAACAACACGCTCCCCCAAGATCAAGAGGTGGGGGCATCCATTCTACGTTTTTCTGCTTTTTCGGCCTCATTGCTTTATCGATTTTTAGGCTCGCTCCGATGTGAGTGTCAACGACGCCGACGACTCCGACGACTTCTGCGAGTTCCTGATTTACCCCTTACTTATTTTACAGATCCGCATACGAATTGTCACGTCTTACATGTAGCTGTCAGAACCAGTGCGTGTTTGATCATCGATACTCAAATTCCCGCACTAACGCTTTTCGTTTTACACCGCAGAAATCTGCTTTGTTCCGCTCTGTCACGTGAGCTTTTCATCGCGTCAACTGAGAATTAACTCATAGTAAAGCAACCCGACGACAATGGCAACAAGGCTAACGGGTCCATCGGGCAGGGGAATGAAGCCAGGTACCCAAAATTTTGTGCAGCCACCCATCCTTGCTTGTAGCGTCCTCCGCTCTCCGGCTTCCCGCGTTGAACTCCTGCACGCAACCTATACGCGCCGTCTGGTGGTGCACACTGGAAATCCACTGCCGGATAAGTGGTCTGCGGGCGGAAAAAGAGATGGCATCCAGCGGGGAGGCCGATGGTGTTTTCGTGGACGATGAGCACCGGTAGTGAAGGAATCGGCTCTGGTGGAGATCGTCGGGCGAAGAGGTTGCTGCGAAAGGAAAAAGAGGTCAGTAACAAAGACAATAAAAAACACGGCGTTGAACACGAGAAGAAAACTCAGTGATGAGAGAAGGGGTGACGAGGACGACGGGGCGACTCCTTAACACGTCCCAGCAGAAAATAACGGCAATAATAAAGAATCGCCTACGCAGCCACGTCCCGACGACGACGAACAGCTGCGACAAACAGCTGCAGGACGACGAGGAGCAGCCCAAAGCACCCCTGAATCGCGTGGGCGGTGCATGGAGGTATCGAGCTCGCTCGGGCTGATATAGTCCGCGGGAAGACAGAGGTAATAGCAATGAAACGCGAAGTGAAATGCGAACTCAGTTGTCCGGCGGTGTATGCACCGACTCATTCGTCCGACGTCCATCCGGCGAGCGACGGAAAACAACCCGGGGTATACAGCGCGCATGGGTGAGGGTGGAGAAACGAGAACCCCCGGAAGCGGGAATGCATACCTCGCGAAAAGGCGAGACATCCAAAGTGCCACTCCTCCGCCCTCTCTCAGCAGGATCAGAATTCCAGCGAGATCGCGGACATCCGCGGCGAGCTCCGCATGAAGAAATGCAGTATGCGGAGCATGCTGCACCAAACTCGGGCGCAAAGCACAGACGGGACGCGCGCGCAGCCGGTAGAGCGCGTCAAAGAAGGCTGGGGCGACGTCCGCGCATCCACAGGCAAGCGCGGGACCGCGACGCAGCACCGCCGCATCAGCCTCGCAAAACGACATCCCTCCCACGCGGGAAATGCCCGCTCCGCAGAACCTCTCGCACCGAAACACGCAAGAGAGAACCCCCACAATTCCGCATCCCCAGAATCCAAAAAATAAAGCAAAGACAGGCAAAAGATCGCCACTCACCCACGAAACAACTGCCCACTTTGACCGCAGTGTGTGGCCCTGGCTGGCGTGAGCAGCCGAGCCGCTGGGAAAGGACTCGTGGTGCAGTGGTGCTTGAGGACAGACTGCCCATCGTGGTCTTCATACTGGTGCGTTTGGGCTTCTTGGCGCGCCTTCGTGCGCAACGGCGTGAAGCTCGTGCTGTGGTGCTGCGCTGGTCGTGGGTGGTGATGACGGAGGAAGAGGTGGCGTTGGAGGTGGTGGAGGGCGGTCCTCCCGAAAGGAGCATGGCCTGCGGCGGGTCGGGGTCTGTGAAGAGAAGGCGAGGTGGACGGAAGAGCGGTGCGGGTGGCGCGCAAATGAGAAGGAGCCGGTTCAAGGCGCATGCGCCGAGGAGACACAGTCAGCGATGGGTGGAAAGTACGGTGGGCGTGCGCAGACGAGCAGGGGGAGAGGCGAGAAAGGACGACGAGGGCCAGGATTGCGAAGGGAAGCACCAACCGGGTGGTGGAGGGGGGAGGACGGTGCCAGCGCGAATGAAAAGACAGGATCATCGGTGGATAAGGAAGAGGAGGGAAGTCGCACGCGCGAAGGAGGCGATGGAGGAATGAAGGAAGGGTAGATTATGAACAAACAGAAAGTGCGGGGGCCGCGCGCGCGGAATCAAGGAGGAAAGGGCAAGGAGGAGTGGATGGCATGAAAGACGGAAGGCAGCTAGAAACTCACATCATCAAGATCTGTAGATGCACCCGCAGCGGCCTCGTACCCGTCGAGGTTCCGGTACGCAGAGAACTCTGCGCAGGGCGCATTCGAGAGTGGCGTCGCGCACCGGAAATGGAAGAGGGTCGACGTGTCCATGACTGAGTGCGCCTCCTGCGATGCGTGTAAGGCGCTAGCGCGCGAAGGAGGAAGTAGAGCTGCCAGAGGGCGGCGGCGGGCGGGATGGTGGGGAGGCACGGAGAGCCGCGCCTGCAGATCGTGCGCATCGATCGTGGCCAGGATACGCACGCTCGCTCAGCATCTAAAGAATGCTACCTTGCTTGCGGGAGTCGTGCGCGAGTGTGTCGATTGCGGATGGATACGAGACGGACGTTGCCGTCCGTGCGCATATCCACGCCCGACGTAGGACACATGTAAAGACGGGATCTGCATGCCGGTGGGGCCCGCGGACGAGCCCATATTATCGGTGGGCGCTAGAATGAAGACATATACGGCAGGCGGTGCGAGAACGGAATAGCGGAGCATGCGCAGGTCGTGTGTTAGAGATTCGAGCGGCATGAGCCGGCGAGAATAGAAGGATGCGTGTCTACGTTACGAGACGAGAAGATGACACGGTGTAATGCGTCTCCCGTGCCATCGATGGTGTATAAGTACGATGAGCGGACGTCCTCTGAATCATCGACGAAGAGACGGAACTAGGGCAGCTCGATATTATATTAGCCTGCTAGAGCCATTGATTCCTTGGGACAGCGGGAAGAGATGGGAGAGCAGCCGAGTGCACCCGTGGCCGTGGACGGCATCGGAGATTAGGCTGATTGATGCGATTAGTTGACAGCCTGATCGGCTGAGATCCCCAGGTCTCATATCTGCCAGTGGTTCAAGATCAAGCACCAACCACCCTTGGCTTACCGGCCTCGATAGCGAGACTTCACTTGGGCTGCACCCGTGGACCAACTTTTTTAAATCCCTGGCATCCGGTCTAATTTGATTTGATTTGATTACGGTCAAAGCGTGGGTTTTGGAGCGCGTGAATTCGAATTCAAGAACCCTCTCCGCGCAGATGCATGGCCATGATGGCATGTACACGAAACCTGTGAGGATCGATTGAGATGGCCGTCGGCGCAACAGAGTGACGTGGGACTTGGAACTGTGCGTCGACCACACGTTGCAACGCCCTTTCCACCTTGCTTTCCACCATGTCTGACGACCCAAAGCTACCAATGCCCAACCTGCTCGACAAAGCCTATCTGCTCGACAAGTTCAGGGAGGGCTGGCTCAAAAGGACTCCGAAACACAGTCCGGCACCCTCTCCGCAGCCATCTCGAAGCACGACACCAGCGCCGTCTAACAGGCATGCCCCGGCACCCGGTGAAACTGCGAGTGAGTCTTTTCGTTCGCGTTCCAGTCACTGCTCATCACTTCAACCTAGTCTTGCCATCTCCTGATAGTGAACCCGTACGCGATGATAACGGTAGAGATTCGTCCAAGGAAGGAGGTGATACAGCTAAGGCTGGTGAGTCCTGTTATATCGCGTACCTGCGGCAATTCATGAATAAACCCAGATAAGTCAGATACTGTGCAGTCTATTCCTGGTGAGTCATCTCGAGATATCTAACTCATATTTGCTTCCCTACTCAGAATGCTTCGCTACGCCAGTTGGACCAACTTATAATGTGCATGGTATTTGTCATATTACATGAATCTAAGTCAAAGTCATGGCTCATTCATTGGTCGTTAGTTTATGGTGGGACTGGGGGCTCCGGAGGCCAGGGTGGGGAACGCGGTGGCGACGGTGGAACAGGTGAAGGAGCCAAGCTCGATATCCATAACAACAGTGTTTATGTCGCAAATCCCGATGCAACGAGTATGCTCTCCTATGGCTTGTAAATTTTTTGAAGCTGATGAATCAATTCAAAGAAATACAATTCATCAAGGAGAAGCTTGCTGGCCATATTGCAGCACAGCATAAATTTACAGATCAGAGCAAGAGTCTTTGTGCACCTGGGACTCGTGTGGAAATCCAAGCGGACATCTTGGAGTGGCTCTCACCACAGCCTGGCACCAATGAACATATCTTCTGGATCACAGGCATAGCAGGCAGTGGCAAATCTACTCTCTCTGCAACGGTTGTGGATGATCTTCGCAAGAAGGGCACACCTGTTGCAGCTCAGTTCTTCATCTCTCGCAACATCCCCGAAACAACCAATCCAGACAAAATTATTTCCACTATTGCACAGCAGCTTGCCGAATTCTCTCCAGATGCTGCTCACATCATCCTGGACCAATTGAAGAGTGGCTTCCCTTTTTCACGGAAAGAGCAAGTGGAGGCACTTCTATTAGCTCCAATCCGGGAACTCTCCAAATCTTGTGACGCTGTCATCATACTCATTGATGCACTGGATGAACTCCAGAATGCTGCCAAGAGTGTACTAGAGATCCTGTCGACAATTGCACCACAGGGCTGCGACCTTCCTGATAATATCCGACTCCTCATTACTTCTCGGCCAGAGCACTGGGCCGACATCTCCAAGTCCAAAACTCTTGAGCTCGCAGTGTTTAGACAGCACGACCTCATGACAGAATCATCAGTCAAAGAAGTCCACCAGTTCATTGTTGCAAGGATGAAGGAAATTACACCGAGTGATTGGGATGATTGGCCAACTAGGGAACAATTGGCAGCGTTATCCGAAAAAGCAAATGGCCTTTTTCACTATGCTGCAACTGCTCTTCAGTGGATTGAACAGCAGATTGCTGAGGATGGGGAGACTTGTCAGAATACAGTCTTTAACCAGTTTACCCTTCTGGGTATTGGTCAGCTCAATCGGCTGTACCAGCTCATTTTGACCTCCTTTGAGGATATAGCTGAAGATCTCGACAAAGTTACAGACATGCGAGAACAAGCTGTACGGAAACTGCGCCGTAATAATCGCCTATGTGGCTTTCAGCATGTTATCGGAACAATCCTTGTCCTTCGAAATCCATTGACAATTTCTCAAATCATTGCTTTACTGGCCAATATACCCAAGGAAAACTTTGATGTTCGCCACTTCCTGCAACAGATGCGCAGTATCTTGATTCCAGGCACAACAACAATATTTGAGAAAGCAACACCGCAAATGCACAAGTCCTTCCGGGATTATATTGTGGATTTGCATGCACCAGCAGAATTCCGTATCCTCACGGGCCATGCCCACTTTGTCACAGCACAAAGCTGTTTGGAGGTCATTGTCCAGGCAGGGAGCCAGTCTGATGTTGATGTGAAGTATTCCGTTCAACACTGGTGTAAACACTTGCGAATGGCAGTGGAAGGAAGCATAACATGGGAGGATGGGAGGATGTGGAACCTGTTTGAACAGATGATGGAGGAAGCAGTCGTCGATGTCTGGAAAGCATATTCGTGGGGGGTTTTCCTTGATGTGGCTGCTGTGGGGTGGGGGCTGTTAAAGGTGAGATCAAAATATGAGAGAGAGAGTTAAGTGAATGATGATCTTCCAGAGAGGTACTAATAAACACATGATGGAGGGAATTTCAAGGTTATTAATGAAAGCAAAAGTGCGTGGCAGGCAAACATTGAATGGCACAAGTATGCTAACAGGAGGCAAATCTGCTGGTGCATAGGAAGTGTGTGCTTTCCTTCATTGCCCATGTTTGTTTTCCTCACTTTTTCTCATGTTGTTGTCCCTAGCTTGTGTGTGCTTTTCCCCCATTGCCCATGTTTGTCTTGCTCAGTTTTTCACATGTTCTCATCCCTAGGAAGTGTGTGCTTTTCCCCTATTGCCCATGTTTGTCTTGCTCACTTTTTCTGGCATTCTCATCCCTAGGAAGTGCATGCTTTTCCCCCATTGCCCATGTTTGTCTTGCTCACTTTTTCTCGTGTTCTCGTCCCTAGGAAGTGCATGCTTTTCCCCCATCGCCCCTGTTTGTCTTGCTCACTTTTTCCGGCCTTCTCGTCTCTAGCCTGTGCGTGCTTTTCCCCCATCACCCATCTTTGTCTTGCTCACTTTTTCTCACCTTCTTGTCTCTAGGAAGTGCGTGCTTTTCCCCCTTTGCCCATGTTTATCTTGCTCATTTTTTCTCATGTTCTCGTCCCTAGCGAGTGCGTGCCTTTCCCCCATTGCCCATGTTTGTCTTGCTCAGTTTTTCTCACGTTCTCATCCCTAGCGAGTGCGTGCTTTTCCCCCATCTCCCATGTTTGTCTTACTCATTTTTTCTTGCTTTCTCATCCCTAGCGAGTGCGTGCTTTTCCCCCATTGCCCATGTTTGTCTTGCTCACTTTTTCTCACCTTCTCGTCCGTAGCGAGTGAGTGCTTGTTCCCCGTCGTCCATGTTGGTCTTACTCACTTTTTCTCACGTTCTCATCCCTAGCGGGTGCGTGCTTTTCCCCCATCGCCCATGTTGGCCTTGCTCACTTTTTCTCATGTTGTCGTCCCTAGCGGGTGTGTGCTTTTCCCCCATTGCCCATGTTGGTCTTGCTCACTTTTTCTCGTGTTCTTGTCCCTAGGCAGTGCGTACTTTCCCCCCCATCGCCCATGTTTGTCTTGCTCACTTTTTCTTGCCTTCTCGTCTCTAGGTTGTGCGTGTTTTTCCCCCATTACCCATGTTTGTCTTGCTCACTTTTCTGGTGTTCTTGTCCCTAGCGAGTGCGTGCTTTTCCCCTGTTGCCCCTGTCTGTCTTGCTCACTTTTTCTCATGTTCTCATCCCTAGGAAGTGCATGCTTGTCCCCCATCACCCATGTTTGTCGTGCTCACTTTTTCTCATCTTCTTGTCTCTAGCGAGTGCGTGCTTTTCCCCCATCACCCATGTTTATTTTGCTCACTTTTTCTGATGTTGTTGTCCCTAGCTTGTGTGTGCTTTTCCCCTGTCTCCCTTGTTTGTCTTGCTCACTTTTTCTCGCCTTCTCCTCTCTAGCTTGTGCGTGCTTTTCCCCTGTCGCCCATGGTTGTCTTGCTCACTTTTTCTCGCCTTCTTGTCTCTAGTTTGTGTGTGCTTTTCCCCTGTCATCCATGTTTGTCTTGCTCACTTTTTCTCGCATTCTCGTCTCTAGCTTGTGCGTGCTTTTGCCCTGTCACCCATGTTTGTCTTGCTCACTTTTTCTCACCTTCTCGTCCCTAGCGAGTGCGTGCCTTTCCCCTTTGCCCCTGTTTGTCTTGCTCACTTTTTCTGGCCTTCTCGTCTCTAGCCTGTGTGTGCTTTTCCCCCATCACCCATGTTTGTCTTGCTCACCTTTTCTCACCTTCTCGTCTCTAGGAAGTGCGTGCTTTTCCCCTATCCCCCATGTTTGTCTTGCTCACTTTTTCTCACCTTCTTGTCTCTAGCAAGTGCTTGCTGTTCCCCTGTTGCCCATGTTTGTCTTGCTCACTTTTTCTCGCCTTCTCGTCTCTAGCAAGTGTGTGCTTTTTCCCCATCACCCATGTTTGTCTTGCTCACTTTTTCTGGTGTTCTTGTCCCTAGCGAGTGTGTGCTTCTCCCCTGTCGCCCATGTTTGTCTTGCTCACTTTTTCTTGCCTTCTCGGCTCTAGCAAGTGTGTGCTTTTCCCCCATTGCCCATGTTTGCCTTGCTCACTTTTTCTCGCATTCTCGTCCCTAGGGAGTGTGTGCTTTGCCCTCCCTCTTTACCCTCAGCTTCACTCATTTCCACCTCCTATCCCTACCCAGATTGTAAGACCTTCCACTTTCTTCATTAACATCCATATCACCTTTTCTCCTTGAAGCCTTACCCACAGATTTGGATTGAGGGCCTTCTTGAAACATGGGACAGGCGTTAATCACAGCCCTTTCAAGGACAGGGATGAAAATGTGGGTCCCTTTGATTGTGGATATGGATGACAGATTCAACTCAAGATAAAGTAATGGAAAGCAAACCATTCTGTCATCCCACATGTGTTGGGCAATGCATATGTACTCAAGTTAATGTAGCCACATGCCTGCTATATTGAATGTTTCACCATTCATCCCTCTGCATGAAAGCACCATCTCCCCCTTTTGAGACGCACTGCTTCGGTTGCTGTTGACTTCCGTTCCCTTTTTCAAAAAAAAAAAACAGCCATGCAAAGTCCCAAGTAGAAACAGATGAACTTCTAAGTGCAATAGTACAGTACTCTGGGTCAGATGTTGGCTTTTGGGACGGAGCTGACATTGTTTGACACCAATTAGATGGATATTGTTAACTGCACTGTGCTGACGGTGACACCTATACTCTTACCCTATGGGGACACAGGCTTCAGAAAAATTTATATGAAGTTTGCTTAACAATTGCTGTCTCAACACAAAATCATGTTTAATCATTGCTTGATTAAACACTCATGTGGGCGCAGACAGAGGGCTTGAGTGGCGCTTGGGTGAGACAGATAGGAGTCCCAGTGACGCAGCTGCCGCACCCGAGGCAGTACTAGTAGATTTCCTGTGAGTTCTGCGGCAAGCTACAAATTGGAGTGAGAGCCATGACCGCCGAAACGAGAAGCAACGGAAAGCGGACCGCCATCACTCGAGTCATGTGCGTCTCGTTTCTTTCTCACGGTTCAGCTGGGCGCTCATTTTTCGAGTCCTTGGGGGCCAGAGGAAACAGCGCGTAAAGAGATTGAGTCAAAACATCGTGTTTATGAAACTTTTCATTCCACTTGGGAGGGAAAATGGCTCAATTCCATTTGGGTTCACTCCGGTCCCGAGACTACTTAGTCCTCGGACAGAGCACCGCCAGTCCGCAATTATTCTACTGGGTAATGTCTGAGGAACACCAAGTGAAACAAGAGCATACAAACCCGTGGTATATCATTCCAGCTGCGTGTATACTTTACGCGTTTTACGTACCACACGCGGGTTCAAACCCGAATGGCATACAGCAGATATATTTTCCTTTTGCATCAAACAAAAATATCAATATCATTATCCGTTCTTTAAGATTTTGCTTGTTCGGCGGTGCCCATCACGTTGCATATATTGTGTTTCTTCTCCATAAGGCCTAATTAATCTGTTTTTGCTCTCGCGCAGTGCCCTCATGACCTACTACGGACTGCGCCGTCAAAATTTTGTCTGTTCAATCTGAGCTGCCCAAATTGGCCTCTCTTGGGTTGCGAGCCAGCTGCAATCTTCACAATCATGCGGGCGCTACGCCTCTTAAAGAGTCACCATGATCTATACCTGGTTCTTCCTTTCTTCCCCCCCTCATCGCCACGACCATCTCGCCGCAAAGAGAAACTCAAGCTCAACTGTACATGCGCCAAGGTTCGAGGTCTATCTTTCGGGCTGTGCTCTAACGTGTTTTCCATGTTGGATCAACCACCTTCCGACTATTCGGGCGCTCAAGGCCCGTTCAAATGAGTGGTGCGTCAATGCCTTTGCTTCCTTTCCCCCATCACTGTCTCACTCCCACAATCACTGGGTATAATATCTTCTAAAAATTGATCTACCGTCAAAATCGACCAAGCTGCGTCTTGCAAAGAGTAAACCAATCCGGATTGCTCCTCTCCGCACGCTGATGCACCCATTTGATGAAGTCTTCCCCAAAATTGCCCTCGAGATCAAGTTTTCCCGCTCAACTTCAAGACACAACAAACAAGGCCCGAGCCCAACGTTGCGGCCCGAGTGCCCACCCATATTGCTTCAGTATTTCAATGTACCCTGAAATGTCTCCCATTCTTTCAAATTCTGACTAATTTCCAAATGGGTGGATTCGTCCACGGCTGGTGCGTGTTGCGTGAATAATTGCAACTATCTGACCGAAGCGATGCCGTTAGGCGTTTCAAGCCATTTCCTCCCGACCTCGGACGCCTGTCCTCTGGAAAGTAGCCAGCCGCACTTGCCTCTCGCCCATTGCTTACTTCATTTCGACCTAGCGTAACCCTCTCATTGAAACTCATGCCTGTGTGCCGCACATGCGTCCACGTTTGATGAGTTCCTGCGGCGATTGTAAAGCCGTCGTATTGCTGACTGCTGCCACTCCGTTCAGAGGTCGGGATCTCTAACGGTGAGCAGCAGAAGTCTCTCCAAGCGACGATTCCTAGAATATAAAACGGGATTGAAGAAACTCTTTCTGGCAAGTACGCCGTGATCATGCAGGCGGGCCGTGAATCGATTTTTATTTATTTCTGTCTCTGTGCTATCCAAAATTATCCTCCTCATCTCACCAGCAAGCTCCGACCCTCAACTCTATGTCAGCGCTCTGATATGCCTTCTCCTCCTTTTGCTTTCTCTACTCTGCTGCTTGGCCTGGCCCATTCCGTTGTTAACTGCCTGTGCTCCACACCGCCTCTTCATTGGGTGGAACAGGCTGATCGGCTCCCATTCCTTGACTGACAGAACGGAGCAAACCGCATTTACTGCTGCACGGGACAACGATCCAGCCACGAGGCCACGCATGCCTCTCAACAAGCTCTCGTTGAATCCCTTTCTTTCAGCTGCTGGCCCTTCTTCGACATTTATTTCAACTGTTCTCTCCGCTGGCGTACTGGGCCTCAACTCAGATCTTCCGCGCACAGTCTTGGCGTCTAATCAATATCACCGTCAATATCATCTCTTGAAACTATTCTGTACATCGGTCAATATCGCTTTTCAACAATTGTCGCTGTCCTGCGGGCGGGATCTTCAAGAGAATCCATTTCAGTATTTGCGCCTCAAGCTGCTGGTGATTGTGCTCTTCTAGGCTGTGATAAATGCTTTTCGCTGACGGCACTGGTCGGTCACCTCCCGTTCAAATGTCTAAATGAAACACATTTTAATACATAATCTTCCATATTCTGGCACGTCTGGACGTCTTATTATAACAACTAGATAAATTCATCTCTTCATGTCGAAAGAAAGCTTTTAAATTGCCCTTCCCAAACACTTTTTTCCGTCAACCACACGAATCATGTTGACTGCAAAGTTATTGGCTGACTTCATCTTGCGTTCTGGAATACCGGAGCGAAGCGGAGGGGTGTCTTGTAATTTTCAACGAGGTCGAGCTCTAGATGTACGAAGATGCTCAAAGACGTGCCTCTACCAATGTTTATTGCCGTTCCATGGAAATCAGACACTGGAACAGCCTTCGATTCCCTCCCGCCAAATGTAGGAAAGCTCCTGCTTGATCAAGTCGTCCATACCTGTTTCTAGGCGAGTAACATCAACTAGCTGGCACTTGTGGGTTCGATCCTGCACCAGGGCATATGCTGTCGCCGAACTGTTTTACTCGCTAAAAAACTGTGTGCACAGAGAAGGTACGGCAGTATCGGATACCTATTCAAGCTTCAATTTTATTTTCGGCGTGACCAGTCATCAGGCACGGAGGTCAAAAATGGCCCCATAAAACTAAAGTACTGAACAAACAGATTTTGGACACACCGTAGGGACTTGAAAAAACCTGAAATACTTAGTCTCAGTGAGCGCTATAGTCCATAATCAGGCAGAATTTAGTCAAGCCTTCCCTCCACCAAGATGCATGCATAGAGTAGGAAAGGCCCTGGTAGATTGTGATTGTGATTGCGGTTGCTTGCTCGTGTTCAGTGTACAGCTCCAGCGGGTTCGATCCCGCACAAGGACATGATACGTCGGCAAACTTTTTCTTCACTATACACATTACTAGTCCGCCCCGGCAATAACGACTGAGGAATGATGAAAACCTCGAACCGAGTCCTTATGTTGAACAATTTTCATTGAACTTGAATGGAAATTGTAATGTACTCAACGGAGGTTTCGTTTCCGTGCGTTTGTGCGACAAAGGAAGGTAATGATTCTCTTCAGGAGCCTCAAATTTGAAACATCGCATAAACACCGGGTGGAAGCTGGGCATAAGGCGCGCCAGTACATCATCCGAGCTAAGTACATGTACATGTATGCTCAGCGCCTTTCGAGGCCCGCAGGTTCAAAACCGCACCATGGCATACGTCCTGACAGTCGCGATTTTCCCCCCTTTGGTTCGAGCAAAAATCAATGCTCCACGGAGGCGAATCTTCCAGTATGCCTAGACCGAATGAGCTCGATCTTTTCGAGCTAAAGCTTTGGGCGAAATTCGATGTCAAAGATATTCGTCCTCGGATTCTGGCTTCAAAAATGTGGTAGTGCATTCAAAAAGTAGTCTCTTCAAGCTGAATGGATTCCTGCATGAACTAATCACCTACATGCTTGGTTCCAAACCTCAAATCAGATCACCCGTTTTGACGGCCGTCGCGGCCGTCCGAGTCGTTCAACGGGCCGTTGGAGGAAGCAAACAATCCTCGACGGGACGGGGACGGCACCTGTCAAACGGGTGCCGTCGAACCGTCGCGACAGTCACGGGCGGAAACCCTAAATTGGATTTGCAAGGCAGTGTGGACAGGACTGGAAATCGAAAGATCGAAGACCCAGTACAAAACCCTTCGACCTACATAGGCCCCAGTCGACGGGTTTGTGGCTTCAACCGAAGGTCTGCTCGTTCGGAATTTCCTCATTGATCCTCGGGCATAGCAATAACTTTAATTTCGTCAGAAGACCAAGGGAACCACAATGTATCTCGCCTTTTACCTGGGAATAAAATATTTTGTTGCATAAACTCTGATTGAGCATAGCAAAGCTTCCGACGGTGATTTCTTGGATTCAGGAGATGGTCCTTATACTATACAATCCTGTTTTTAATAGTTTAGGTATAACACATGACCCACTGTTTGAAGTGTCGGAGTTGGTTAAAATTCACACGTCTAAATATGCTCTCATTCTGTGATTCAAATCTGACAACCGCCATCCACGCCTCGTCCACGAGGCAGTGGGGATATTTAAGATTGACTACCATTGTGTTTCTTCTCACCATGTCCTCGATGATTCCCGGCCATACTATATCTGACTGGGCAACCGGCCACCTTAGCACTTCAGCCCTCTAGCGCAGGCATACAATTAAGTGGGTGCTGGTGTAAGTGCTAGGAAATGAAGATATGCATCCTACAAGTGAGTTATGACCATCATCCGAATTTTTGTACGCCAATTCTGTGACTTGTCGAATTTATTTCGGCAGTAACTCCGAAACGGCGATAAACGGCCTAACCGGCCACCCCGTCAAATCCTTTCTTCGCGGTCGTAATATTCACCCTGGTGCATTCCCAGCCGTTTATAAGATGCAACTATGTTATTACATACTAAAAATCCATATCTGAGGTGGTTTTGCTCAACAAATATCGCACTTGCTAGTCAGGCACAATGGGTGAAATTGGGGGGTTGACGGAATGTTTTGTCCTGCAATGCACAGAGCATATCAAAATCCTAAATTGAGGTGCAGATAACTCTAAATGACGCATTTGAACATACCCAAGTGCGAAGTAGGCTCCCCATATGCACATAACCCCGCAAAAAAAAACCATCTTTCCGCATGAGTGAAATTTGGTGATTCTGGGTGATAGTTCACTGTGAGCAAGAAGGTGGACACCTAACAACCTATAAACCTGGGTGAATACAGGATTGGTTGTTCCAATTACGCCAGCAAAATACTATGTCCATCGCAAATGGGGGTAGCTTGCTATAGAGGTCGTCGGATTGAGCCGCTCCAGGTCGGCCTGCGGTTGTCTTCGAGGTATCAGGAGCCGAGAGAGAAGCATTTTTGAGGAAAATGTGAACCTGGGGCGACTCCTCGAAGTCAGGGATGAAGATGAGCCCCGGAACTTGTGGATTGGTGAACATTTGGTGGAGAAACAAGCAAGACAGTCGCGCGGACGCTGTTGGGAGATAAGAAATGACGTTAATCTGCCATCATCTTGATTGAGAACCTGCCACAGCTTTTGATCGCCGCCTCCATTTGGGTCCAAATTTGCCATACAGTATCCTTGTAGGTGCGGTACCATCTCACAGTAAACAAGATCTCAGGATTTTCACCACACACTCTTATATTAGGCAAGTGGCCGGTTAGCTAGTGTGGCCGGTTACCCAGTCGGAAATAGTAACAGTACTTCCAGACCGCCGCCAGAGAAAGCAAAATCCAAGTCAGTGTCCACCTTCTGCTCAACAATTCCCACAATGATAGTGCCTCCAGGACTTCTCAAGGGGCCGCACAATTGAAGTCATCACCCGCGGTATCCTTAAAATTTTCGGGTGGTGTCAGTGCCGCCAGGGCTCCTCAGGGACCAGCCAGTCCAAATTCTTCAACCACCAAATCTTTGACGGCGACCAAGAGTACTATTTCCTCTAGAGCTCGTCAGGTGACATTCAGGCTGAAGCCTTCACCCTCCATCAAGTCCTCGACGGGTGCTGGCAGTGTAGGAACTTTCTGACCTCCTCACAGCCTGGTCAAGCCAGACTCTTCTTTGTCCTTGACCAAATCCTCAGTGGTTCCTGGTAATACCACAGTATTTAGACCTCCTCGGGAGACAGCCAGATTGAAGTCTTTATCAACCAAGTCCTCAATGATCCCCAACAATGCAAATGCATCTGGACCTCAAACAGGAACCAGATTGAACTCCATGTCTGGAGACCCAGCTGTGATACCTCATCATCCTAATCAATTCCTTGGTTAGTATGGTTTCTATAGGTTCACATTTGACTAAAGTGCAGTGTGAAAGATTCAAGAATCCAAGCTAGCTTGTTTGCTCCAAGTCACAAATCCCGGGTTCTGATCATGACTGGTAGGCAATTTTTGTTTGCTGATACCAAAATTGTTGTTCATTTGTTCGCAGGTGGCCTAGGAGGCAGGGGAGGAAGTGGAGGCATACAAGGTCAGGGTGGGGCCGGGGGCACTGGGGAGGGCCCCAGGGTCCATATCACTGCACAGAACATTACAAATATATGCCCCAGTCCAGCAGTGGTCCAGGCATCCCCAGTCCTCAATCATTTCCCTCCTCCATCAAAGAATTTTCAAGGAAGACAGGCCATTCTCAATGAAATGCATCAGTTCTTTGCTGAAATCACTGGGGTGGAGCATATTTATGTGCTATATGGACTAGGTGGAGTAGGAAAGACTCAGATTGTGCTGAAGGTTATTGCTGACTCAACTGGGTATGTTCAAGTATTTTCCAAAGGAACATTTTTGACGTGTTTGAGTTTAGATTTACTGACCGACTGCTGGTAGATGCAAGCAGCACAGAAAGAATTGAGACAGGTCTAAAAAATATTGCCATTGCAAAAGCATCTGGGGAATCACGGCAGGATGGATTAGGGTGGCTCCTTGGCAAACATGAACCATGGCTGCTGTGCTTTGACAATGCAGATGATCCTCAAGTTGATCTGAACAACTTTGTCCCACGGTGCAATCACGCAAACATCATCATCACATCTCGAAACCAGGGTCTGAAAGGCTACAGTGCTCATACACTAGTTTCTGATATGGAGGAGCCAGATGCCATAGCATTGTTACTCAAAAGTGCCCACCACATAGTATCACAAACAAATAACCAACTTGCGGCTGAATTGGTCCAGGTCTGTTATCACCCAACTGTTCCATTATTAGTTTTAACCATGTCATGAGTAGGAATTGTGTTATCTGCCTCTTGCGATTGTTCAGGCTGGGGCATTCATATTGCAATCTGAGGATCTGAGTGGTTATCTAGCTCTATGCACAAAGAATCGTGTGAATCTGCTCAGTGAAAAACCTGCTCAGAGTTATGATGGATATTCTTTGTCAGTGTTCACAACATGGCAAAAAAGTTTCAACAAGCTCAGTCAGTTGGCAGCCATGTTGTTGCAACTATGTTCATTCCTCCATTGGGATGGGATTTCAGAGGACATATTCAGTAGAGCATCAGAGTACAACTTCCCATCATGGGGCCCACCAAAAGGGGGCTTGCAAAAGGCCCTAGAGTTCCTCTCACACTTTGTGGGACCAAATGGGGAATGGAACACATTTGACTTTGTGAAAGTCACCAATGAGATCAAAGCATATTCTCTGATCAATTTTAATGCAGAGCAAAAATCATTTTCTATCCACCCCTTGGTGCATGACTGGAGTCAGACCACCGTTGCTGACTTGAATTCCACCCATTTATGCATGATTGACATATTAGGCATGTCCATTGCAGCAATTCCAAAAGAGGACAGGTTTCCTGTTGGATTGAGATTGGTTTCTCATGTTAACTCCTTGATGCTTGCTCTGAGATTAACTGGTTTGGACCAGAATATACACAGATATATTGGTATATGGGACAGTCTACAAAGGCAATGAAACTTGACATCAATACATTGGAGAAGACAAGAGAAATTCTTGGTGGGAACCATCCAGAAGTCCTGGTGGCTATGCATAATCTCGCGCACTCATATTGGAGCCTTGGCCGATTTGAAGATGCAAAACAGCTGCAACTTGTGGTTCTGGAGAAGTGGAGAAAGGGTCTCAGTGATGAACATCCATGCACACTGACTGCTATGCATAATCTTGCGCACACATATTCGAGCCTTGGCCGATTTGAAGATGCAGAAAAGCTGCAACTTGTGGTTCTGGAGAAGTGGAGAAAGAGTCTCAGGGATGAACATCCAGACACACTGACTGCAATGAATAATCTTGCATCCACATATCATAGCCTTGGCCGATTTGACGATGCAGAACAGCTGCAAGTTGTGGTTCTGGAGAAGCGAAGAAAGATTCTCTGCAATGAACATCCAGACACACTGACTGCAATGAATAATCTTGGAAACACATATCATAGCCTCAGCCAATTTGGTGATGCAGAACAGCTGGAACTGGTGGTTCTGGAAACATGGACAAGGATTCTTGGTGATAAACATCCAGACACACTGACTGCAATCAATAATCTTGCAAACACATATTACAGCCTTGGCCAATTTGAAGAAGCAGAACCGCTGCAAGCTCTGGTTCTGGAGAAGTGGAGAAAGAGTCTCAGTGATGAACATCCACAAACACTGACTGTCATGAATAATCTTGCATACACTTAATGGAGCCTTGGCCGATTTGAAGAAGCAGAACAGCTGCAACTTGTGGTGCTGGAGAAGGGGAGAAAGATTCTTGGTGACAACCATCCAGACACCCTGACTGCAATGAGACACCTTCGAAACACATATCATAGCCTTGACCGATTTGAAAAAGCAGAACAGCTGCAACTTGTGGTTCTGGAGAAGCAGTAAACTCTCCTTGGAGATGATAATTTGGACCAGACCATTCTCAAGCAGAAGAGAAAGTGTTTTTGGTGATGACCCTCCAGATGCCCTCCATATTATTTATCGCCAATTTTGCGGACCGAGGATGATACAACCTTTCCCCCATATTTCTCTGTCCTTCTTTCTTTTTCAACTCATCATGCAACCCCTGCTTACCTGCCCCCTCATATTTCTTCCCGTAAATTCTAGTCAACATGCCCTTTTGTTACAGCCTTTTGCGGAACTTAGGGCGTGGGCTGTTTTCAATGAATTTTGCATCGGATGGCTCTCCTGAGCTCAATTCTCAACCGATTTCCTTTAGAATATGCTCATTATGTTTGCATTGAAAGGCCGGAGGGCATGGTATCCTCGGATTTTCTGATGGCCAATCAAATTGCTTGATTGGGAAAATATCCCGTGTTTTGAGTAGGACAGCTGTAGCATTAGCTACCATTGTTCAATCAGTCTGATTTTTTGATACAATGGGCTCACAGGTATACCAGAGGGCGCCATATGCCGGTATTTTTAATGTGACTTATAGATCAGATGCAATCTATATCACGACAACACCCAATTCTCCTTTCAATGTCTTGAGCCAAATATAAGACATATAAAAAATACCGGCATATGGCGCCCTCTGGTATACCTGTGAGCCCATTGTATCAAAAAATCAGACTGATTGAACAATGGTAGCTAATGCTACAGCTGTCCTACTCAAAACACGGGATATTTTCCCAATCAAGCAATTTGATTGGCCATCAGAAAATCTGAGGATACCACGCCCTCCGGCCTTTCAATGCAAATATAATGAGCATATTCTAAAGGAAAACGGTTGAGAATTGAGCTCAGGAGAGCCATCTGATGCAAAATTCATTGAAAAAAAAAAAAGCAGTCCACGCCCTAAGTTCCGCAAAAGGCTGTAATATCATCTTCGAATGTGCGCCATCATACCGGTCCATCTAACCAGATTTTTCCGAAATTCGTTTGACACTAAAAGATGTTGGTGCACAGTGAAGGCGTCAAAATGTGCCAGTGGTCTTTAAGGCTGTTATTTAAATTGCTTGTTTCTTAAACAAAATAATGGTCATACAGTATTCTGTCCCTTGTGGGAACTGCTACGCATTAAAGTATTCACATTAAGCTGGATGACGGCATGGTTGGCACCCCTCCAAAAAATTCCGGAATAAAAAATCCCTTATGAAAAGTCAACCATTGATCAAATCAATGGAAAACATGTTATCTTATCATTTCTTGTTGTCCAGCCTTCAATCTCCAGCCATAAAATGCATTTCTGGAAAACAAATCAGGATGATTAAAACAAAGGTATTGCAAAGGTACCACAAAGGGAAACCAGTCATGTCTGACTACCCAAAGCTGCGGTAACCTCATTTGACAATAATTGGGGCAGACAGATCCAATATACTGTCTTGGGAAGCCCAAAGAATTATCACACAATAGCTACATCCAGCTTTGCTTACGCGTTGTGGACGCGTCAAAGTGCACGTGTGCATACACGTGCTAGGTCGGGCCCGACCCGACCCTCTCATGCATCGTACGCTCTCCCAGACTGACTTTCAGATCCTCATTTCACCGCAAATTCCAGGGATTCTAAATTTTCACCACGATCATGAGAAAGTTCGAATTCAAACCCGCTCCCTTATCATATTAATATTCCTGGCCTGCCAGTTTATCAATTTAGAGGACAGGGATGCAGACGGTCCCGATCCTGTTCACCAGAATATATGTACATTTGAAGTGCAGTGAATATATAGTAGCTATCCAATTCAAGTAGGAGACACAGGTCTAGTAGCTTCCCGTCAGTAGATAAATCGGAAATTGAAAGGCATAGTGAATTGTAAGTAGGGTACGTCGTAGAAGTTGTTGTGATTATTGGCATGTCTCACAAGGCTAGGCGGCTCTGTCCTACAAGGAAGGAAGAAGGCATCGGCGCGTGCACCGTCGCCCTCAGATCCAGCACATCGACGTATGCCTTGGCGTAGTTGTATCCGTTGGCACTGGCAGGCCACACGGGCAGCGCCCGCCCATTCCCATTCCCACCACGTCCTGTTCCCTGTGGCCATGCGCGTGCGGACGCAAAGTCCCACCTATCGCATCCTCCTCTTCGCCTTGACTCTGGCTCGCTTTCCGCCGGAGGAACCCGCTCCCACTCCCGCCCCAGCCTTCGCCCCTAAATCCACCCCCACAGCCCCGCTCCGGCGGCCCGCTGCTCTCAAACGAGCGAACCATCCCTTCACACGCCCGTTGCAGAAGCGGCCTGTCGGGTTCGCACTCACGCTCGCGGCCCCCCTCTCCCGCCCGTGGTCAGCGTTGGTGGGGTATTAATATCGGGAGGCGAACGGTGACTGCGTGTGTTTGCGCTTCGGCGGCGCGAAGGAAGAGGGCGACGCGGTATTGGAGACGGCGAAGGCGACGCAACGGGGACGGACATGGTGCGCCGTCGGTGGGAAGGCGTCCCGCCGTCGTGAGTGTCTTGAGCGTCGAGGTCTGCATCCCTGTCTTCGACTTCGATCTCCCCCGGCTCCTCGTACACAGCCGATACGCGGGGGCCGCGCGTTGGGGAAGTGGAGCCGCGGCGACGGAAGGGCGAGGTGTTGGTGACCTCGTCGTCGGAAACGGACGAAGAGCAGGTGGAGGAGAGGGACGTGGATGAAAAGGATGCAGATACGGATGCGAGGACTTCCTGCCGGAGGGCGCGTGCGGCGGGGGGGAGGGCGGAGGGTGCGCTGGGAGCGAGTGTGTTGGTTATGGTTTTGAGGGGAATAAGGAGACGACGAAAAGAACAGCAGAGAAACCAAGAGAAGGAGGAGACAAGGGGAAGCGTACAATGGGGCAAAAGGGACGGGGTAGCCGGGAGAGCTTAGCAGCATAGCAAGGAAGACGGAGCGAAAATAAAAGAACAAGGCAGGCAAATAGAGAGGGATGGTGGAGAATAGAATCGAGGGACGCCATCGTACCCCCCGCAATCCAGCAACAGAAAAAGTCCGGCCGGGTGAAGAGGTAAGGAAAGAAACAGCAACCACTCACCCCATCCCCCTCAGCTCCTTCCTCATACGCATAAACGCCCGTCCGCCGACATTGCGCATGGCGGTCCATGTACCCGCCTCGAGGGTGCCCGTGGTGTTCAGGTGCGGGGCGAGCTGTGCGGGGGTTGAGCGTTTCGGGGATGTGCCTGCGTCGTGGGGTTCCCTCAGTTTCCGTAGTAAAGCCAACCTAAAACTACAAGGAAGGGAACGCACCAGGAAGGGAACGCACCAGACGCCACATACGCGCTATACGACCCCGCCGCAGCCGCGATGCTGTTCGCGCTCACGCCGGGCGGGACCGGCAGCGCGTGGTGTATTGCCGCCACCGGTATATTCTCCGTTGTTCGAAGCAGAGACAGAGAGCGAATGCGAGGGAAGGTACATGTCCTCGCTGCTGCTGAGGCTGCGGCTGTACCGATGCCCACGATACTCCGCCCTTCATCGCTCCTCCCTCCCCTTGCCCGTCCTATAGCTGTCCTTCCCATCTTTCCCCTCCTTCCCGGCCTCGACGCAAGCCGCCCTCGCGCACAGGCGACGGCGGGACGTAGTGGTGCTTCCCCCCATTCGTGGGCGAAGAGAGCGAGTGGGCGCGCGAGAGGACGCCGGTGGCGGTCGTGGCGATCGGGTACGGTTAGGCGTTTGGGCGCAGATCGGCCGCGGAGGGCGGGCGGGGGATGCTCATGCCTGCGTCGGAGGCAGACTCAGACATCTTGCACTGCATGTCGGAGAGCGAGCATCTTGCGCTGGAGGTCGGGGCTGTTTGGTGTGCTTGTAGTTTTCACGGGCGACCGTGAGCGTTCGCGGGGGAAGTCGGTGTTGAAGCTGGTCATCGTGGCTACAAAGGCATTCAGTTCAAAGTAAGCTTCAGGAGAAAGGATATTGCGTACCTGGATTTCCAGAGACTCCGTAGATGTTTTTCCTCCAGATCCAGCAGCTCCAAGACCGGATCCTAGGCGCAGATGAGACCAAAGAGCACCTTAGTAGCGAGCACAACAGCAAGTAAGCTCCGCGTCGAGACTTGTGCACAGAGAGCAAGGGACGATGACCGCCAAAAGGAGAAGTCACGGACCGCCGTCACCCGGGTCATGTGCGTCTCGTTTCTTTCTCACGGTTCAGGTGTGGTTCATCAAGTTATTAGGAGTCCAATGGAAGTCTAGAGGAGGCTCCGCACACAGCCGAGAGATGGAATCAGATTTTTCATCAGCACTTGGGAGGGAAAATATCAACAAAGGCTCAACTCAGTTAGAATTTAGAATTGCTTTCGTTCTCGGGACAAAGTAGCACTTCAAACGTTTGAGAAACACCAAGTGAAACCACAGCATCAAAATCCCTGGTAAAGGATCCTCGCTATACACATCTTTTAGGCGTTCTACGCCGGACCGGGGTTCAAACCCACACCACTCTACGACAGCATTGCGACAACAGATAATTTTGCCGTTTTTCATCGAACAAAATATCCCGGTGGATCCTTGTTGATCGTGTTGTATAGACCTGTTTGTGGACCAGTAATACATACAAGCTATCTGACACTTGCTATCGTCGACCTTTTTTTTCTCGCTAAATAATACCTTACTGGATGCACATTGGCGAGGAAGGTACGGCAGTATCGTACCTGTACCCAAGCGTGAATTTTCGGCGCGACCAAAGCACGGAGGTTGAAAAATTGCCCGGTAAAACTGAAGCACTGGACAAACGGAATTTAGGAACGCCGTGTGGATGGATGAATGTGGACTTGAGATCCTGAAACGCCATGATCCGTATTAATCAGGCAGAAGGTCAAGTCTTCCCTCCCCTCAGACGTCTGTAGAGCAAAGAAGGCCCTTGTAGATGCGATTTCGATTGCGGTCCCTCGTGTTGAGTGTACGGTTAAATCGGTTTCCGCGGGTACGTTCCCGCACCAAGGCATAAACAATCTCTTGATATCATCAAACTTTTCTCGCTATACACCGCACAGGTCCACGGCAATAACAGCCGAGGAATGATGGAGTTGAACCTCGCGAACTGAGTAGTTTGAACAATTGTCATTGAACTTGAGGGAAAGATGTAATGGACTCGGACTCGGAGGTTTCGTTTCCGTGCATTCTTGAGATAAAGCAGCGTAATGATTCTCCTCAAGAATCTTCAAATGTCTCTAACGCCAATTGAAACCAGAGCATGAAAGGCCCCGATGAATTACCTTAGCTATGAGCATGCTTACGCGTTCCACGCAATCCGTGTGTTCAAATCCGCACCAGAGCATGGATGCTGAAAGTCGCGATTTTTTCTCCCTTTGCCTCGAGAAAAATGACAATTCTACACGGAGGCGAATCTTCCAGAGTGCCTAGACCGAATGAGCTCGATCTCTTGGAGCTATTAAAGCTTTGTGCGATTTTCAACGTCTTTCTCACAAGTAATCCAACTTGACCATTACCGGTGCTTGGTTTCTCGGTGCATCATGCATAATCAGACACTCAGCCTCCCCTTCTCTTCCTTCCAGTCGAATACAAGTATTTAGGAAACAAAAGGCCCTGGTAGATTATGATTGTCGCCGCTCGTGAGTCATGAAAGCTGTTTCCGTGGGTTCAATCCTGATGACCTCCCCTAGGGTAATTTTTTGCGGCATATATACCCGTGGGGCACGAACCAGGATAAAACGCGACAGTGAGCCTCCGGTCAGAGAAAAGCACAGAACCAGAAGCCAGAAGTCGTTTGACAGACCCGAGAAAGTGATATGTTCGATTTTGGGGTAGAGCTCGCTCAAGTCGAACAGGACCCTTCGGTCCAACCACGGGATAAACAGCCCTAGTCGCCCATCCTGGGTCCCGGACAGTGTACGTATGTAAGAATGGTATGTGCGGGTTCGATTCCCGCACTGCGGCAGGGGAATTACGGTTAATGATTTTTTTCCCCCGTGGAACACATCCTCAATAAAGCAGGAACCGACGGTCTGTGATTTTCCTTACGCAGAAACGAAGCCAGCCTCCTCCCCGTGTGGTCGATCAGCCAGTATTTCAGCCTTGCTCGCCTGCTTGAATGAGTCTTCAGCGAGTCACACTTCCTCCTGCCCATTCGGAAATGCGGATAAAACTCCGAATACATTCAGGACCACATGAGTATATTCAACCAAGGGTAACAGACCGTGGTAAGGTTGCCAAACGCCGATGCACTGTTCAAGTCGAATACGTACGCGCGTGTTCGATCCCGCATCAGGGCATGTGCCCGTTCGCAGTTCTTTTGCTTTGCTCTACAGGTTTATCTAGATTCCAACTCAGTCAAGTTGTCACATCGACCGAGCGACCTCTTGTGATCTTTACTCATTAATTAACCTGCTTCAAAAATACCCGGAACACATTCGATGCAACCAAAGCATGCGAAGCCCGGTAGAGCTTACGTCCTTCGAAATATGTTCAGGACGTACACAGCAGTGGGTTCGACCCTGTAAAACACCGAGTGCATAGAACACCAACATATGTTAGGGCTCCTGTCTCTTGCCAAAAATATCTAGAACTAAGTGTCTAATGCACAAACTCTGGTTGAACATACAGCACTCTGGGATAGCGGATTTCCTGTGTTTGCCTCGGCATCTCCAGATTTTAGCTCAATCCAAGTTAGCATATCGATCAAGGGAGTTCTTACGGCGCGAGAGAAAAAAAATCGACGAACCCCGGGTTTGTGGCTTCAACCTAAGGTTCCCCGTTCTGAATTTCCTCATTGATCCTCGGGAATAGCAATAACTTTCATTTCGTCCCACTTTCAATAACGTCAGCTTCAAGGGAACTACCATTAGTCCATCCTGAAAAACACCGAGGGAACCACAATGTATCAGGCCTTTTACCTGGTAATAAAATATTTATTGCACAAACTCTGATTGAGTATAGACAAGCTTCCGAGGGTGATTTCTTGGATTCAGGAGATGGTCCTTATACTATACAATCCTCTTTTGAATGGTTTAGGAATAAACGCATGACCCACTGTTTGAAGCGTCGGAGTTGGTTAAAATTCACACGTCTAAATATGCTATCATTCTGTGATTCAAATCTGACATTCGGCATCCACGCCTCGTCCACGAGGCAGTGGGTATATTTAGGATTGACTACCATCTTGTCTCGTCTCACCATGTCCTCGATGATTCCCGGCCATGCCAGTACTTCCAGACCGCCGCCAGAGAAAGCAAAATCCAAGTCAGTGCCCACCTTCTGCTCAACAATTCCCACAATGATAGTGCCTCCAGGACTTCTCAAGGGGCCGCACAATTGAAGTCGTCACCTGCGGTATCCTCAAAAATACCGGGTGGTGCCAGTGGCTCCAGGGCTCCTCAGGGACCAGCCAGTGCAAATTCTTCAACCATCAAATCTTCGATGGCGACCAGGAGTACTAGTTCCTCTAGAGCTTGTCAGGTGACAGTCAGGCTGAAGGCTTCACCCTCCATCAAGTCCTCGACGGGTGCTGGCAGTGTGAGAACTTTCAGACCTCCTCACAGCCCGGCCAAGCAAAACTCTTCTTTGTCCTTGACCAAATCCTCGGTGGTTCCTGGTAATACTACAGTATCTAGACCTCCTCGGCAGACAGCCAGATTGAAGTCTTTATCAACCAAGTCCTCAATGATTCCCAGCAATGCAAATGCCTCTGGACCTCAAACAGGAACCAGATTCAATTCCATGTCCAGAGACCCAGCTGTGATACCTCATCATCCTAATCAATTCCTTGGTTAGTGTGGTTTCTATAGGTTCACAGTTGACTGAAGTGTAGTGTGAAAGATTCAAGAATCCAAGCCAGCTTGTTGGCTCCAAGTAATGAGTCACGGGTTCTGATCATGACTGGTAGGCAATTTTTTTTACTGATACCAAAATTTTTGTTCATTTGTTTACAGGTGGCCAAGGAGGCAGGGGAGGAAGTGGAGGCATGCAAGGTCAGGGTGGGGCCGGGGGCACTGGGGAGGGCCCCAGGGTCCATATCACTGCACACAATGTTACAAATATGCACCCCAGTCCAGCAGTGGTCCAGGCATCCCAAGTCCTCAATCATTGCCCTCCTCCATCAAAGAACTTTCAAGGACGACAGGCCATTCTCAATGAAATGCATTGGTTCTTTGCTGAAAACACAGGAGTGGAGCATATTTATGTGTTATATGGACTAGGTGGTGCAGGAAAGACCCAGATTGCTCTGAAGGCTATTGCTGACTCAACTCGGTATGTTTGAGTATTTTCCAAAGGAACATTTTTGACATGTTTGAATTTAGATTTACCGACCGACTTCTGGTAGATGCAAGCAGCACAGAAAGAATTGAGACAGGTTTCAAAAATATTGCCATTGCAAAGGCATCTGGGGAATCCTGGCAGGATGGATTGAGGTGGCTGCTTGGCAAACGTGAACCATGGCTGCTGTTCTTTGACAATGCAGATGATCCTCAAGTTGACCTGAACAACTTTGTCCCACGGTGTAATCACGGAAACATTATCATCACATCCCGAAACCAGGGTCTCAAAGGCTATGGTGCTCATGCACTAGTTTCTGATCTGGAAGAGCTAGATGCCATAGCATTGTTGCTCAAAAGTGCCAACCACATGGGTTCACGAACCAATAACCAACTTGCAGCTGAATTGGTCCAGGTCAGTTATTATCCAGCAGTTCCAATATTAGTTTTGACAATATTACGAGTAGGAATTGCGTTATCTGCCTCTTGCAATTGTTCAGGCTGGGGCATTCATCTTGCAATCTGAGGATCTGAGTGGTTATCTAGCTCTATTCAGAAAAAATCGTGTGAATCTGTTCTGTGAAAAACCTGCTCAGAGCTATGATGGCTATTCTTTGTCAGTTTTCACAACCTGGCAAATAAGTTTTGAGAAGCTCACCCAGCCAGCTGCTACGTTCTTGCAACTATGTTCGTTCCTCCACTGGGATAGGATTTCAGAGGACATATTCAGTAGAGCATCAGCATACAGCTTCCCATCATGGGGCCCACCCAAAGAAGACTTGCAAAATGCCCGGGAGTTCCTCTCATACTTTGTGGGGCGAAGTGGGGAATGGAACACATTTGACTTTGTGAAAGTCACCAATGAGATTAAAGCCTATTCTCTGATCAACTTTAATGCAGAGCAAAAATCATTTTCTATCCACCCCTTGGTGCACGAGTGGAGTCGGACAACTCTGGCTAACTCAGATTCAGCTCATTTATGTATGATTGACATACTGGGCATGTCTATTGTGGAAATTCCAACATTGGATAGGCCACTTGCTAGTATGGGATTGGTTTCCCATGTTCACTCCTTGATGCAGGGTGTGCCTGAGGGGATTAGCAGCTTGTTTGGACTGGAATATGCAGATATATATTGCTATGCAGGACAGTCCACAGAGGCAATGAAACTTGAGCTCAGTACATTGGGGAAGAGGAGAGAAATTCTTGGTGATGACCATCTAGACACACTGACTGCAATGAATAATCTTGGAAACACATATTGTACCCTTGGCCAATTTAAAGATGCAGAAAAGCTGCAACTTGTGGTTCTGGAGAAGCGGAGAAAGATTCTCAGTGGTGAACATCCAGATACACTGACTGTCATGAATAATCTTGGAAACATATATCATAGTCTCGGCCAATTGGAAGATGCAGAAAAGCTGCAACTTGTGGTTCTGGAGAAGCGGAGACAGATCCTCAGTGATGAACATCTAGACACACTGACTGCCATGAGTAATCTTGCATACACATATCATAGCCTCGGCCGATTTGAAGATGCACAAAAGCTGCGACTTGTGGTTCTGAAGAAGCGGAGAAAGATTCTTGGTGATGAACATCCAGACACACTGACTGCTATGAATAATCTTGCGGACACATATCACAGTTGCGGCCGATTTGAAGATGCAGAACAGCTGCACCTTGAGGTTCTGGAGAAGCAGAGAAAGATTCTCAGTGATGAACATCCACACACACTGGTTACAATGAATGATCTTGCAATCACATATCATAGCCTCGGCCAATTTGAAGATGCAGAACAGCTGCAAATTGTGGTTCTGGAGAAGCGGAGAAAGATTCTCAGTGATGAACATCCAGACACACTGACTACAATGAATAATCTTGCAGACACATATTGTAGCCTTGGCCGATTTGAAGATTCAGAACAGCTGCAACTTGTGGCTCTGGAGAAGCACTGAAAGATTATCAGTGATGAACATCCAGACACACTGACTGCAATGAATAATCTTGCATACACATATTCGAGCCTTGGCCGATTTGAAGAAGCAGAACAGCTGCAACTTGTGGTTCTGGAGAAGTGGAGAAAGATTCTCGGTGACAACCATCCAGACACACTGACTGCTATGAATAATCTTGCAAGGATATATCGGAGGCTCGGCCGATTTGACGAAGCGCAAAAGCTGCAAGTTGTGGCTCTGGAGAAGCAGAGGAAGATTCTCAGTGATGAACATCCACACACACTGACTTCAATGAATAATCTTGCACGCACATATCATAGCCTCAGTCGATTTGAAGATGCAGAACAGCTGCTACTTGAGGTTCTGGAGAAGCGGAGAAAGATTCTCAGTAATGAACATCCAGATACACTGATTGCAATGCATAATCTTGCAAACACATATCGTAGCCTTGGCCGATTTGAAGAAGCCGAAAGGCTGCAACTCGTAGTTCTGGAGAAGCAGTAAACTCTTCTTGGAGATGATCAATTACTCTTGACTGTTCTCAAGTAAAAGCGAAAGTGTTTTTGGTGATATGCCCTCCATGTTATTTATGACCAATTCTGTGGACCAAGTATGATACAACCTCTCCCCATATTGCTCTGTGCTTCTTCGTTTTCAATTCATCATGTAACACCTGCTTACTTGCCCCAATTCTGGTCAATTTAAATATCATCTTTGAATGTGGCCCATTATATCGGTCTATCTAAACAGATTTTTAAAATTTCATTTGACAGTAGATATCTCCCCCTCCCTCCTCGGACTCACATTCAGGTACTTCTCTCACCCCACATTCCAGCGATTCTGAATTCTGACCACAATTATCAGACTTCAAATTTACGTCAACCCGCACACTTCTCATGTTCTGCACCGCAATGTTTCTGGTATGTTGCTTGATCGATTTACAGGATAGGGATGCAGATGGTCCCGACCGACCCTATGGCCAGAATGTATGTACTTGGAAGTAAAATACATATATGGCAGCTATCCGATTCAAGTAGGAGACTAGGAGCTTCTCGTGAGTAGATATATCGTAACCTGAAAGACATCGCGAGTTGTAAGTAAGGTACGTCATAAAAAGTTGTGGTGTTGGTGGGAGTGGGCAGCGATGGGAATCTGATGGGCTGACGGCAACCGGCACAGCCACATGATATCGCGCCGAGCTGAGTTTGGGCGAATAAAAATTGAAAATCTTGTTTGCATTCTATATGACTGCTGAATATAATTACAATGAACAACAAATGTGTATTCTACCTCCCAGAAATTTTAAAATACTGTTTTTTGGGCCTCAGCGAAGAATTTTGAGCAAATGTCACGCTATATCACGGCATGTTACCACCAAGTTACCACTATGATTGAGCCATACTGCATAACGTTTTCAAGTCAATGCAGAAGGCTGGCCATAATAACTAGGAGGCAGTTACTTTTTATTCAAAATGTAGTTGGGAATTATTTCTAGCTTCAAAATTGGGTCTGGCACTAACATGTAGTAGCATTAAAAATCCAGCTCTCATAAATTCCCAACTACATCTTGTAGGTATTGACATTAAAATCATTTTGGCTTCCAAGCTTTCATGGGCCAAGGTCAGGGCCACCTCAAAAATTGGTCGGCGCGTCTGGTTTTGGGTTTGGCAGGGAGGCCTCATCAATCAATAGATGCAAAGAGATCGCTGATGGATCGATCGCTGCCCACTCCCAGTGTTGGTCTGTGTCGCAAGGCACGGTGGCTCTGTCCTACGAGAAAGGACCGAGGGATCGGCGCGCGCACTGTCGCCCCCGGATTCAGCACATCAACATGCGCCTTGGCGTAGCCGTATCCGCTGGCACCGTCTGGCCGCACGGGCAGCGCCCGCCCATTCCCATTGCCGCTGCTTCTCGTTCCGTGCGCTTGTACGTAGCCATGCGCGTGCGGACACCAAGTCCCGCCTATCGCACCGTCCTCTTCGTCTTCATTCTGGTTCGCTTTCCGCTGGAGGAACCTGCTCCCGCCCCCGCCTTCGCCCCTAAATCCACCCCCACTCCCCCGCTCCGGCGCCCCGCTGCTCTCAAACGAGTGCACCATCCCCTTCACACGCCCGTTCCGAAAGCGTCCCGTCGGGCTCGGACTCGGGCTTGCACTCGCCCGCCCCCACCCGTCGTCAGCGTTGTTGGCATTGGCATTGGTGGTAGTGAGGTATTCGTATTCATATCGAGAGGCGAACGGTGACTGCTTGTGCTTTGGTGCGAAGGGCGATGACGTGGCGTTGGAGGAGAAGGACGCCCTCGAGCTCGAGGTGGCGAACGGCGACGCAACAAGGCGCCGTCGATGGGAGGGCGTCCCGTCGTTCTTGTGGGCGTGTTGGGCGTCTAGGTCTGCATCCCCGTCCGCGTCTTCCATCTCCCCCGGCTCCTCGTACACAGCACGACACGCGGGGGCCACGCATCGGGGGTGGAGCCGACGTGGCGGAAGGGCGAGTGGTTGCCGTGGGCACCCTCGTCGTCGGAAACGGAAGAAGACGAGGACGAGGGACAGGGATGAAGAGGGTGCGAGGACTTCTTGACTGAGGGCGCGCGCGGCGGGGCGGAGGGCGGGGCGAGCACTGAAAAAGTGGTGAGCGTGAGATTTGGGATAGCAGGCGGAGAACGAGAGGAAAGGAAGGAAAGGAAAGGAAGTAAAGGGAGGGGGAGAGGGAGGCAAGGGAGGCAAGGGAGGAAGGAAGGAAGTGTACGATGGGTCGGATGGGATGGGGTAGCCGGGAGAGCGTAGCAGCATAAAATGAAGGAAGGGGGGCGAAGGGAGGGGAACGGGAGGAGAAAGGAGAGACTGGGGAATTCGAGGACGGACGGATAGAGGAAAGAAAGGGGAGGGGAGGGACAGGAGGAAAAGGACTGAAATGGGATAAGATAGAATCGAGGAAGGTGCGGCGAAGGGTGCATCACTGTACGCGATGGCAGATCGAGCAAGACCACAAAGACCGAGCGCAGAAACGTAACCGCACCCCCGCAATGCAGCGATAGAAAAGTCTAAGTAAAGGGAAGGAAAGAAATGGCCCACTCACCCCATCCGCCTCAGCTCCTCCTCTCCCATCGCCCACGCGCATAGACGCGCGCCTGCCGACATTGCGCGCGGGAACCCGCCTCGGGAGTGCCCGTGGTGTTGAGGTGCGCCGAGCTGCGCGGGTGTCCAGCGTTTCGGGAGGTGCCTGCGAAGTGGGGTTATATCAGTTTTCGTAATAAAGGCTCATAAAGCCAAACTAAAGAGAGTAGATTGGCACGCACCAGACGCCGCATGCGCGCTATATAACCCCGCCGGAGCCGCGTTCCGCGCCGCGGTGCTGTTCACGCTCATGTCGGGCGGGACCGGCAGCGCGCATGGTGCATTGCCACTCCCATCGGTACCAGCGGACACAGAGAGCGAAGGCGAGGGGAGGTACATATCCTCACTGCTGCTGACGCTGCGGCTGTACCGGTGCCCGCGGTACTCCGCCCTTCGGACGTAGTGTTGCTTCCGCCGATTTAAGGAGAGCAAGTTTGCGTGAGAAGACACTGGTGGCGGTCATGGCGATTGGTACGGGTAGGCGTTTGGGCACAGGTCGACCGCGGAGTGCGGACGGGGGATGCCCATTCCCGCATCAGAGGCAGACTCAGACATCTTGCCCTGCATGTCGGAGAGCGATGTACATCTTGCGCTGTAGCTCCGGGCGGCCAGGGGTGCTCGTGCTTTTCACGGGCGAATGCGAGCGGGCACGGGAGAAGTCGGTGCTGACGCTGGTCATCGTGACTGCCACGAACGCGAATTGTTTGAGTTCGAAAGAAGCGTAGGAGGATGGACGTACCTGGAGATTTCGAAAGTGATTCGTTTCAGAAAATTAGCTGACAAGGGAATGTCCCTAGCGCTTGGGTGAGACAGATAGGAGTCGTAGTGAGGCAGCTACCGCACCCGAGGTAGTACTAGATTTCCTGTGAGTTCTGCGGCAAACTACAAATTGGAGTGAGAACCATGACCGCCGAAAGGAGAAGCAACGGAAAGCGGACCGCCATCACCCGAGTCATGTGCGTCTCGTTTATTTCTCACGGTTCAGCTGGGCGCTCATTTTTCGAGTCCTTGGGGGCCAGAGGAAACAGCGCGTAAAGAGATCGAGTCAAAACATCGTGTTTATGAAACTTTTCATGGCACTTGGGTGGGAAAATGGCTCAATTCGATTTGGGTTAACTCCGTTCTCGAGACTACTTAGTACTCGGACAGAGCACCGCCGGTCCGCGATTATTCTACTGGGTACTGTGTGAGGAACACCAAGTTAAACCGGGGTATAAAAACCCCTGGTACCAGCTGCGTGTATGCTTCATGAGTTTTACGTAGCACACGCGGGTTCAAACCCACAGGGCATACCATTCGATGACAGCAGATATATTTTCCTTTTGCATTGAACAAAAATATCAATATCATAATTTTCAACGAGGTCGAGCTCTAGATGTACGAAGATGTTCAAAGATGTGCCTCTACCAACGTTTGTTGCTGTTCCATGGAAATCAGACACTGGAACAACCTTCGATTCCCTCCGGCCAAACGTAGGAAAGGTCCTGCTTGATCAAGTTGTACATACCTGTTTCTGGATGAGTAATATAAACTAGCTTGCACTTGCGGGTTCGATCCCGCACCAGGTTGTCGCCGAACTATTTTTCTCGCCAAAAAACTGTGTGCACAAGTACGGCAGTATCGGATACCTACCCAAGCTTGAATTTTATTTTCGGCGCGACCAGTCACCAGGCGCGGTCAAAAATGGCCCCGCAAAACTGAAGCACTGAACAAACGGAATTTGGGCACACCCTGTGGATGCATATGGACTTAGAAAAAACCTGAAATACTTAGGCTCGGTGAGCGCTATGATCCATAATCAGGCAGAATTTAGTTGTCAAGCCTTCCCTCCACTCAGATGTATGTATAGAGTAAGAAAGGCCCTGGTAGATTATGATTGTGATTGCGGTGGCTTGCTCGTGTTCAGTGTACGGCTACAGCCGGGTCGATCCCGCATAATGGCATGATGCGTCGGCCAACATTTTTGCTCACTATTACCGGTCCGCCACGGCAATAACGACTGAGGAATGATGAAAACCTCGAACCGAGTCCTTATGTTGAACAATTTTCATTGAACTTGAATCGAAATTGTAATGTACTTGACGGAGGTTTCATTTCCGTGCGTTCGTGTGACAAAGGAGGGTAATAATTCTCTTCAGGATCTTCAAATTTGAAACATCGCATAAACACCGGGTGGAAGCAGGGCATAAGACGCCACAGTACATTATCCTAGCTAAGTACATGTACATGTATGCTCTACGCCTTTCGAGGTTCGCAGGTTCAAACCCGCACCAAGGCATGCGTCCTGAGAGTCGTGATTTTTTCCCCCTTTGGCTCGAGCAAAATATCAATTCTCCACGGAGTCGAATCTTCCAGTATGCCTAGACCGAATGAGCTCGATCTTTTCGAGCTAAAGCTTTGTGAGAAATTCAATGTCAAAGATATTCGTCCTCGGATTCCGGCTTCAAAAATGTGGTAGTGCATTCAAAAAGTAGTCTCTTCAAGCTGAATGGATTCCTGCATGAACTAATCACCTACATGCTTGGTTCCAAACCTCAAATCAGATCACCCGTTTTGACGGCCGTCGCGGCCGTCCGAGTCGTTCAATGGGCCGTTGGAGGAAGCAAACGATCCTCGACGGAACGGGGACGGCACCTGTCAAACGGGTGCTGTCGAACCGTCGCGACGGTCATGGGCGGAAGCCCTAAATTGGATTTGCAAGGCAGTGTGGACAGGACTGGAAATCGAAAGATCGAAGACCCAGTACAGAACCCTTCGACCTAAACAGGCCCCAGTCGCCTATCGTGAATCTTCGTACGTATAAGAATGATGTGTGCGGGTTCGATTTCCGATGGGCATGGCGGTTAATGATTTTTTTTGCCGTTGAACACATCGTGAATTTGAAAGTAGAAGCTGACTGTCTGGAATTTTCTTCACGGGGAAACGAAGCGAGCCTCCTCCACGTGTGATAAATCAGCCAGGATTCCAAAACGGCTGGGTCGTTTGACTCCTCGGTAAGTCATTCCTCCTGCGCATTCGGAAATGCGGGATAAAACTACGAGTACATTCAGGACCATATGAGTATATTCAACCAAGGGTAAGTAACAGACCGTGGTGAGGTTGCCAAAAGCCGATACACTGTTCAAGTCGAAGACCTACGCGGGCGTGTTCAATCCCACATCAGGGCATGTGCCCATTCGCAGTTCTTTTGTTTTTCTCTACAGGCTTATCTAGATTCCAACTCAGTCAAATTGGCGCATCATCCGCGCGACCTCTTGTGATCTTTACTCATTAATTAACCTGTTTCAAAAATATCCAGAACACGTTGGATGCAACTAAAGTATGCAAAGCCCGGTAGAGCTTACGTTCTTCGAAGTATGTTCAGGCACAGCAGTGGGTTCGACCCCGTACTCTGGCATGTGCGGTAGTATTGCTCTTTTTCTCCTTGCTATCATGGAAGTCAGCATCAGTCCGTGCGGCAATTCAAAAACACCGAGCGCATAGAACACCAATATATGTTAGGGCTCCTGTCTCTTGCCAAAAAATATCCAGACCTAAGTATCTAATGCACAAACTCTGGTTAAACACCCTGGGATAGCGAATTTCTTGTATTTCCCTCGGCATAGCTCAATCCAAGTTAGCGCATGGACCAAGGGAGTTCTTACGGCGCGAGAAAAAAAACGAAGGTTCGCCCGTTCGGAATTTCCTCATTGATCCTCGAGCATAGCAATAACTCTAATTTGTCCCACTTTCAATAGCATCAGCTTCAAGGGAACTACCATCAATCCATCCTGAAAAAGACCGAGGGAACAACAATGTATCTCGCCTTTTACCTGGGAATAAAATATTTTATTACATAAACTCTGATTGAGCATAGACAAGCTTCCGACGGTGATTTCTTGGATTCAGGAGAGGGTCCTTATACTACTAGTATACAATCTTGTTTTTAATAGTTTAGGAATATATTCATGACTGTTTGAAGCGTCGGAGTTGGCTAAATTCACACGTCTAAATATGATATCACTGTTCTGTGATTCAAATCTGACATTCGCCATCCACGCCTCGTCCACGAGGCAGTGGGGATATTTTAGGATTGACTAGCATCTTGTCTCATCCCACCATGTCCTCGACGATTCCCAGCCATGCCAGCACGTCCAGACTTCCTCCAGAGGATGCAGAATCCGAGTCAGTGCCCACCTTCTGCTCAACAATTCCGCGCAATGATAATGCCTCCAGGGCTTCTCAAAAGGCTGCACGATCGAAGTTGTCACCTACGGTATCCTCGAAAATTCCGAGTGGTGCCAATACCTCCAGAGTGCCTCAGGGACCAGCCAGTGCGAAGTCTTCACCTACCAAATCTTCGACAGCAACCAGGAGTACTAGTTCCTCTAGAGCTCGTCAGGTGACAGTCAAGTTGGAGCCTTCACTCCCAACCAAGTCCTCGACGGGTGCTGGCAGTACGAGGACTTCCAGACCTCCTGAGAGACTGGCCAGGCCAAACTCTTCTTTGTCCTCGACCAAGTCCGCAGTGATTCCTGGCAATACCACAATATCTAGAGCTCCTCAGGAGACAGCCAGATTCAAGTCTTTGTCAACCAAGTCTTCAATGATTCCCACCAATGCAAATGCATCTAGGCCTCAAACAAGAGCCTCCATATCTGCAGAAGCAAACTTAGCTCCGATGCCTCAGCATCCTAATCAATTCCTCGGTTAGTACGGTTTCTATGGGTTCACAGTTAACTGATGGGTGGCATGAAAGATTCAAGAATCCAGGTTGGCTTGTTGACCTCAGGTAATGAGTCCAGGGTTTTGATCATGAGTGGTAGGCAGATTTTTTTATTGGTACCAAAACATGGTTCATTTGTTCACAGGTGGCCAAGGAGGCAGAGGAGGAGATGGAGGTGGAAAAGGTCAGGGTGGGGCCGGGGGAACTGGGGAGGGTGCCCAGGTCCATATCACTGCACAAAATGTGACAAATATGCACCCCAGTCCAGCAGTGGTCCAGGCATCTCAAGTCCTCAATCATTGCCCTCCTCCATCAAAGAACTTCCAAGGACGACAGGCCATTCTCAATGAAATGCATCAGTTCTTTGCTGAAAACACAGGGGTGGAGCATGTTTATGTGCTATATGGACTCGGTGGTGCAGGAAAGACCCAGATTGCCCTGAAGGTTATTGAAGACTCAACTCGGTATGTTCAAGTGTTTTCCAAAAGAACATTTTTGACACAATTGAGTTTAGATTTACTGACCGAATTCTGGTAGATGCAAGCAGCACAGAAAGAATTGAGACAGGTCTCAAAAATATTGCCACTGCAAAGGGATCTGGGGAATCCTGGCAGGATGGACTGAGATGGCTCCTTGGCAAACATGAACCATGGCTGCTGTTTTTTGACAACGCAGATGATCCTCAAGTTGACCTGAACAGCTTTGTCCCACGGTGTAATCACGGAAACATTATCATTACATCCCGAAACCAGGGTCTCAAAGGCTACGGTGCTCATACACTAGTTTCCGATATGGAGGAGCCAGATGCTGTTACATTGTTACTCAAAAGTGCCCACCATATGATTTCACCAACAAATAACCAACTTGCAGCTGAATTGGTCCAGGTCTGTTATCACCCAACTGTTCCATTATTAGTTTTGACAATGTCATGAGTAGGAATTGTGTTATCTGCCTCTTGCAATTGTTCAGGCTGGGGCATTCATATTGCAATCTGAAGATCTGAGTGGTTATCTGGCTCTATTCAAAAAGGATTGTGTGAATTTGCTCAGCGAAAAATCCGCTCAGAGCTATGATGGTTATTGTTTGTCAGTGTTCACAACTTGGCAAATCAGTTTCAAAAAGCTCAGCCAGCCGGCTGCTATTTTCTTGCAACTATGTTCGTTCCTTCACTGGGACAGGATTTCAGAGGACATATTCAGTAGAGCATCAGAGTACAGCTTCCCATCATGGGGCCCATCCAAAGAAGACTTGCAACAGGTCCTAGAATTCCTCTCATACTTTGTGGGACCAAGTGGGGAATGGAACACATTTGACTTTGTGAAAGTCACCAATGAGATCAAAGCCTATTCTCTGATCAACTTTAATGCAGAGCAAAAATCATTTTCTATCCACCCCTTGGTGCATGAGTGGAGTCAGACAACCCTTGCTGACTTGAATTCTACCCATTTATGCATGATTCACATACTGGGCATGTCTATTGTAGGAATTCCAACAGAGGATAGGCCACTTGCTAGTTTGAGATTGGTTTCCCATGTTGACTCCTTGATGCAGGCTGTGCCCGAGGAGATTAGCAGATTCGGACTGCAATATGCAGATATATATTACTATGCAGGACGGTCCACAGAGGCAACAAAACTTGAGATTAATGCATTGGAGAAGAGTAGAGAAATTCTTGGTGATGACCATCCAAACACACTGACTGCCATGAATAATCTTGCAAACACATATTGTAGCCTCGGCCAATTTAAAGATGCAGAACAAATGCAACTTGTGGTTCTGGAGAAGCGGAGAAAGATTCTCAGTGATAAACATCCAGACACACTGACTGCCATGAGTAATCTTGCAGACATATTTCATAGCCTTGGCCGATTTGAAGATGCAGAACAGCTGCAACTTGTGGTTCTGGAGAAGCGGAGAAAGATTCTCAGTGATGATCATCCAGACGTACTGACTGCCATGAATAATCTTGCAAACACATATCATAGCCTTGGCCGATTTGAAGATGCAGAACAGCTGCAACTTGTGGCTCTGGAGAAGAAGAGAAAGATTCTCGGTGATGAACATCCAGACACACTGACTACAATGAATAATCTTGCAGGCACATATCATAGCCTTGGCCGATTTGAAGATGCAGAAAAGCTGCAACTTGTGGTTCTAGAGAAGCGGAGAAAGATTTCCAGTGATGAACATCCAGATACCCTGTGAGCAATGAATAATCTTGCATACACATATTGGAGCCTTGGCCGATTTGAAGATGCAGAACAGCTGCAAGTTGTGGTTCTGGAGAAGTGGAGAAAGATTCTTGGTGACAACCATCCAGACACCCTGAGTGCAATGGGTCATCTTGCAAACACATATTGGAGCCTTGGCCGATTTGAAGAAGCAGAACAGTTGCAACTTGTGGCTCTGGAGACGCGGAGAAAGATTCTCGGTGACAACCATCCAAACACCCTGATTGCAATTAACAATCTTGCATACACATGTCGTAGCCTTGGCCGATTTGAAGAAGCTGAAAAGATGCAACTTGTGCTTCTGGAGAAGCATTAATCTCTCCTTGGAGATGATCAACTGTTCTCTAGCAGAAGAGAAAGGGTTTCTGGTGATGACCCTGCGGATGCCCTCCATGTTATTTATGACCAATTTTGCGGACCGAGTACGATACAACCTCCCCTCATATTGCTCCGTGCTTCTTCATTTTCAATTCATCATGTAACCCCTGTTTACTTGCCCCAATTCTGGTCAATTTAAAATATTATCTTTGAATGTGGGCGATTATATCGGTCTATCTAACCAGATTTTTTTTAAATTCATTTGAGGATAGATATTTCCCCCTCCCTCCTCGGACTCACATTCAGGTAATATTTCCTTCACCCATATTCCAGTGATTCTGAATTCTGACCACAAGTATTTGACATCAAATTCAAACACACCCCTACCGTTCTCATGTTCTGCACTGCAATATTTCTGGTATGTCACTTGATCAATTTAGAGAATAGCGATGCAGATGGTCCCGACCGACCCTGTCGCCAGAATGTATGTACTTGGAAGTAAAATAAATATATGGCAGCTATCCGATTCAAAGTAGGAGACTAGGAGCTTCTCGTGAGTAGATATATCATAAACCAAAAGACATCGCGAGTTGTAAGTAAGGTACGTCATAGACGTTGTCGTAGTGGTCATGTATCGCAAGGCTAGGCCTGTCCTACAAGAAGGGAAGGAGGTATCGGCACGCGCACCGTCGCCCCCAGATCCAGCGCATCGACGTGTGCCTTGGTGCAGCCGTAGCCGTATGCGCTCGCACTTTCAGGACGCACGGGGAGCGCCCGCCCATTCTCATTCCCACCACTTCCTGTTCCCTGCGCTTGTACGTGGCCATGCGCATGCGGACGCACAGCCCAGCCTATCACATCGTCGTCCCCGTCCTCGCCTTCGCTTTGGCTGAAAGAGTAGTGAGCGTGAGATTTAGGATATCAGGCGGGAGAACAAGAGGAAAGGAAGGAAAGTAAAGGAAGTATAGACCGAGGAAAATAGAATGAGGGGGAGAGGGAGGCAAGGGAGGAAGGAAGGAAGGAAGCGTACGATGGGTCGGATGGGATGGGGTAGCCGGGAGAGCGTAGCGGCATGAAATAAAGGAAGGGGGGCGAAGGGGGGGTAACGGGAGGAGAAAAGAGAGACTGCGGAATGCAAGGACGGACAGATAGAGGAAAAGGACTGAAATGGAATAAGATAGAATCGGGGAAGGTGCGGCGAAGGGTCCATCGCTGTACACGATGGCAGACCAAGTAGGAAGGCCACAAAGACAGAGCGCAGAAATGTAACCGCACCCCTGCAATGCAGCGATAGAAAAGTCCGAGGTAAGGGAAGGAAAGAAATGGCCCATTCACCCATCCGCCTCAGCTCCTCCTCTCCCATCTCCTGCACATAAACGCGCGCGCGCCGACATTGCGCGTGGCGGCCCATGTAACCGCCTCGGGGGTGCCCGTGGTGTTGAGGTGTGCGGCGAGCTGCGCGGGGGTCCAGCGTTTCGGGAGGTGTCTGCGAAGTAGGGTTATATCAGTTTTCGCGATAAAGTCAAACTAAAAAGAGTAGATTGGCACGCACCAGACGCCACATGCGCGCTATATAACCTCGCCGGAGCCGCGTTCCGCGCCGCGGTGCTGTTCGCGCTCATGTCGGGCGGGACCGGCAGCGCGCATGGTGCATTGCCACTCCCACCGGTATACTCTCCATTGTTGGTGCCAGCGGACACAGAGATCGAAGGCGAGGGGAGGTACATATCCTCGCTGCTGCTGACGCTGTACCGGTGCCCGCCGTACTCCGCCCTTCGGACGTAGTGTTGCTTCCGCCGATTTGAGGAGAGCAAGTTTGCGCGAGAAGACACTGGTGGCGGTCATGGCGATTGGTACGGGTAGGCGTTTGGGCACAGGTCGACCGCGGAGTGCGGGCGGGGGATGCCCATTTCCGCATCAGAGGCAGACTCCGACATCTTGCCCTGCATGTCGGAGAGCGATGTACATTTTGCGCTGTAGCTCCGGGCGGCCGGGGGTGCTCGTGCTTTTCACGGGCGAATGCGAGCGGGCACGGGAGAAGTCGGTGCTGACGCTGGTCATCGTGACTGCCACGAACGTGAATTGTTTGAGTTCGAAAGAAGCGTAGGAGGACGGACGTACCTGGAGATTTCGAAAGTGATTCGTTTCAGAAAATTAGGGGACAAGCGAATGTGGCTAGCGCTTGGGTGAGACAGATAGGAGTCGTAGTGAGGCAGCTACCGCACCCGAGGTAGTACTAGATTTCCTGTGAGTTCTGCGGCAAACTACAAATTGGAGTCAGAGCCATGACCGCCGAAAGGAGAAGCAACGGAAAGCGGACAGCCATCACCCGAGTCATGTGCGTCTCGTTTCTTTCTCACGGTTCAGCTGGGCGCTCATTTTTCGAGTTCTTGGGGGCCAGAGGAGACAGCGCGTAAAGAGATTGAGTTTCAAACATCAGTGTTATGTGAATTTTAATTACACTTGGGAGGGAAAATGGCTCAATTCGATTTGGGTTCATTCCGTTCTCGAGGCTACTTAGTACTCGGACAGAGCACCGCCGGTCCGCAATTATTCTGCTGGGTAACGTCTGAGGAACACCAAGTGAAACCAGAGCATGGAAACCCCTGGTAAATCATTCCAGCTGCGTGTATGCTTTACGCGTTTTACGTAGCACACACGGGTTCAAACCTGCGGGGCATACCATTCGATAATAGCAGATATATTTTCCTTGCATCAGGAAAACGGACCCGCACTTGATAGCGCTAGACAGCGCTTGACAGCGTGCATAGCAGCATAGTTCGGCTAGACACTACCCCTCTGTGACAGCGCTATGGAACTGCTATGGAACGGTTGGCTAGCAACCAGCCAACGCTATGGCAGACTAGGCAACCACTATGCAGGTTGGCCTCCCGCAGCCTGCCGCTTCTTAATTCTCTTCACAAAATCGCGAAATAGGACGAATGATTTGGGTTCACAAGTGAATGAAAAAAACGTAGGGACGACGATACTAACTCCTGCGTCCACCCCGGCTCCCGCACCTGCGCCATCCTGCCAGCTTTCGCCGCGCCCAAATTCCGCCGCGTTTCTTGATCGTCTAGTCTTCGAGGTCCATTGCGACTGTCAATGTGGGCCAGGAGCGGGCGTCTCAGTCTACTCATGGACGAAACGCGAGTGTTTGAGGATCCGATGTTTTGTGGACGACCACGGGACCGCCTCGGTGTACGCGCTGATGAAACCCTCCGCCGCCGCACGCCACAAGAGTGGCGGAGATGAACGGCGAAAGGCCGCGGTGGAGGATTGGGGAAGCGGCAGTGACTGCGAAGGGGACAGCGGGAGCAGGAACATCTGGAGGCTTGTTCTACATCTTGATTGTTGTGAATTTCTGCACAACCTGTGCAAGACACGGACGACGCACCTCCAAGAACTGAGACGGGGAATTCGGAATTCGTTTCGGTAGCAGCAGCTCGGTCTCCCAAGGACTGACTGAGAAACGATGAGAACGTCAAGTTCGAAAGAAAGAGGAACTTGAACCTACAAGGAATCCGAGTCCGACTCGCAGTCCGAGTTCGATTCATGTTTCATGTTGGTATCATTTGCTTTATTAGCGGCTGCTGCTAGCGCCCGAGTCTGATGTCTCTGATAATTCGAGTACATCTCCTTGTACTGAGACGGATTTTGGACATAATCGGAGCCAGCTTTGCTCGAAGGACTGAATAGTTTGGGGTCATAGAAAAGGTAAGTCTCAGAAATCGTGAGCTGGAGTGAGGACGTTTGGAGGACGTAGCAGTGAGTTGGAGAGTGGGACGAGGCTGTTCAAGGCGGCCTCGTGTGGACGCGGTTTAAAGGGTAGAGGATGCCGGACGACCCGAGATCGCCTAGCTGCCATAGCGCACTCATAGCGCAAAGGGCACACTGGGCAGCGCTGTCAAGGCATTGGCGAGCACTATGGGTGCTATGCACAATATGGCAAAATATAGCCAACTAGCGCTCGGCAACCGTTTTCCTGATGTTTTGCATTGTACAAAAATATGAATATTACAATTCTCATCGAGGTCGAGCTATAGAGGTACGAAGATGCTCAAAGACGTGCTTCTACCAACGTTTATTGCCGTTCCATGGAAATCAGACACTGGAACAGCCTTCGATTCCCCCCGGCCAAATGTAGGAAAGGTCTTGCTTGATCAAGTTGTACATACCTGTTTCTGGACGAGTAATATAAAGTAGCTGGCAATTGCGGGTTCGATCCCGTGCCAGGGCATAAGCTCTTCATTGTCGCCGAACTGTTTTTCTCGCTAAAAAACTGTGTGCACAGAGAAGGTACGGCAGTATCGGATACCTTCAATTTTATTTGCGTCGCAACCAGTCATCAGGCACGAAGGTCAAAAATGGCCCCGTAAAACTGAAGCACTGAACAAACGGAATTTGGGCACACCGTGTGGATGCATAGGGACTTGGAAAAAACCTGAAATACCTAGGCTCGGTGAGCGCTATGATCCATAATCAGGCAGAATTTGGTCAAGCCTTCCCTCCACTCAGATGTATGTATCCAGTAGGAAAAGCCCTGGTAGATTGTGATTGTGATTGCGGTTGCTTGCTCCTGTTCAGTGTACGGCTACAGCCGGTTCGATCCCGCACAAGGGCATGAGGCGTCGGCAAACCTTTTTGCCCACTATATACATTACTGGTCCGCCACGCCAATAACGACTGAGGAATGAGGAGAACCTCGAACCGAGTCCTTATGTTAAACAATTTTTATTGAACTTGAATGGAAATTGTAATGTATACAATGGAGGTTTCGTTTCCGTGCGTTTGTGCGACAAAGGAAGGTAATGATTCTCTTCAGGATCCTCAAATTTGAAACATCGCATAAACACCGGGTGAAAGCAGGGCATAAGACGCCCTAGTACACCATCCTAGCTAAGCACATGCCTTTCGAGGCCCGCAGGTTGAAACCCGCGCCAAGGCATGCCTCCTGACAGTCGCAATTCCCCCCCCCCCCTTTGGCTCGAGCAAAATATTAATTCTCCACGGAGTCGAATCTTCCAGTGTGCCTAGACCGAATGAACTCGATTGTTTCGAGCTAGTTAAGCTTTGTGCAATTTTCAACATCTTTCTCACAAGTAATCCGACTGGACCGTTACCGGTGCTTGGTTTCTCGGTGCATCATGCATAATCAGACACTCAGCCTCTCCTTTTCTTCCTTCCAGTCGAATACAAGTATTTAGGAAACGAGAGGCCCTGGTAGATTATGATTGCCGCCGCTCGTGAGTTATCAAAGCGGTTTCCGTGGGTTCAATCCCGCATCAGGGCATGACCTCTAGAGTATTTTTTTGGGCCATATACCCGTGGGGCACGAACTAGAATAAAATGCGACAGTGAGCCTCTGGTTCGAGAAGAGCACAGAACCAGAAGACAGAAGTCGTTTGACAGACCCGAGAAAGTGATATGTTCGATCTTGGGGTAGAGCTCGCTCAAGTCGAACAAGACACTTCGGTCCAGCCACGGTATAAAGGCATAAACAGCCCTGGTCGCCCATCCTGGGTCTTGGACAATGTACGTATGTAAGAATGGTATGTGCGGGTTCGATTCCCGCACTGCGGTATGGGCATGACGGTTACTGATTTTTGTTTGCCATGGAATACATCCTAAATAAAGCAGGAACCAACGGTCTGGGATTTTCCTTACGCAGAAACGAAGCCAGCCTCCTCCCCGTGTGGTCAATCAGCCAGGATTTCAGCCTCGCTCGCCTGCTTGAATGAGTCTTCAGCGAGTCAATTCTGCCGGCGCATTCGGAAATGCGAGAAAAAACTACTAATAGACCACATGAGTGTATTCAACCAAGGGTAAAAGGCCCGAAAAGGGGTTCCAAACGCCGATGCACTGTTCAAGTCGGATAGTAATATAGATGCTTGCGCCGGTTCAATCCCACTTCAAGGCATGTGCCTGATCGCAGTTCTTTCGATTTTCTCGACGCGCTTATCTAGATTCCAACTCAGTCAAGTTAGCGCATCCGAGGGACCTGTTCTGGCCCTTGAATTAATATGGTCAACTTATTTCAAAAATATACAGAGCACGTTCGATGCAGAGGCATGGAAGCCACGGTAGAACGCATGTCCTTCCCTGGATGAGTTCAGGACGTACACAGCAGTGAGCTCGACCCCCATGCTTTGGCATCAGTGGTAGTATTGCTCCTTTTCTCCTTGATTTCAAGGAAGCCAGCAACACTCCGTCTAGAAATCCAAAGACCCCGAGCGCATAGAACGCCGATGTAGGCCATGGCTCCAGTTTATTCCCAAAGAATATCTATCGTGCTTTGAAACTCTGGATATCCAGATTTCAGCCCGGTCAAGTTAGTGCATGAACCGAGTAAGTTTTTACGGTGCGAGAAAACATGCGATGAACCCGTGGTTTATTGTGGCTTTGACCAAAGTTTCGCCAGCTCAGAATTTCCTCATTGGTTCTCAGACGTAGTACTGGCCATAAGTTTGATTTCGCCTCAATTTCAATAGCCTCAGCTTCAAGTAAACTACCAACACTCCGTCCTGATAAACACTGAGGGAACTACAATGTATGCCCCTTTTACCAGGTGTAATATCTTATCGTAAAAACGCGGGTGGGAATCAGATCGATCATACGACATAGACGGCCTTCTGACGTTGATTTCTCGATCAGAAGCGCCGAAGTTTGAAGTGCCGGAGTTGGCGGAAATTCAGACGTCTAAATGTGCTATCATTCTATGATTGAAATCTGACATCCGCCATCCACGCCTCGTTCACGAGGCAGTGGGGATATTTTATGATTGATTAGCATCTTGTCTCATCCCACCATGTCCTCGACGCTTCCCGGCCATGCCAGTACATCCAGACCTCCTGCAGAGGACGCAGAATCCAAGTCAGTGCCCACCTTCTGCTCGACAATTACGCGCAATGATAATGCCTCTAGGGCTTCTCAAAAGGCCGCACGATCGAAGTTGTCACCCACGGTATCCTCGAAAATTCCGGGTGGTGCCAATGCCTCCAGAGCTCATCAGGGACCAGCCAGTGCGAAGTCTTCACCCACCAAATTTTCGACAGCAACCAGGAGTACTAGTTCCTCTAGAGCTCGTCAGGTGACAGTCAGGTCAGGGCCTCCACCTCCCACCAAGTCCGTGACGGGTGCTGGCAGTATGGGAACTTCCAAACCTCCTCAGAGCCCCAGGCCAAATACTTCTTTGTCCTTGACCGAGTCTGCCATAGTTCCTGGCAATACCACAATATCTAGACCTCCTCGGGAGACAGCCAAATTCAAGTCTTTATCAACCAAGCCCTCAACAATCCCCAGCAAGGCAAAGGTGTCCAGACCTCAAACAGGAGCCAGATTCAATTCAGTGTCTGCAAAAACAGACTCAGCTGTGATACATCATCATCCTAATCAATTCCTTGGTTAGTACAATTTCTATGGGTTCACACTTGAGTCTTCAGCGCGGGCCATGTGTCCGACACCATCACCACCGCCGTCGTGGGCTCTTCCCGGAGCCTCGCCTTCTTCAAGGAGGTCCATGGCGTCGACCCCGCCACATTCGGGTTGTCCTACAACGCGTGGGCCATCAGCAAGGCCGTCCTCAAGCCCATCGACAAGCCCAACGCCAATGTCACCCTCAAGCCCGTCAAGATGGAGGCTCCGAAGGACGGCGTAAAGTTGACAGCAACGGAAAGGAGGTCTTACGTCAACAAGCACCTCGAGAGGACGCTGCGTGAGTCGCGCAAAGCACACCCTTATTTTCTTTTATGTACTAATACATCTTTTTAACCAGGGGAGAAGACCGGGGTGTCCACCGCCACCATGCAATACAGCAACTACCGTCGGGTGTGCATTGGCAAGTTCGGAGTCCAGCTCGAAGGCTGGCCAGAGGGCGTCAAGATGATGGCGCCGTCCAACATGAAAACAGGCGCAGTCGCCGTCGTCCAAATGCTGTATGACCGGATCCAGACTGGCGAGCTCAAGTGGGTGGACGCGGAGCCAGAAGATCGGGCGGCGGCTCAAGAAGAGTTCAAGGGGTATAAGAGGGGCAGCGGGAAGAAGATGTCGATGTCCAAGACGAAGGCCAAGACATCGGGTAGGAGGAGGCGTCAAACACCAGAGAGCGAGGATGAGGCAGAGGAGACCCCGTCTGACCACGACGACGAAGACGACGAGACCCCGCCCCCTGCATCGAAGAAGCGCAAGGCAAGCGGCCGGCCAACGAGGAGGATGAGGAGGAAGACACCGAGCACGGGGATCCGAACCCCGAGCCACCCAAGAAGAAGGCCAGGTCGGTGGCACCGGTGGCACCCGCCCCAACGGCAGCCCCCTCGAAGCAAGCTGGGAAGAAGAAGGCTGCGGGGAAGGACAAGGTGGAAAAAAGGTCGCGGAGGTCGGACGAGAGGGGGGAGAAGGAGAAGAAGGAAAAGAAGAAGGAGGAGAAAAAGCGGAAGAGAGACACCGCCGACACCACCGAGGACCAGCCGCCCTTCAAACACGCGCGCCCGAAGCCCAAGCCGTTGGCGAAGAAGATTCCAAAGAGTGTCGCGTTCATCGAAGAGTCCGACGTCGAGCAGGATGCCACGGGTGCCAGAATGACCGGTGGCAGCGGTGGGACCATGCCCACCGCGAGCTCTTCCAAGGCCGTTGGTGTCGCAGATGGCGCAGGCTCCGATGACGATGATGAGGGTCTTCCCCTAGTGGTTCTCGAAGCTCGGAAGAAGCGCCAGGAGACCAAGGACATAGCGGCAGCCATCCACGCCAGGAACGCGGAGGAGATAGCCAAGAAACGTGTGGCAGGCTTGAGCAGCAAAGATTCCAAGCCCAAGCAGAAGCCCAAAACCGCGAAGGAGATCGATGAAGAGGCCAACGCCAGCTTTGACGATGATGACGATGAGTAGTCAAAGCATGCGCCTCCTCCCCTCCATCTGTCGCCTTTGTCCCCTCCTTCCTGCTTGCTGAACTCGGTGTCCACGCCTTCCGGGTCCCCGTGCTTGTCTCAACGCCCCCTGCCTGTCTGCTGCAGGGGGCATTTTTTTTTTTGAAATACATGCATCTCGTAGTCTCTCATATTGTAGTAAAGTGCCACCAAACAAAAAAAAGTTCTTGAATTACGTCCATGGCATTCGTGGCACCCCATTGAGTCGACATGAGATCCAATCCAATTGATGGCACTGATGGCAGAGCGTTGCAGTGGCACCGGTGGCATGTCACGTGAAACAGGGCCACGTCTGGAGTAAGGAATAGCATCCACAACAAAGCAACAGCATTGAAATTACTGCTACCGATCCATAACTATCCACGGGTCTAAGAACGATTCAAACATTTCACTGATCCTGGGTTGAAATGTTTGATGGCACCAATGGCACACTTTTGGTAATATTTTTTTACTGATCCTGGGTCAGAAAGTCTGGTGGCACTGATGGCACACTTTTGGCAACATTTTTTACTGATCCTGGGTCAGAAAGTCTGGTGGCACCGATGGCACTATTTGGGTAACATTTTTTACTGATCCTGGGTCAGAAAGTCTGGTGGCACCGATGGCACTATTTGGGTAACAAAATTTTACTGATCCTGGGTCAGAAAGTCTGGTGGCACCCATGGCACACTTTTGGCAACATTTTTTACTGATCCTGGGTCAGAAAGTCTGGTGGCACCGATGGCACTATTTGGGTAACAAAATTTTACTGATCCTGGGTCAGAAGGTCCGGTGGCACCGATGGCAAACTTTTGGCAACATTTTTTTACTGATCCTGGGTCAGAAGGTCTGGTGGCACTGATGGCACTATTTGGGTAACAAAATTTTACTGATCCCGGGTCGAAATGTCTCGTGGCACCCATGGCACTATTTGGGTAACAAAATTTTACTGACCCTGGGTCAGTGGCCTCATGGCAGCCATGGCACGATATCTAGCCCAATTGGCGGTTCTGTGGCACCCATGGCAGTTCCGTGGCATATGTGGCATTGTTTGTTCGAAAAAAGCGACCAAACAATAGGAGGTATTTACTGGGTGGCATGGCTGCTCTGCCACCGCTGGGTGCTGCAGCTGCCACCAAACCCGTACGGTGGCCGTGCCACGTCTCAATAACTATCGACGGGTCTTGGGGGGGTAGACCCATCAATAGTTATCGAGGGGTGGCGGTATTATCAGGTGGCTAGGTGCGTATTCCTAGACTCTGTATTTAGTACTATCAATTGAGCTCAATTCGGATTCTCCGGCTAGTTCCCACGCTCTCGTGCTGAGCTGAGGTTGCCCTTACAGCAGAAGAAAGGATCTAAGGGATCAACCGGTCAAGATTGGGAAGTTTGGTGTAGACTTGGACTCGGACCACTACGCTAGCGCTCCGGTCTCCCCCACTTCCAATTTCGACCCCTCCTCCCCAATGGACGCCCCGACGCCTGGAAAAGGGGCCATGCAACCCGAGCTCCCGGATGTTCACATCCCAGACTCGGCTTCCGACCCCGAAACCCAGCTGACAGCAGTCGAAGACTCTCTCACGAATATTGAAGTCTTACTCCTCCGCATTTTACACAACAGCCAAAATCCACCTGCAACTGCCCCCGTCCCTGCTGCTCCAGCTCCGGTGGCAGGTCCAGACTTCACCATCCTCACCCCCGCAGCAAAATTGGTTCCCCGACCGAACCCCCCGGCCGTTTTCAATGGCGACCGGACGCAAGGGCAGATGTTTCTGCACTCCGTCCTTACGTACCTCCGACTGGTTCCGGAAGCCTTTATGGTCCACGAACAGGTTGTAGAGGAAAAACTCGTGCGGTACACCATGTCCTTTATGGCGCGAGACACGGCCAGACGATGGGCCAAACAACAGTCCGTGATCGTCCCGTTCCCGCTCCCGTCCTGGGCAGAATTTGAGTCTGAGTTCCGGCTCCGGTTCGTAGAGGAGAATGAGCAAGACCAAGCTCTCCCCAGACCAGAGACCCACAGCTATTACCAGGGCTCCCGCGATGTCTACCAGTACACGGACGACTTCGAGGAACTCGCCGCCACAGCCGGATACACGGACCCACTTATCCGCATCACCAAGTACCGCGCAGGGCTCGATCTGCGGATTAATACAGTGATCACGACGTCCAGAACCGCCCCGGCGCTGTTGGACTACGCCGGATGGCGTCTCCGCGCCTTCTGCCAGTACGACACCCTCGCCCGCATCCGAGTGGGAGCACCCCCGACTCGTGCCCCGGCTCCGGCCGCATGCCCTCGCACTGGGACGTTCCTCCCAGTCCCCTCTTTCGTGCCCGCTCCTAAAGCCGCGCCGACGCCCGCCCTTCTGCCTGGCATTCTGATGGATGCCGACCGGACCCGTGCGCGCTTCATTCCCCGCGCTTGCTTCCGTTGTGGCGCAGCCGGACACCTTGCCCGAGACTGTCCAACCCTCGGATGTCCAGCATGCGGACGTCCTGGACGAGGTTGTCCATCAACTCAGTGACAACCTCCTCGGAGAACTCTTCGCTCCCCTCTCCACCACCGCTGGGCTCCCAGCCAAGCTGGAAACCGGAGATGCGGAGCCAGAGGGTTTTCCGGACACGGCTGACTGAGCGATGCGCCCTCCGTCATGTCTCCCAATTGTTACTCCTGCTTGTACAAAGATATACCCAATAAATCAGCAGTTGAAACGAAAGACATGCCCCCATTCTGGCTTCCGTCCCCAAGCCGGAGCCCCCTGTCCCTGCCCCAGAGGCAAAGACAGAACTTCTTCCTTCCATTCCCCGCGTCTGCCACCCGAGGTGGGAGCGCAAACTACCCCGGCGGTACGTTATTGATTCCGTCGAGGCCCGGAACTCCCTGCACATTCCGTTGGAGATGCAATCGGTAGAGACCGCGGCCACGATGTCCGTGAAGGGTCTGGTTGACTGCGGAGTGACCGGAGACTTCATTGACTCAGAGTAGGTGATCTCCCGTAACCTTCCCGTCCGAAAGCTCTCCCAGCCCATTCCAGTCCTCAACGTCGACGGTACGCCCAATGCATCCGGAGGCATTTCTGGCGTAGTCAATATGGTCGTCAACTCCAAAGGGCACTCCGAAAGCATCCACCTCGTGGTAATGCGGCTCGGGAAGCAGCACGTCATCCTCGGTTACTCCTGGCTCCAGAAGCACAACCCAGAGATCGACTGGGAGACCAAGAAAGTCCGGATGACCCGATGCCCAACCAGTTGCAGCACTTGCTGGGATGACCTCCGCGCTGTCCGTCGCAGCACGAAGATCTCCGCCGCGATCCTCCAGCAGCTCCATGAAGGTCCCGTTCCGTCTATCTGTGCCATTGACTCAGAGGAGTGGCACGGAGATGATGGGTACGACCCGGACGACGATGGAGACAACTTCCCGGACCTCACTCCGGATCCTCTACACCGTGTTCGCTCCAGCCGAAGAAATCCGTGCTGGCAGCACTGTTTCTCAGTGGCTTGCGGAGGCCTTCGCTCGGAACTCGGCCCCGCTTGGGACTTCGGTTCCGGCCTGGGTCGAGGATGTAAAAAAGGAGCTCAACGTGTTCATCGAGGACGGGTTGAGCACCGGACGGATCCGCCCTTCCAAGTCCCCGATGGCGTCTCCGGTCTTCTTCATCAAGAAGAAGGATGGAAGCCTCTGGTTCGTCCAGGACTATCGGGTGCTCAAGGCGATGACTGTAAAGAACCGATACCCGCTCCCACTGATTAACAACCTCATTAACCGTCTGAAGGGAGCTCGGTTCTTCACAAAACTCGATGTCCGGTGGGGCTTCAACAATGTCCGTATCCGGGGAGGTGATGAGTGGAAGGCCGCGTTCTGTACCACCCAAGGGCTCTTCGAGCCGCTGGTGATGTACTTCGGCCTCACCAACTCTCCGGCCACGTTCCAGACGATGATGAACGACATCTTCCAAGACCTCATCCTGTCCGGAGACGTCATGGTGTATCTTGACGACATCTTCATAGCTCACTCTGACCTCGCACGCCACTGGGAGATCGTCCGAGAGGTTCTCCGACGGCTCCGGGCGCACAGGCTTTACCTCCATCCAGAGAAGTGCGAGTTCGAGAAGTCGTTGATCGAGTACCTCAGCGTCATCCTCTCGCACAACCACGTCGAGATGGACCTGGTCAAGGTCGCCGCAGTCGCTGCCTGGCCCGCCCTGGAGAACAAGAAGGACGTGCAGCAGTTCCTCGGCTTCACAAACTTCTGCCGGAGGTTCATCTGGGTGTTCTCGGACATTGCGCGACCCCTCTTCGACTTTACGAAGAAGAGCATAGCGTGGACCTGGACCACTGCCGCAGCTGCCGCTTTCCAAGCTCTCAAGGATGCGGTGACTGCGGAGCCCGTCCTGGTCCTCCCGGACGAGTCGCATCCGTACCGAGTCGAGGTTGACAGCTCCGACTACGCCACCAGGGCCGTCCTGTCTCAGCCAGACGCGGACGGAAAGTGGCATCTGGTCATGTTCTACTCCAAAAGTTTGAGTGACGTCCAGCCCAATTATGAAATCTATGACAAGGAGATGCTCGTGATCATCCGAGCCCTCGAGGAGTGGCGACACTTCCTCGAGGGCACGCAGCATCCGGTCGAGATCTGGACAGATCACAAGAACTTGGAGTACTTCCGGAAGGCGCAGAACGTGAACCGGAGGCAGGCGCGGTGGTCCTTGTACCTGTCTCGGTTCGACTTCGCGCTCCACCACCAGCCTGGCCGCCTCATGGGTCGTCCAGATGCGCTGTCCCGTCGCCCGGACCACGGAGTAGGCTCGGACAACACGGACGTCACCTTCCTTCGCCTGGACTTGTTCCACGTCCGCGCGCTGGAAGGCGTCGTGGTTACCGGGCCCGAGGTTCCCCTCCTTCACGATGTCCGAGAGGCCTTTGTGGGCGAACCGGAGCTCGAGGACCCCATTGCACTTGTCGCACGGGAACTCCTCAAGAACCGGAATGTTTGCTCCCCCTGGTCATCCGAGTGGTGTATCGCTGACAGGCTCCTTCACTACGGCAGTAAGATCGTTGTACCGCGGAATAAGGACCTCCGGCGCCGGATCATTGCGCTGCACCACGACACTCGGGTTGCCGGACACACCGGGCACTTCAAAACCCTCGAGCTCATCGCCCGGAATTACTGGTGGCCCCAGCTGTCCCGCCACGTCGGCCAATATGTCCGGACTTGCAACCCGTGCAACTGGACAAAGGCGCTGCGGAAGCTGCCCCACGGAGAGCTCCACCCGACTGAGATCCCGAAGGAACACTGGGACACTGTCTCGGTGGACTTCATTTTTGAGCTCCCGGACACGCATGGGTTCGACGCGGTCATGGTCGTGGTCAATGTCCTAGGTAAGTGAGCCCACTTCAACGAGTGCCACGCCGGCCTTGGCGCAGTTGGGGCCACTCGGCTCTACTACCGGAATGTCTGGAGGCACCACAGAACCCCCCGGAAATCCATCTCCGACCGGGGACCACAATTCGTCACGGAGTTCACTATGGAACTGTGGTGCCTCATCAGGATAGAACCAGCGACCTCCACTGCTTACCACCCGCAAACCGATGGCCAGACCGAGCGTGTCAATCAGGAGCTCGAACAGTTCATCCGGATCTTCATGAACTACAAACAGGACAACTGGGACGAGCTCCTTCCGGCCGCGGAGTTCGCATACAACAACCACGTCCACTCCTCGACGCAACAAGTCCCGTTCATGACGGACACCGGGAGGCTCCCTCGGATGGGGTTTGAGCCCAACAGATTGCGTTCGACCGTGGAATCCATGAATGAGTTCCGAGACCGGATTGCATCCGGAGTCTCGGAAACCAAAGCTGTGCTCGTTAAAGCCAAAGACGAGTTCAAGCTGTACTACGACCGCTGACCCACGCCCGCCCCAGAGATCAAAGTAGGCAATCGAGTCTGGCTAGATGCCTCCGACATCCAGACAACCTGTCCGTCCATTAAATTCACGGACAAACGTCTCAGCCCCTTTAAAGTCGTGAAGGTTGTCGGAAAGGGTGCGTACAAGCTCGAGCTTCCCCCGCAGTACTCCCAGCTCCACCCGGTCTTCCCAGTGGTGAAAATCCAGCTCGTGGAACCGGACCCGTTCCCCGGATGCCCCCGAAACAATGAACCCCCGCCTGTCCTCCAGATGGACCGTGGCGTTCAATGGGAGGTCGAGGAGATCCTTGAAGCGAAGGTCCGTTACGGCAGCCTCTGGTACATGGTGCGGTGGAAAGGCTATGGCCCGGAACACTACATCCAGTAACCCTTTTGCAAAAGCCCAGTCTTGTATCGTTCTGGGCTTTTGCAAATGGCCAAGGTAATTTTATCATAGCCCCAAAAGGGTTGCTTATAAATTATATGAGGGATCTCTAGCTATAATCTATGATATGATTACCAAATTAAGTGCCCCAGCCTCCTCTACAACTTTGGTTTTGAGTACACTGCCGGCAAGTGCCATGACCGTGGGTTCATGGCATTTGATTGGCAGAGCACCAACACTTGCCATGGCATTGGCCAGGCATTGCACAATCCCTTTGTTCCTTTGTCAGCGGGGGAAGTCGGTCTGCCTTCCGCGGCTTCCGACCGGCGATCATTCGGCAATCACTTCCACCTTGTAACCTTGAGGCTTTCTGATTTTCTCGACCACTCCTGAGTCCAGAAAATATATTGTTCTTCCCCTAAGTTAGGTCTACAAAAGCTTTTTCTTGTTTGTCAATTTCCCGAAGGCTTCTCAACATGTAGCCAATTTTGTATGGGCACCGGGTTTCAAGCCGTACGCAAAACAAATTCATTGCACTGCAGGGGTTGGTGCAGATAAAGGCCACAAGATGTACCGGTAAGTTCTGCCTTGGGCTCTCCAAGTTTCCCTGATTCAGTTCAGAGTGAGACGATGGCCAGCAAGTAATGAGTGAGCCAAGGGGAGAACTTCTCATTGTGTTTGAACTTGAATACCGGACTTTCCCACGCTGACAAAGGAACAAAGGGATTTGTGCAATGCCTGGCCAATGCCATGGCAAGTGTCGGTGCTCTGCCAATCAAATGCCATGAACCCACGGTCATGGCACTTGCCTGCAGTGGTATATTTTTAGACATCCCAGTACGTCTGTGAGGCCTATTTCCTTTTTCGGCCACTACGCCTCGGGCCCAAAATGGAAATTACTCGTTTTTGCTCTTGCCTGGGTACTGGCTGATCATTTCTGTTGTTTTAACTGGGCACATATTCTATCTTATGTGTGTGGAACACACTGGAGGGACAATATGCTGGCCAACAAGCCTGCAATAGTATGATATTTCTCAGACTTACTAATTGCACATCAAATCATGGTTTATGGTGGATGTAACAAGAGGGCTGGTTCAGGGCACTCCGTGTTGTGTATTCATATGTCACCCAAGTAATGTAAATGCATTAGAGTCATGTTTCATTGTTGTATACAGGTATTGCTGGCCATGCAAAGAATTCCAACATTCGTGCCATTGTAGCTATACTAACCATCAGTTGACACAATCTATGGTCCCAATATATCTGACATGTGTATAAACACTTCTAGACCTTCTGATAGCCATGAGAATTTGGCCACTTTGAGATTGAAAGAAATGATGTTGCATATGGATGTTCAGCACATGTGCTCCATCCTATAGTGTGAAAATTGAATCCAACTACATAATACAATCACAATACCATGTCCCCACCCTCAAAGACTCAAATACATGCCAATATATGAGCAGAATGAACAGACATATGAGATGTCAGTTCACGATTTTTTATTTATTTTATTGCCAAATGGGGGACAGGGAAGCCTTCTAATGCTCAATAAACCTGAAAAACGAAAAGCTGCAAGGACAAACATCAATCTGAAGCTTTATTTCATGCATTTTGGTCAAGATTTGACCTTATTGTGTTTGGTACAGTGCACACTCTAGAGGCTATAATTTACAGTAAAGCATGCATACCCCAAAAACATCATCTGGTGAAAGGTTCACGAAAAATCATCAAGCAAAGCTGAATATTGGTCTTTCACATTGGTAAATGCAGTTTTCAGCCTTTTCTTTCCAGTATCTGCCCTGCTTGGTTCCCTATTCAACAAATGATGGGAAGATGTCACTTCATATATCTCAACTTCAAGGCCATATTTCAGCACAATATGAGTTTCAAAATTGACTAGGATACATCCAATGCCTCTTAGAAGTGGTTGTAGATGTTTTCAAGATACCAGGATAGGCTGAAACCCTGAACACACACCTGGGGTTTGAACAACGCAATACGGGATAGATATAGGATTGGGTGGGCCAAATATGACATATGAGAGTGAAATCCATATTAGAGTCCCCTGTTATCAAAAATATTACCCCTTAGACGGCTGTGAATCGAGATTTTAGATAAACAAGGAAATTCACTATGTGTCAGGGGAACCGCCCGTCCGTCCGTCCGTCCGCCCGTCCATCCGGCTCCGACCCATCGCACTGCCCCACTGCCTCGTCCGATCCTTCGTCCAACACCCCTCTTGCGTCCGGCCTTGCCCGACCGTCCGGCCTTCCGTACCGAACCTCAAGCTGCACCTCCACCCGGAACATCGTCCCCCGTCCCTCCGGACTCTGTTCCCCTCTGTTCCCCCTCGTCCAGCCGCTCGCACTGGAACGTGCTATGCGATCAAGCTCGGGATCACTGCCGATCACTTCGGACACGTGCTACTGGCTAGTACCTATAAAAACCTCGCCTAGCATGGGAATCCTTATCCTTTCTTCTCTTCGGATTCTCCCGCTAGGTGCATATTCTAGAACCCTGTATTTAGTACTATGAATTGAGTTCACTTCGGATTCTCCCGCTAGTTCCCGCGCTCACGCGCTGAGCTGAGGTTGCCCTTACACTATGTGCTGTACAAGCACTCTCATATCGTCCACATGGTGACAAAATATATGTAGCACCCATCCAATGGTGGTAAGCTTACATTCTGTGCCTCCAGGCACATAAATTATGCACTAACCTCTGAATTAGCATTGCTAGGGACAGAATTTGGATGTAGGGCGATTATTGGTATGTTCCATCATTATATGATAGGCAGGTATGGTCACATTCTTCTCTATTCCTATGGAAAAGCATCACTGCAAAGTTAAATAAGGCAAAACGGTCAAGCTGGGCCCAAACAAAGAGGAAAGTGGTTAATTCCCTTTTTAGGCCGAAGGCGTAGTGGTTCAAAAAAGGAAATTTGTCACCCATGCATCAAAAAACCGAATTCATAGGGGCAGATAGGGGCCATCAAGCTCTATTGAACTGTCTTTACAGTTTTCTGATTGACCTAGTGGTTATCCCATAAAATGCGAAACATTTCGCAAACCAGACACTTTTTTGATGGAATATTGATGTGCCATCACATCAAAAACGATACCGGATGCCAATCATTGTTATGACATGATGATGGGCAAGTGGGCAAAGGTCTGATAGATATGCTGGATCATAGTGAAGATAAGGATGATCCACCCTTTTGGGGCTATGATAAAATTATCTTGGCCATTTGCAAAAGCCCGGTACGACCCATAGCCTGGTTTTTTGTAAAGTGGTTACCGTACCAGCTGCCCGGAACACAATAAATGGGTAAAGCACTCCGACGTCTTCGCCAAAGACACCATTGATGCCTATTATCGCCGCTACCTGAACGCCCCGCACCGGATCGCCTCAGCCGCATTCGACTCGCTCTCGTTCCGGAAGCGCGACGCCCACGTCTGGTTCATGCGTCGGGACACCGCATTCCAAGGGGGGGGTGATGTCAGGGGAACCCCCCGTCTGGTCGTCTGTCCATCCGGCTCCGGCCCATCGCACTGCCCCGCTTCCTCGCCGGATCCTTCGTCCAGAGCCCCTTCCTCATCCGGCCTCCCCCATCCATCCGGCCTTCCGTCCGGAACCCCTGGCAGAGCCCCAGGCTATGCCTCCACCCGGAATGTCGCCCCCCGTCCCTCCGGACTCTGTTCCCCCTCGTTCCCCTTCGTCTGGCTGCTTGCACTGGAACGTGCTATACGATCAAGCTCGGGACCAATGCCAATCACTTTGGACACGTGCTCCTGGCTAGTACCTATTTGTTATATAAACCTCGCCTAGTGTGGGAATCCTCAGGAGGCGACATTCCGGGTGGAGGCGCAGACTGAGGTGCGGGTCCGAAGGCCAGACAGTCGGGCGAGGCCGGACGGTCGGACGGGGCCGGACGAAGGATCGGACGAGGCAGTGGGGCAGTGCGATGGGCCGGAGCCGGACGGATGGACGGATGGACGGACGGACGGGAGGTTCTCCTGACATCACCCCCCCCTTGGAATGCGGTGTCTCGACGCATGAATCGGACATGGGCGTCGCGCCTCCGGAACGAGAGCGAGTCGAAAGCGGCTGAGGCGATCCGGCGCGGGGTGTTGGGGTAGCGGCGATAATAGGCATCGATGGCGTCTTTGGCGAAGACGTCAGAGTGCTTTACCCATTTATTGTGTTCCGGGCCGTAGCCTTTCCACCGCACCATGTACCAGAGGCTGCCGTAACGGACCTTCGCTTCTAGGATTTCCTTGACCTCCCATTGAACATCGCGGTCCGTCTGGAGGATGGGCGGGGGTTCGTCGTTCCGGGGACGTCCGGGGAACAGATCCGGTTCCGCGAGTTGGAGTTTCACCACCGGAAAGACCGGGTGGAGCTGGGAGTACCGGGGTGGGAGCTCGAGTTTGTACGCACCCTTTCCGACGACCTTCACGACTTTGAAGGGGCCGAGGCGTTTGTCCACGAATTTGACGGACGGACGGGTCGTCCGGATGTCGGAGGTGTCCAGCCAGACTCGGTCGCCTACTTTGATCTCCGGAGCGGGCGTGCGTCGGCGATCATAGTATAGCTTGAACTCGTCCTTAGCTTTAACGAGCGCGGCTTTGGCTTCCGAAACTCCGGATGCGATCCGGTCTCGGAATTCGTTTGCGGATTCCACGCTCGACCGCAGTCCGTTGGGCTCGAACCCCATCCGAGGGAGCCTTCCGGTGTCCGTCATGAACGGGACTTGTTGCGTCGAGGAGTGGACGTGGTTGTTGTACGCGAACTCCGCGGCCGGAAGAAGCTCATCCCAGTCGTCCTGTTTGTAGTTCGTGAAGATCCGGACGAACTGCTCGAGCTCCTGATTGACACGCTCGGTCCGGCCATCGGTTTGCGGGTGGTAGGCGGTGGAAGTCGCTGGCTCTATCCCGATGAGGTGCCACAGCTCCGTGGTGAATTCCGCGACGAACTGCAGCCCGCGGTCGGAGATATATTTCCGGGGGGGTTCCGTGGTGCCTCCAGACGTTCCGGTAATAGAGCCGAGCGGCTCCGACCGCGCCAAGGCCGGTGTGGCACTCGTTGAAGTGGGCCCGCTTACCCAGGACGTCGACCACGACCATGACCGCATCGAACCCGTGCGCGTCCGGGAGCTCGACGATGATGTCCACCGAGACGGTGTCCCAGCGTTCTTCCGGAATCTCGGTTGGGTGGAGCTCTCCGTGGGGCAGCTTCCGAAGCGCCTTCGTCCGGTTGCACGGGTCGCAGGTCCGGACGTACTGGCCGACATGACGGGACAGCTGGGGCCACCAGTAATTCCGAGAGACGAGCTCGAGGGTTTTGAAGCGTCTGGCGTGTCCGGCGACCCGAGTGTCGTGGTGCAGGGCGATGATCCGGCGTCAGAGGTCCTTATTCCGCGGTATGACAATCTTACCGCGGAAGTGAAGGAGCCCTTCCGCGATGCGCCACTCGGATGACCGGGGGGAGCGAATGTTCCGGTTCTTGAGGAGTTCCCGCGCGACGAGCGCGATGGGGTCCTCAAGCTCCGGTTCACCCGCGAAGGCCTCCCGGACGTCACGAAGGAGGGGAACCTCGGGTCCGGCTACCACGACGCCTTCTAGCGCACGGACGTGGAACAGGTCCGGGCGGAGAAGAGTAACGTCCGTGTTGTCCGAGCCGACTCCGTGGTCCGGGCGGCGGGACAGCGCGTCCGGACGACCCATAAGGCGGCCGGGTTGGTGGTGGAGCGCGAAGTCAAATCGGGACAGGTACAGGGACCACCGCGCCTGTCTCCGGTTCAAGTTCTGTGCCTTCCGGAAATACTCCAGGTTTTTGTGATCCGTCCAGATCTCGACCGGATGTTGCGTACCCTCGAGGAAATGTCGCCACTCCTCTAGGGCTCGGATGATCGCAAGCATTTCCTTGTCGTGGATCTCGTAGTTGCGCTGGACGTCACTCAGACTCTTGGAGTAGAACACGACCGGATGCCACTTTCCGTTCGCGTCCGGCTGAGACAGGACGGCCCCGGTAGCGTAATCGGAGCTGTCCGCCTCGACCCGGTACGGACGCGACTCGTCGGGGAGGACTAAGACGGGCTCCGCGGTCACCGCATCCTTGAGGGCTTGGAAAGCGGCGGCCGCGGCAGCGGTCCAGGTCCATGCGACGCTCTTCTTTGTGAGGTCGAAGAGGGGCCGCGCGATGTCCGAGAACGCCCGGATGAACCTCCGGTAGAAGTTCGTGAAGCCAAGGAACTGCTGCACGTCCTTCTTGTTCTCCGGAGCGGGCCAGGCGGCGACTCCGGCGACCTTGACCGGGCCCATCTCGACGTGGTTGTGCGAGATGATGACGCCCAGGTATTCGATCGACGACTTCTCGAATTCGCACTTCTCAGGCCGGAGGTAAAGCTTGTGCGCCCGGAGACGTCGGAGGACCTCTCGGATGATCTCTCGATGGCGCGCGAGGTCGGAGTGAGCGATGAGGATGTCGTCGAGGTATACCATGACGTCTCCGGAGAGGATGAGGTCCTGGAAGATGTCATTCATCATCGTCTGGAACGTGGCCGGAGAGTTGGTGAGGCCGAAGTACATCACCAGAGGCTCAAAGAGCCCTTAGTTGGTACGGAACGCGGCCTTCCACTCGTTGCCTCCCCGGATCCGGATGTTGTTGAAGCCCCACCGGACGTCGAGTTTCGTGAAGAACCGGGCTCCCTTCAGGCGGTTAATGAGGTCGTTAATCAACGGGAGCGGGTACCGGTTCTTTACGGTCATCGCGTTGAGCGCTCGGTAGTCCTGGACGAACCGGAGGCTTCCGTCCTTCTTTTTGATGAAGAAGACTGGGGACGCCATCAGGGATTTGGACGGGCGGATCCGGCCGGTGCTCAACCCGTCTTCGATGAACTCGTCAAGTTCCTTTTGCTCGAGGGGGGAGATCGGGTAGACCTTGCAGTTGGCCGGTTTCGCATCCGGAACAAGTTCAATGGCGTGGTCCCACGTCCGACACTCCGGCAGCGCGTCAAACAATTCCTTGTCGAAAACGTCGGAGAAGTCCTCGACCCAGGCCGGAACCGAAGTCCCAGGCGGGGCCGAGTTCCGGGCGAAGGCCTCTGCGAGCCGCTGAGAGACGGTGCTGCCCGCGCGGATTTCTTCGGCCGGAGGGAACACGGTGTAGAGGATCCGGTCGCCGTCCTCGAGGTCGTCGTCGTCATCGTCCGGGTCCGGAGTGAGGTCCGGAAAGTCGTCTCCGTCGTCGTCCGGGTCGTGCCCATCGTCTCCGCACCACTCCTCCGAGTCAATGGCACAGATAGACGGGACGGGACCTTCACGGAGCTGTCGGAGGATCGCGGCGGAGATCTTCGCGTCGCGGCGGACAGCGCGGAGCTCATCCCGGCAAGTACTGCAGCTGGTCGGGCAGCGTGTCATCCGGACTTCTTTGGTCTCCCAGTCGATCTCCGGATTGTGCTTCTGGAGCCAGGAGTAGCCGAGGATGACGTGCTACTTCCCGAGCCGCGTTACCGCGAGTTGGATGCGTTCGGAGTGCCCCTTGTAGTTGACGACCATATCGACTACGCCGGAGAAGCCTCCGGACGCATTGGGCGTACCGTCGACGCTGAGGACCGGAATAGGCTGCGAGAGCTTCCGGACGGGAAGGTTACGGGAGATCACGTACTCCGAGTCGATGAAGTCTCCGGTCGCCCCGCAGTCGACCAGGCCCTTCACAGACATCTTAGTCGCGGTCTCTACCGATTGCATCTCCAACGGGATGTGCAGGGAGTTCCGGCCCTCCACGGAATCAATAACGTACCGCCGGGGTAGTTTGCGTTCCCACCTCGGGCGGCGGACGCGGGGAATGGAAGGGGGAAGTGCAGTCTTTGCCTCCGGGGCGGGAATAGGGGGTGCGTCTTTCGTTTCAACTGCTGATTTATTGGGTATATCTTTGTACAGGCAGGAGTAACGATTGGGGGACGCGACCGAGGGCGCACCGCTCACTCGGCCGTGTCCGGAAAACCCTCCGGCTTCGCGTCTCTGGCTTCCGGCTCGGCCTGAAGCTCAGCGGTGGTGGAGAGGCGCGCGAAGAGCTCTCCGAGGAGGTTGTCACCGAGTTGACGGACGACCTCATCCAGGACGTCCGGGTGCCGGACATCCGAGGGAGTCGGGCAGTCTCGGGCGAGGTGTCCGGCCGCGCCGCAGCGGAAGCAAGCGCGGGGCGTGAAGCGTGCACAGGTCCGGTCGACATCCATCGGAATGCCGGGCGGAAGGGTGGGCGCCAGTGCGGCTTTGGGAGCGGGCGTGAAGGAGGGGACTGGGAGGAACGTCCCAGTGCGGGGGCGTGCGGCCGGAGCCGGGGCGCGGGTCGGTGGTATTCCCGCTCGGACACGGGCAAGGGCGTCATACTGGTGGAAGGCGCGGACACGCCACCCGGCGTAGTCCAGCAGCGCCGGAGCGGTACCGGACGTGGTGATCGCCGCGTTAATCCGCGGGTCGAGCCCTGCGCGGTACTTGGTGACGCGGACGAGCGGGTCCGTGTATCCGGCCGTAGCGGCGAGTTCCTCGAAGTCGTCCGTGTACCGGTAGACGTCGCGGGAGCCCTGGTAGTAGCCGTGGGTCTCTAGCCAGAGGAGAGCTTGGTCTTGCTCGTTTTCCTCTACGAACCGGAGCCGGAACTCGGACTTGAATTCCGCCCAGGACGGGAACGGGAACGGAACGATTGCGGACTGTCGTTCGGCCCACCGCCCGGCCGCGTCTCGCGCCATAAAGGACATGGCGTACCGCACGAGTTTTTCCTCTACGACCTGTCCGTGGACCATGAAGGCTTCCGGAACCAGTCGGAGGTAGGTGAGGACGGAGTGGAGGAACATCTGTCCTTGTGCCCGGTCGCCGTCGAAAACGGCCGGGGGGTTCGGTCGGAGAACCGATTTCGCTGCGGGGGTGAGAGAGGTGAAGTCTGGACCCACCGCCGGAGCCGGAGCGGCAGGGACAGGGGCAGCTGCGGGTGGATTTTGGCTGTTGTGTAAGATGCGGAGGAGTAAGGTTTCGATATTCGCGAGAGAGTCTTCAACCGCGGTCAGCCGGGTTGCGGGGTCGGAAGCCGGGTCCGGGATGTAAACATCCGGGAGCTCGGGTTGCGCGGACCCGTCGCCGGGCGTCGGGGCGTCCATCAAGGAGGAGGGGTCGAGATTGGGAGTGGGGGAGGCCGGAGCGCTAGCGTAGCGGTCCCAGTCCGAGTCTACACCGAACTTCGCAATCTTGACCAGTTGATCCCTTGGATCCTTTCTTCTGCTGTAAGGGCAACCTCAGCTCGGCGTGTGAGCGCGGGAACTAGCGGGAGAATCCGAAGTAAACTCAATTCAAGGTACTAAATACAGAGTTCTAGAATACGCACCTAGCGGGAGAATCCGAAGAGAAGAAAGGATGAGGATTCCCACACTAGGCGAGGTTTTTATAGGTACTAGCCAGCAGCACGTGTCCGGAGGGATCGGCAGTGGTCTCGAGCTTGATCGCACAGCACGTGCCAGTGAGAGCGACCGGACGGAGGGGGACGGAGGGGGACGGAGTCCGGAGAGACGGGAGGCGACATTCCGGGTGGAGGCGCAGACTGAGGTGCGGGTCCGAAGGCCAGACAGTCGGGTGAGGCCGGACGGTCGGACGGGGCCGGACGAAGGATCGGACGAGGCAGTGGGGCAGTGCGATGGGCCGGAGCCGGACGGATGGACGGACGGACGGACGGACGGACGGACGGGCGGTTCCCCTGACAGATTCTCCCGCTAGTTCCCGCGCTCTCGCGCCGAGCTGAGGTTGCCCTTACAGTTCCAGGAACTAACATCACCTAGTCAACACTATCGCCGTGTTAGCTGTAACTCGGCGGAGCATAGTGACGCCTCTGCTCAGTCACTACTCTTCTCATTTCAGTGAGCAGGTTGTGCATCTCCTCCAATACTGCCAGGTTTCCAATGCCAGCTACAGGATCACGGGTGGTGATTCCTGACCCACAGTCTGTAGATGATAATTCACTGGACATCGGATGTGCTCCTTGCAGGCCCTGGGAAGTTTGACCGGTGCCATCAGGTGGGGTAGTAGCCATATTCGTCACTTCGTTACTTCGCTTATTTCGCTTATTTCGCTTATTTTCACGAAACCTCGTCGCTTTGATCGCATTTAGAGAAAGTTCAGTACTTCTGAAAATCATCAGTGAAAGTTCGTCATTTCAACTCAGCATGTTCAAGAACCCGGAACCATCAGCCATCATTGTTCCTTTGGCACACGGCCGGGCAGGTTTTCAGAGAGTTACCTTGCCCTAATACTAACTGCCCTAATCCCTGACTGTGAACCATTAACCTCTAACTGCCCTAACTGCCTAACCCAAACCCGAACCTAACCGGCCACTCTCGGCACACTGCTGATACCCATCACTTTGTGATGCACTGCACATTTGCCGTGTAACAAACAACTCACGAACTTTCCGAAAAACATGCCAATATGATAAACATTCACAGGTTTCCATCAAAGTCACGAAGATGCGCGAACTTAAGCGAAGTAATGAAGTGACGAAAATGGCGTGGACTCCATCAGGTGCTGTATGAATACCGCGGTAGCAGGACCGTGCAGCGCTCCGTTCATGCTTCATGGTGGATAGGGATCACACCACGGAAGTGGAAGACGGCAGGCTGAGGCCCAGTATCTCATTTGTTTGAGTCCCATTGTCCACAACGAAAGGTGTGCTCACGGTACATAGGTGGAGGCTGTCCACCTTTCGTAGCTGGAGGTAGACAGGGTAAACCGAAGAGCAGAGGAGTCCGCAAAAAGGAACTTATTTCCTAACTTGGTAAGTTCACTTACCACCCAAATTTAAGCGGCCGCACTTTACTGATCTTTTCCCACACTTAGCTCACTTTCACTTACCCGAACTTGGAAGTTGGCTGTGCCTGCCACCTCAAAGTAGTGTTCAAAATAAATGTTCTACGCTCTGTAAGTTGCTTGAGGCTTGTAAATACTGATGTGTGGTATGTATTATGTCTCAAAACATTGTTGTAAATCCATGAATGAGGCTGAAGCATATCTTGTTCAGTTCTGGGCAGTTTTGCTTGATTTTTTGTATGGTACACTTGCGATGATGTCGTCTACCTACTACAAACAACCATTTGGACCGAAATCGGCTGCCAACACTCTATAGTTTGATGCAATTCTGGGGTACAACCATTTCCACCTGATAATACCGCCACCCCTCGATAACTATTGATGGGTCTACCCCCCAAGACCCGTCGATAGTTATTGAGACGTGGCACGGCCACCGTACGGGTTTGGTGGCAGCTGCAGCACCCAGCGGTGGCAGAGCAGCCATGCCACCCAGTAAATACCTCCTATTGTTTGGTCGCTTTTTTCGAACAAACAATGCCACATATGCCACGGAACTGCCATGGGTGCCACAGAACCGCCAATTGGGCTAGATATCATGCCATGGCTGCCATGAGGCCACTGACCCAGGGTCAGTAAATTTTTGTTACCCAAATAGTGCCATGGGTGCCACGGGACATTTCGACCTGGGATCAGTAAAATTTGTTACCAAAATAGTGCCATGGGTGCCACCAGACTTTCTGACCCAGGATCAGTAAAAAAATGTTGCCAAAAGTGTGCCATCGGTGCCACCGGACCTTCTGACCCAGGATCAGTAAAATTTTGTTACCCAAATAGTGCCATCGGTGCCACCAGACTTTCTGACCCAGGATCAGTAAAAAATGTTGCCAAAAGTGTGCCATCGGTGCCACCAGACTTTCTGACCCAGGATCAGTAAAAAAATGCTCCCCAAATAGTGCCATCGGTGCCACGAGACCTTCTGACCCAGGATCAGTAGAAATTTGTTACCAAAATAGTGCCATGAGTGCCACGAGATGTTCTGACCTAGGATCAGTAAAAAAATGTTACCCCAATAGTGCCATCAGTGCCACCGAACTTTCTGTCCCAGGATCAGTAGAAAAATGTTACCAATTGTGCCATTGGTGCCACGGACCATTTTGACCTGGGGTAGGGTGGAAAATTACCCAAAATATGCCATCAGTGCCACGGACCATTTTGATGTGGGATAAACAATGCCATTGGTGCCACCGATGAATGCAGCAAAATAATATCCCAATACTGCCATCAGTGCCACAAGCATCATGCCATCAATGCCCCAGACCTGATCAGGGGAACAATAATATCCAAACAATGCCGTTCATGCCACAGATCATTTCAATGCCAGATCAAGGGGAACAATAATACCCAAACAATACCATGGATGCCATGGACCATTGGAGCAGGGGAAATAATACCCAAGCAAGGCCATTGGTGCCACAGCTCATTTTAGCGCTAGATTATGTGCCATGGGTGCCTTGGACCATTTCAAGATGGGATCCCAAAAAGAACACTAATACAAGAATAACATGGACACTGCACCACATCCAGACCAGGATCAATAAGAGAACTTTCAATAAAGAGTATCATCTGTCAGATCCAAACTTTGCAGCAAGCATTTTATTTTTTTGTGAGTTCAAATGCCATTGGTGCCACTGATCCACCTGTGCCACCTGTGCGACTGGCTAATGTATGGAGAGTTCACGAATCCTGAGTACAGTTCAATGTGTAAATATGTGTTATATTATTCAACTTGAATGTGTGACTATGCTTCTAGCACAAACCAATTTTTTTCGCATGGTTATGTGCCAAAGATTCAGGGAAGAAATATTATTATCACACACCTGGCATCGATTATTCCCTGGAAAACACCATCTCACGGAAGTGAATACATTTGATCAACAAAGGAGAGCTGAATCACCATCATTCTCCATCTCTGTGAACTGCCACTTTACAAAATAGGGGGAAATCTGATTTTGTCCAAAACATAATCAGTATCTGCTTTCAAGTCTAGCACACTCATCTCCTGATCTATATAGCCCAGAAGAAGAGCCCAGAACAAAAATCTGAAGGATCTTCGTAGTATTGTACCGGCAGGAAATATTTTAACTAAAAACATATACTGGGAATTTCCACTGGGGCAATATCCTTTTATGGAGTTTGGCTCCATGGAAGTTGTTGAAATACATTGTATAACAGGTTCCAAGTCTTAATTTGTGGCCAGAGGTCGTGGGGGAGGTTGCATAAATATGGGATACCAACTTTACGAAAATTTTGATTGTAAAGTTGGTATCCCATATTTATGCAGCCTCCCCCACGACCTCTGGCCACAAATTAAGACTTGGAACCTGTTATACAATGTATTTCAACAACTTCTATGGAGCCAAACTCCATAAAAGGATATTGCCCCAGTGGAAATTCCCAGTATATGTTTTTAGTTAAAATATTTCCTGCCGGTACAATACTACGAAGATCCTTCAGATTTTTGTTCTGGGCTCTTCTTCTGGGCTATATAGATCAGGAGATGAGTGTGCTAGACTTGAAAGCAGATACTGATTATGTTTTGGACAAAATCAGATTTCCCCCTATTTTGTAAAGTGGCAGTTCACAGAGATGGAGAATGATGGTGATTCAGCTCTCCTTTGTTGATCAAATGTATTCACTTCCGTGAGATGGTGTTTTCCAGGGAATAATCGATGCCAGGTGTGTGATAATAATATTTCTTCCCTGAATCTTTGGCACATAACCATGCGAAAAAAATTGGTTTGTGCTAGAAGCATAGTCACACATTCAAGTTGAATAATATAACACATATTTACACATTGAACTGTACTCAGGATTCGTGAACTCTCCATACATTAGCCAGTCGCACAGGTGGCACAGGTGGATCAGTGGCACCAATGGCATTTGAACTCACAAAAAAATAAAATGCTTGCTGCAAAGTTTGGATCTGACAGATGATACTCTTTATTGAAAGTTCTCTTATTGATCCTGGTCTGGATGTGGTGCAGTGTCCATGTTATTCTTGTATTAGTGTTCTTTTTGGGATCCCATCTTGAAATGGTCCAAGGCACCCATGGCACATAATCTAGCGCTAAAATGAGCTGTGGCACCAATGGCCTTGCTTGGGTATTATTTCCCCTGCTCCAATGGTCCATGGCATCCATGGTATTGTTTGGGTATTATTGTTCCCCTTGATCTGGCATTGAAATGATCTGTGGCATGAACGGCATTGTTTGGATATTATTGTTCCCCTGATCAGGTCTGGGGCATTGATGGCATGATGCTTGTGGCACTGATGGCAGTATTGGGATATTATTTTGCTGCATTCATCGGTGGCACCAATGGCATTGTTTATCCCACATCAAAATGGTCCGTGGCACTGATGGCATATTTTGGGTAATTTTCCACCCTACCCCAGGTCAAAATGGTCCGTGGCACCAATGGCACAATTGGTAACATTTTTCTACTGATCCTGGGACAGAAAGTTCGGTGGCACTGATGGCACTATTGGGGTAACATTTTTTTACTGATCCTAGGTCAGAACATCTCGTGGCACTCATGGCACTATTTTGGTAACAAATTTCTACTGATCCTGGGTCAGAAGGTCTCGTGGCACCGATGGCACTATTTGGGGAGCATTTTTTTACTGATCCTGGGTCAGAAAGTCTGGTGGCACCGATGGCACACTTTTGGCAACATTTTTTACTGATCCTGGGTCAGAAAGTCTGGTGGCACTGATGGCACTATTTGGGTAACAAAATTTTACTGATCCTGGGTCAGAAAGTCTGGTGGCACTGATGGCACACTTTTGGCAACATTTTTTACTGATCCTGGGTCAGAAAGTCTGGTGGCACCGATGGCACTATTTGGGTAACAAAATTTTACTGATCCTGGGTCAGAAGGTCCGGTGGCACCGATGGCACACTTTTGGCAACATTTTTTTACTGATCCTGGGTCAGAAAGTCTGGTGGCACCCATGGCACACTTTTGGCAACATTTTTTTACTGATCCTGGGTCAGAAAGTCTGGTGGCACCCATGGCACTATTTTGGTAACAAATTTTACTGATCCCAGGTCGAAATGTCACGTGGCACCCATGGCACTATTTGGGTAACAAAAATTTACTGACCCTGGGTCAGTGGCCTCATGGCACCCATGGCACGATATCCAGCCCAATTGGCGGTTCTGTGGCACACATGGTGGTTCCGTGGCATATGTGGCATTATTTGTTCGAAAAAAGCGACCAAACAATAGGAGGTATTTACTGGGTGGCATGGCTGCTCTGCCACCGCTGGGTGCTGCAGCTGCCACCAAACCCGTACGGTGGCCGTGCCACATCTCGATAACTATGGACGGGTCTTGGGGGGGTAGACCCGTCGATAGTTATCGAGGGGTGGCGGTATTATCAGGTGACCATTTCGGGAAACATTCAAATGCCCAATGTCTTGAGGCCATACACATACTGAAATGAGTTGTATTACATCTAGAGGAGTAGGTGTACCAAATTTCAAAGAATTTGGTTGAAAACCGAGTGAACGAGAATAAGATCAATACTGAATCGGGCCATTACCTACAACTCGGACACTGGTGCTGTGTGTCCAATTCTGGCCCAATTTTGTCAAGGTAAAGCATGAAACCCAGGTAAAAAACAATTACTTCTCTATGCAGTTTTGAAAGGCAGTCCAGAAGTGGCCACCAAGTGTGCTATACCGATAGTCAGGTATGCCGGCCTGATACTAATATTAAACTTTATATGCAGCTTCGAAAGCCAGTCATAAGTGGCCACCGAATGCACTTCAGGGCTGGAAATGACAAAGTTGTATGTGGGCTTGACTTTAGATGACATTTATTGAGTAGGACTTAAAAGAACTTGAAGGAACTTAAACAAACTTAATGAAACTTAACTTCATAAGTTCACTTGGTGCGCCAAGTGCCATCACGGAAAGTCACTTATGCCATCAGATCATCAAACTTAACTTGCGAGATTCACTTGCCCTGCCATAAGTGCGCCTAAGTGAACTTTGGCAGGCTAAGTGAGTTTACATAAGTGACTTAGTGAGGCATCAGAGCAGAGGTAGGCGAAGGGTAGTCAAAGGTACACCATGGCAGGGGTAGGCGGAGGATAGTCACATGTAGTCAGAGGTACATCAAGGTAAACCGAGGTTGGTCTACTGAGGGGGGGAACACAGTGCCTGGCCAAAACGAAAATGTGACATCATATGGTGATCTATTTTCGCGAGTCTGAATGCTGAGCAATAGTGGGCGCAATTCTTTCATTTTGTTCCTGCTGCCCTAGTTGTTAAACCAGAGGCCCAGAAGCTCTTCATTCTCTGGGGTTGAAAACCAGTCTTTGTCCTGTCTATCATTGTGAGCATCTTATCATGAATCACTGTTATCGTCAAAAAGATACAGCGAGGTTTCGGTCCACACTGCAGGTTTGTTACCCTCATATACGTGGTTAATTTTGTATCACTTTGGTGCCTTTGGAACAGCTCCTCGCACATTGTGGTGGATGATATCCAACTCACGTTAGCTAATATTGCACCAGAAACGCACTCCGGGAAGGTCTACGTCTGCAACGAAGTCAACTTCACCTGGCGCTGCGACCTCCTCCAGGCGGAAAATCACTGCAACATACTTCCAGAGGGCTGGCGACACCAAATTTCGAGTTTTGGTCCTGACAAAGGCGCTGTTTGCTACGGTAATTAAACTTGACATTTCTGCCTCCTGGACACCTTTCTGTTGCTTCTGGTAAATTTACAGCTCATCTATCATTCCTTTGCTCTATTGATGATGGCTCCCGCCTGAATGGTCCAAAGCGGTGAACAGTACTCGGACATTTCAGTACCCAGGAGACCACTTGTGACTAAAGCTCTCGGCAAGTGGTCCTTCTTGGTTAGATCCTTGCCTGAGTGCTCATATCGCAGCAAGCAGGAATCTTTCTATCCTGCACATGGTCCATTTCAATAGGATCTAGGAGGCATGCTCATTACTACTACTATTTGCGGAACTTAGGGTGCGCATCAATTTTTTTTTTTTGATTTTCGTCACTTCCAGTACGACAGCTGTAACTCATTCAATTCTGAGTCAATTCCAATGCTCTTCATATGCTTGAAACTGCATTAGAAATATGCAGGCGCCAGAATCGCAACACACCGCGAAAATTACCAAATTGGAAATTTGCAGAGGAGATGTAATACTCATACGACTTCCTTTGCTTCAAATTGACTCGGGCTTATGTTTTCGATCTCATGTGCGTGGTATAGCCATGTTTTGTCATTGGGTCTAGATATTCGAACTTGAGTGCTTTTAGCATCAGAAGTCACGAAGTCGAATTATGCAGTGATGCACTGGACAGACAACAATTATTTCGACTAGTACAAACCTCTCTGAAGACTCAGGATCATTCTACTGCGTACCAAGACAATTTGGAAGAAAAATCCACCGAATTCACCGGCTCAAGTCAACCCAAAGTCGACTCGAGTCGAACCAGTTCGACTCGACTTGTAAATTAAGTCGAGTCGAGTGACTTTTATGGACTCGACTTCTACACGACTCGATTTTGGAGTCGCGGCAACATTAGTAAAAAGGGCAGTGAATTCGAAATTCAAAACATGGCAAAATTGTAGTAATTCTCGTGGCCTGCATACCACAACGGCTTATCCATGGATTGTTTTTGAATACGACCATAGCACTCTCCGGGCCTGCATCAAGGCTGGAGAAGAGTTCGAAGGAGGCGAGAGCGGAAGCGACATTTAAATGGCGCGAGAAGCTACCGGCTCCGGAGGAGATGGCTCACGCTGGTGACAGGGGAAATGGTCAAAAAGAATCAGGTCCGCAAAATGAAGAGTGAGCCGAAGAGACAGGACCAACTCACTCAACTTGAGTTGTTAGATCCGGAGGCTCCGAACCAGGTTACACCGAAAAATGTACATGTATTGCTGCTGCTACTTCTTCCGAGTGGAAGCACACATTTATTATACTTACAAGAGCGTAGTGGGCCGTATCGCGGCCCCCACTTCCATTGAGCGGACTCGCGAGTTGCGAGCGCTTGAATGGGCGCTAAGAGGCGGTGCCGAGGCGCTGATAGCGGAGTTTAAAAAGGCTACAGAAGAGGATAATTTTATAAAGAGGGGATGAGGTCAATTCCGAGAATTAAACGGCCCGAAAAACAAACTTTTCAAAGTTCATATTTACATGAACTCCCCGTGAAGACACTAAATGCGTGGACTCAACCAAAAATGTCTTCGCTGTACCTTCCTTCCTTCCTGAGCGCCGTCAACCATGACTCCGGGTCTGTGACGCCCCCTATCTGCTCCGCGATGCTCATGAGGCTATTTCGCACCCCTGCACCAACCCGTTCCGCCGACCCGCAAACGTAGACACGACCATTGTTGCTCAGGTCGCTCCAAATTTTGAGGCCGTCCCGTGTCAGGAGCTGCTGAGCAAAGCGATGCGGGGAATTACCCGAGGAGTAGGCGACCTCAAGGATAGCAGTACCGTCATCGATGAATTCGTGAACAAATCTAGGAAGATTCAATCAGTTTCATGACAAAGGGACTTTACAACAGACACTGACGCCCTCAGAGTTGCCATATCGTGATGCCGAGTTCCGTAGAACAGCCGAAATGGCGCTTGACCTCCAGACTGCTGAGTTTTAATTCCCTGTGCTCGCCGGTGTTCCTGTGTGGAAAGATATGAGATACAGACAGAAGATATTTGAAACAGAACTAGATTACCAGGAAGCCAAGGAAAGCCGAGATACCTGTTCCAGCAGCGACCATGATCACCGGGATTTTGGGATCCGTGGGGAGATGGAACGAGTCCTGTGACGTGCGGGATCTAACCCAAACTCCATGACCTGCTTCTGCGCGCTTCAGGAACCCGGAACACAGTCCCTCGTAGTCGGCGATTTGGCTGTCTTCCACACCTACACACAATTTCGCAATGCGGGAGTCAACCAGGGGACTGCTGGCAATGGAGTAGCGACGCGGCTGCGTTGCGCGAAGTATGACGAGAAGCTTCTGGAGGTCGAGGGCCTGAGCAAGGATTGGGTGGTTCCTGATGAGCTGAGCGAAATTACGATTCTCCTTCGCGAATGCATCCTCCTTCTCCTGATTCGAAACTGCGCCGGCTGTACTCAGCATCTCCCTGAGAGAGCTGAATTTATCGTCGGCGGGGAGGAACGAGGCTAGCAATTGGAGATTATTCCGCTGGAGTGGGCCTGACAGATCGGCGTAATAGGTAAGAAGCTCGCGTAAAGTAATTTGGCCGCGCTCGCGAAACCAGACGGCCAGGGATTTCGGGTTCACACTGGCGTCTACCTCCGTCACGGAGAATACAGCATCTGGAACTAAATTGAGTGCAACAAGGAGGTGCTCAACAACTGTTGGGTCGTTCTCGGGGAAGACCTCCATATGGTCGCCTTCGCGATATGTGAAGTCTTCAGGAATATCGAAAGTGATAAGGCGCATGCCCCGAGGCATTGGAGTATCCTCGTCCACCAACTCTATGTTTGCATGCACGGTGGCTCTGACAAATCCGGGAATCGGCGGCTGAGAAAGGGACGAATCGACACTGGGAGAAGATGATTGCGGAAGGAATGCGACCTTGACTGAGTTGTTTGTATACTCAGGAGAGCCGGTGAGCATATTGCTGCCAGAAGCCCCGGAGTTGTTGACATCAATGCCGAAGTTGGCTGCTGTAGCAGCCCACAACCGCGTGCTCCACTCAGTGAAATCGCCATCCTGATCGACATTGGCATCACCGCTCCCTTTCTCGAAAATACGGTTCCCGCCGAGTGCCGCCATGTTCGCGTCGAGTTTTTTTGGCTTCAAAGAACGAATGAGTCAGCTGGTTGAACAACATAAAAACGGAAAATGAAAATCTTACGAATGCCTGGTAAGTTGGTCCCCATTGCGTATTGCCCGCGCCGAAAACACAGAAGTTGATGCCGGAGAATCTGGACTCATTGCCAACCCTGATCTCCATGTCCAAAGTATCAGAGAACGCCAGCGCAGCATCCGGAGGCTCGCCGTTGTACGTCGCAACACAAATAACAAAGAAGTTGGGTCCCGCCGCGACTTCGGCGGTCTGCTTTGCATCCGCGAGAGGCGATTCAGCGAGGGAAACGATCTGAACGTCTGCGAAGCCCAAATATCTCGCCTTTGCCGCCACTTCGCCTGCCATTCCTTCGCAAGAACCGGTGTTCGACGCGTGAACAGCCCAGAATTTGGGCAGCAGTCTACTACCAACGGACGGTTGCGGTGCTTGAATCTTTTTCTCAACCGGTGGTTTCACTTCCAAGTTCATTTTTGAGGGATCAATTTGTTTATGGACCTTCATGGTGAAGTTCAATGGGCGGAAAAGGGAGAAATCGCTTGATGTAGAAGGTCAGCGGAAAAGAAACATGGGAAGATGAGACTCACGGATCATAAATGACCGCACCCTCAGTCGTATTTTCAATTTGGAAATTCAACACAACACGGGAGAGGATAATTTTGATCTCTTGAAGCGCGAAGTTGAACCCGATGCAACCTCTCCCTCCTGCGGAAAATGAGCAAGAATTCTCCGGGGAATTATGAAAATAACCTACCAGCAGCAAATGGGATGTACGCGTGCTTGTGCCGCTTTCGAACCTCCTCGGTGCCCCAGCGATCCGGGTCGAACGTGAGAGGATCCTGAGTTAGAGGCATTTAATATCACAAACTAAAGGTGATACAGTCGCCTACGGACCTTCCAGTGTTCAGGATTGACCATCAAGGGATGCAAGGCAACTGTCACTTGCGCTCCCTTTGGAACCAGGATGCCTCCGGGCATGATAACATCTGGCAAACCATTAGTCGGGGTCCAAAAGGCGCGGATTATGGAGTGACACACCTTTTTGAGCTTGTCTGGTGGGTTGGAAGGCAGGGTTGTACAGCCGTTGAGTTTCTTTGATGAACTGTCAAGAGGAACGTGAATCAGGACTGATTTATTACGAGTCGATGTAGAAAGTAACTAACCCAGTCCAGGTACTCGAGCTTGGCGAGTTCCTCCGCTGTTATTTCCTTGTCCGCTCTCAAGCCCGCCGCAATCAGCGAAGCATACAGCTTCCGCGCCTGAGCCGGAAAGGTTGCAAGACAAAACCACAGCTAAGGCCATTCCTATAAGTTGCGTGTAAGTCAAGATGGAAAACAGCAGCGCACCCATGAAAGTGCGCTCGACGTCGTCACTTGACCGGCGGCGAGGAACGTCAGAACGTTGCTGTGAACGAGGCTCACATCCATCTTCTGCCCTTCCTCGTCCGTGGCGTGGAGCTGTACCGGGTCATCAGCTTGTGAATTAAGCTGCCCAGAAAAAGTTCTGACCATGTAATCCAATAGACTGTTCGTGGATACCGCGGCCTCTTGGTAAGGCATATCCTTGCTATTCCCTTCTCTCAATACCTGCCGGCTCTGAGTGTCGACAAATGTGGCCTGCGTCGAGGCACCCCATGATGACACGAAATGGAAGGGAAAAACAAGAAGACACACCAGCTTGTGTTCGTTGGCCTTCTGCGCTCTCCGCTCCAGATTCGGAAGCGCACGATAAATACTGCCCCGACGAAAGAGCGTCTGGGCCAACCGGAAGTTTTCTCCGAGCATGACAAATACATCGGCGACAGAGCTGTCGGCGCTGGAGATTTGGACATGGCAGTCAGTGCCGCGTGGGTTCAGATCACCGAGTTCTTACCTGTCGAGCAAGTTGAAATCAATTGCAACACCGACCTCCCCAATCGTCTGCGCTGCCGCGCGCAGTCCCCAGGGGAACGCCTCGAAGCTTTTGCCCCTGCCAAGCAGCCTAACGCGCAGCTTGATCAATGTCAGGGTTGGTCCGATAAATCAGGATACGCACTCGTCGAAGCACTTGATCAAGCGACTGGCTGTGTGGTCCATGGTCCGGACATAATTGCGCATGGCTTTGGCGCCCATCGCAGTCATCATGAACTTGTGGCTGGTAGACCACTCCGGATCGTTCGAATTGGCGGTGAAGAGGCCGTTCTCGAAGGTCATCTTCAGCGGGAAGAGTGGGTGACCTTCTCCAACCTAGCGGGATTATCGTCATGAAAAAGATAGATGGTGCGCGTGTTACTCACTTGCTTGCTGAAAAACTCCCCTTCACTGAGAACGACGCCTGCGCAGTCCGGATCGTCGGTGAGATACATGTCCTATACACCGCATGAAGTCGAGAACTAGTAGAGTAAATGGGACACACCTTGCCAAGGTAGCCAACATGAACAATGTGACCATATTTTCGCAGAAGTCGCTGATAGTTTCCCATGAAATCAGGATAAATTTCGCTATAGCCTCCGATGAAAGGGATTCCTCCCGTAGGCCCTGGAACTGTTCGAACCTGTCATTCGGTCGGTCATTGAGGTCAGATCTAGCATTACTGAGGGATCACAGACCTTCTTCCCACTGATGAGAATTGAAACGGCACGCTCCTCCAGGATCGCATCGACAGTATCCAGAGCTTTGAGGTCGCTTGGCGTTGTCTCGGTGTCCCCAGACTCATGGAAGGAGATGGTGGTAGGCAGCGCGACATTGAACTTCGCCGCAACAGTCTTGCGGAGCTGCTGCAGAGTGTCGCCCTGCTGGACCTCAATGGCAATTCCATCGGTGGGCGCCGGTTTTCCGTGAAGGTGAAAGATGATACTACTAGCTGTCATTGTGTGCAGAATCGAGAGAAGGATGAAAGGTATTTAACCAAACCCCGGCAGAGGAGTATACCGAGCCGGCGGCCCAAAGTAGGGCCTGCGAGAGAAGCAGGAGTATTACATAGGTGAGTTGAATGTGAAGTTGATGTGAAGGGAAGAAGGAAAGGTGCGATCGGATCGGTGTTCCGTTTGAACGCCGATTTGTTTGTTACCTTCGGCACGTTGGACCGGTAAATATCCGCTCTATTTTTTTTTTTTTTGATTGGCGACCCTGAATCCGTTGAACCAATTTTATTACTGACCCGCGGAAGTCATGCGAACCTAATTCTATGTTCTCAGGTTGTTCAACGCGTAACTTGCTAGTAGAGACAACTTGCATGCATTCTACTTGAACGGAGTCAACCGTCAGATTCGGGCCTGCCGTCAAATTCGCGTGGTCAGCAGCGGTAGTGTCTTTAGGCGTTACGTTCGAAACTTCGTGATGGTCGGACTCGTCCTCCTTGTGCCCGATGACGCTCCCCAGTGTTATTCGGGGCGAGAAGATTCGTATCATCGGCCCGGGTAGATTCTCACGCGGTCGTGGCTGTGGGTAGTCGTCTATGCCGAGCGTCCAATTTCCATCCACCGAAGCCGGCGGAGACCATGCGGCATATCAGCGAGACACCAGACGGTGCTACCTCCGCTGCTTCTAAATTCAGACTAAACGCTCTTAAAGCTTGATGAGAAGACTGCGGTCACACACGTCGTCAGCCTTCAACTCGAAAGGAATGCCAGATCTAGACCTGGAGTAAATTGGTTTTGAGAGAACCGTTCCAACGTTCAACCAACGGTCGGCCGAATGCAGGCCAACCACCAATCAATCAACGATCAATGTCGAGGATGTTGTCAAACGCGATACAACATCGCGTCTCACCAACAACATCCACAGTGATCCACCGTGACTATGTTGCCCTTCCTGCCTGCAGCGCGAAGTTTTTCTCGTGCAAAATCCATCTCTTACGGACGGTGGTATTCTGTGCAAACCACCGACAAGGGTGACACACGGTGCGTGGTTTTTCAAAATTCATGGCCCACTCGTCGAAGCCTTAAGGATGGCACAGATGTTTGTTGAAGCCCATATCGCGCGGTCCTCCTAGCCATTTGATCTCTACATTGAATCCGGCCTCCCTTGTCTCCGGCGACTACCTCGATATATCAGAACGGATACAACTGCTAGTACGGTTTCCAAAGACACCAAACAACACTCCCAGCCGGATTCGGAATGAGAATGCATATCCGATTCTTCTGCCGTTCCCGCCCCAATGCACTGGATTTTTATACTACCATCGAGATCGGGATGCTGCACCATTGGAAGGAAGCATCCGCTTTCGTATCACTTCAGGACGTGCGCCATCGTCGTTCCATCGGGGGCATGACCTACTCTTGTCATCCGGACTCCCTTGGCAGATTATTTTACCCCAGATTGGAGGTTGCACAATGTATGCTGGGTTCCGGGAGCAGCTGTTGCAGGAAAATCTCGCGACAACAGAACAGTTTTCACAATGCCTCGACACCTTCCGTGATCGTAAAGCAATTCGTCCGGAACTTATATTGTTTCGCCTCAACCAGCACTTCCCCGTCAACTTTTCGAGCCGAGCGGCACTCACCATTGTTGGCGAGGCACTATACTCTTTTCCACTCTCGAGCCTGTTTCGAACCCAGGGAGGGCGGCCAGGGCCTGGGTTCTATTACCTCCCATGGGCTGGTACGTTAATCTCTTTACATTGACAATGTGCAAAATCGCTCACTCGGCCTACATTTTGTCTCCCAGGCACTGGACTCGCCCGTTTTGAGCCCTCGATCGCCCCCCATAACCGCGGGCGACGAGTAGTCAACTTGCGCATCACCAAGATCCACACCCCCATCTCGAGCACCCGAACAGGAGACTCACGCAAAATCTTGAAGCCCGAAGAAGGGCAGTTGCTCACGTACTCGCGCTACGGTCGGGCACCCGAACCCTGGGCGTACGATATCGATGCCAAGGACACCGCCCTTGCCCTCGTCCTCCGGATTTTGTGGGAGAATTCTCGGATTCCGTAGAGTAGTGTCGGTGGTCCCGCAAGGCGATTATATCCGACATTCTTTTCCTTCACGTATAGTTGGTTGGGACCCGACAATTAATCGTGACCCCGCGCAAATTCGATGAGAAGCAGCATTATTCGCTTCATCCCAATTTACTTAAAGAGCAATGGAGTGTGCACCTGCAGCATCCCAGCAGATGCGGGACCACCTCGCCACCGAGCGGTCCGAGGTATTTTCTCATTTTGCGAACACCATCTATGACTGATATTCTCTCAGGACGAATTATTACTTTTGCTTTCTTTTGTTTTCTTTTCAATGTCATTCCGCTATGAACCTTCGTGCTCCCAAATCACACCGCGGCTCACTGTGGCCCGATGTAGCATCTGCTTTGTTACCCGGAATGCTTTCCACCCAGCAACAACGATGGATCGGATCTTGAGAATCTCATTCACCAATCACGGAACGATTGTTCAACTGTTCACCTGCCATGTTGGTTTTTTGTTTCCTAGCCCCAGTCCCATCGGCTTCCTCTCCACCCGCTCCCGTATGTCCACCCCGCCACTCCCACGCGGTTCCCTAAGTCCTTCTGCAATGCCCTCTCAGCTCCTGGGAAGCAAATCATTTCTATGGCTCCTATGTATTCTTCAGCCATTACCTTGCGTTCGCGTTGAACTGGAACTTCCAGGAAGATCACGTTGGGAATACTTCCTTCGACATTTGACAAGTGTCCGTTTCAGAGGCCACACTGCAATTGAACAAAAGAAGGGAGCATGACCTTACCCGTCGGAGCTCCAACAAAGATAATTCTCACATGCCGAAGCGCGCTTTGAAACTTCCCTCCGTATATAACCTTCCCTCGCAGAACGTCAGAACATCGATTCACCCTCATGATATTACCCATCTTGCTCGGGGTTACTGCGCTCTTTCCTCCCATCTACGCCAGTGTCGGCCAGTCTGCATGTCTCGCGCTGCAAGATAGCCTCGATCTGGAGAATACCACGATTCTCAATGTAACATATATCCCTTCTGCAACAACTGTCTCCACGCCCGGGTCGTGCCAGTCGACTGCGCAAATCAGTGCTGCACCACTTTGCAGGGTGTATTTCGTCATCAATACGACCTCCACCTAGGCCCCGGGAAGCTCCTGCCAAGCCTTGTCCGAAATTATGGCTTTTTTAGGGCGAAAATTTGTGATTTCCTTGTCCAAATATAAGCTTTTTGAGGCCAAAATCTGGCAGGCCTTGTCCACAGATAAGCTTTTCAAGGACCAGTCGCACCGATTCCTCAACTCAATATGGTTGAATGGCGCAGTGGATTAGTTTGACCGTCGGTATTTTAGTGTTGCCTGGGTTCGAATCCCTTATAAGGGTTACTTTTGCTTTTCGCGTCTTTTTTTGCATGATGGCCATCCACAACATAATCGATTATCAGACCTTTCCGTTATCGGTGACATGAGAACTTCTGTCATTCCCCGACCTGACTTTCAACGCCCATCATGCCTATCATATATCTATGGGTATAGTGGCGCACCTCAGGGCTTAGAGAACGTTCAACCCGGAGCGGGATACCAGCCGCATTCTTGCTGCTTTTCGAGAACTAGCGGCTACTAGCGCAATTGATTGCCAGATCTTAATTTCGTTCGATCTTCATGGCTGGACCTGGGGTGTAACTTTGAGTGCTCGTGTCGATCTTAGGCTCTTGCAAACGTAGTGCGCATCAGTCGGCACCCAGTTTTGGGACAATTCGTACGTACTCTTTTTCACCGACACACCTCGACAAGCGTTCTCTCTGAGATGGATTCTCGCATCGCTGAGGCTGCTGCTGGCCTCAAATCTTGCCGACACGAGATCCGGGGAGTGCAAATAACTGTGGCCGTTCATGCAGAGGCGTGGCTTCCCGATATCTGGTTCGGGCGGTTCCTAGGACTGGGGAATGGCGGGCTAGGCGGATGTGCGTGTTTCACTCCTGCGAATCCAACGACACTCTGAATTTCATCCAGGCATCGATTACGCAAACCTGGACTACGGCACCTCGCTCCACTTCGCCGCCGTCGCATCAGACAACGGCCACGACGGGAACGACGGCCACCAATTCCTCAACAACCCCGAAATAATCAATGACTTTGCTTTCCGCGCGGTTCACGTCGAGGTGTTCATCGGGAAGCAGATTGTGCAAAGTTACTATGGCGCGGCAGCCGCCAAGTCGTATTACCTCGGCTGCTCCACCGGGGGCAGACAAGGCACTCAGGCTGCGCTCAAATTCCCGAACGACTTCGATGGCATTGTCGCTGGGTCTCCAGCAACTGATTTTAACCACCTCACAATTGCGCAGGCAAAGTAATATTTTTGGATGTGAGTTGACTGACTCACTTTTTCCAGGGTCTTTGGTCCCATTCCGTCGGCGCTCCCACCTCAGTCTCCAATCCCTCCCCGAAATTCCTCACGCCTGCCGACTGGGCCATCGTCTCGATGGAAATTCTGCGGCAATGCGATGCACTCGACGGTCTGGTCGACGGAATCATCAGCGAACCGGATGAGTGTGACTTCCGTGCAGAGGCTGTTCAGTGCACCGAAGGCAACACGACGAACTGCATCACGCCGACCCAGGTTGAAACGGTGAAGAACGTGTTCACCCCGATTTTTGGACTGCATGGCGAGCTGGTCTACCCTCGTTATTCTCCTGGTGCCGAGGGTGACCCGGCCTCTCAAGGTTCCGGCGGCGTGTTGGGCGGACCCTTTTTCAACATTGCGCAGGTAAAGATTTCTCGTTCCGAGGTTATGTACGTTATTCCAAAATTATTTAGGATTGGGGACAATTCGCCATCCTGAATGTCACCTCGCACGATTTCTCCAATTTCAGCTTGAAGGCGGTTGATTTCTGGGACTCGATAAACCCAGGCGGGATTGCAACATTCGACGGCGACCTGTCAGCATTCCGTGACCGTGGCGGTAAGTTCCTCACGTACCATGGCCGTCGGGATCCGGTACGTGGTAGCCCTCATCCCGGGGTATCGCTCTGCTGAAATGGGTTCGACACGACCCACAGATCATCTCCACAAACTCCAAACGGGTCTACGACCTCATCTCGCACACACTCTCTCTCCCACTCCTCGACGACTTCTACCGCCTCTTCCTGATCCCCGGCATGGGGCACTGCTCAGGCGGGCTCGGCCCCACGTCCTTCGGCCAGTCAGACGGCCTCAACCTCGTCAATGATTCGGCACACAATATTCTGCTGGCGATGGTCGACTGGGTGGAGGGCGGGATCGCCCCAGCGACGATTATTGGCTCGGATGCGAATGCGACGCGCACGCATTGCAAGTATCCGATGCGGAGCGTGTTCAATGGAACTGTATTTGTTTGTGAGTGAATATATTGAGCGAGGGGAAGGAGATAAGTATGCAACGGGTGGTCATGGACTTGAACCACTGAAGCTTCGATATCAATTATTGACAAAAATAAATGTACATTCTGAAGTGGAGCATGCATGATATCAAACTCCTTAATCCGATCGTCCCAGTGCCAGTAAAATTGTCTCCGAACTCATCATGCCCAAGGTATTTGCTGGGATAGCACTTGCAAGTTGAACTGGAGTTGAAATCTTATTGAGGTGTCGGGGTGAGATCGAAATAAAGGGTTCCGTAGATAATAAAAAAATTTGTGGGAGCCTGAGTAGACTCCGTGTTCATCTGGTCTCTTACAGCGGCCATGAAAATCCTGCAGGTGGGGGTAAACAAAAAGACAGGCGGCAGATCAACGGACGTCGGAGACTTGCAGAGCATCATCATGTAAGTAATCCAGCCTTGGTCGAATCTCCAGCGTCTACGCAGCAGAGATTCAAGCGACATACGCGAGTCGGGAATGGCTGAGATCCAATACCAATAACATTCCCGCTACCTTTAGGTAAGGATTTCTATAGAGAGCCTGATTTTTCGCAACTTGCAGTAAACTACATTTTTTTTCATTCATTTTTGCATAAGCCCAGATCTCTCTGTCAAAAGACGTACGGCAGCTTAGTCCCTCGGCCCGCGGCCTTTCGGAGCTTTCAACACACCGCAAATAGTAATATTTCCACCTAGTTGAAAGTTGTATCAAAAGTGTTAGTTTCCCAAATAAAAGGAAACACATGAGAAAATTGCCTCTCTTCTAAGCCTGAAAAGGTGGCTGGAAAGTGGCATTTTCCAGGCAACTTTCCTGCTTTGGTGTAAACCGGCCCTTTCTGCTGATGAGAAAAGGTTGGCGGAAAGTAGCACTTTCCGCTGGCAAATCACATGCACGGAATCTTATTGTTTCCAGCAAACATGCTGAAAGTAGCTGTTTCCGGTAAGGATTACACACAATGAAATTGCCGCTTTCAGCAGGTTCGGCGGAACCAATAAGATTAAGCTCATGTGATAGGTGCGCGGAAAGTGGTACTTTCCGCGCTTCTTTCATAAGCTGTGGGAAGGCTCCATTCCACCTATGATGCCGTTCGATGAAGGCCCCTTGTGTGATGTGCTTAGATCCTGACGGTGTTTCTTTTCCGTCTAACGAGGATAAGCCAATTTTCCCACTTTGCAAAAGCTGTTATTCTTCGCTCAGAAGCGGAAAATTGCCAGCCCTATCCTTGGCAAATAGAACATATCTTGGTTCTGTTCCTGAGGATCTCAAAAATTTTACTGTGATTTAAGAAGCAATGATTGCACGCTCCAAATGTTGGATACACGTACGGGGTCGTGCTGGCGCTGCTTATACAATTGATAATACTGCCAAATTCTGTCCACTACTTATGTTTGAACAATCCGTATACTTTGATTTGAGTCTGATTTAGAGGTAGCGGGCCCTGCCGCTCGCCGGCCCTACCAGCCTTATTGCCGAACCTTTAGGTTTGGCTCCTTACACCAATGTTGCTCTTCATTCCTTAAATGGTCGCCCTTGATGCTGTGTCTGATTAGCAATGAGATCGTTGTGGCTGTGTACTCTGTGCGCCACATTCCTGCTTGGATGCATGTTGAGCTTCGCGTCCATATATGGTATTGCTGTGCATTTTTGGTTGTGTATGTTGTATTTTGTGGTCTTTAGCACGTTCACCGCGATCTTGTTATCTGATCCGACGACGCGCAATTCCTATCTCGCTGACAGCTAGCGCCTTTTCTTGTATCAGTTCGTTAGATCCGACGCTCAATTCCTCTCTCGCTGACAGCTCATTTCTTGTAATCTTGTCTCTAATCCGATGCTCAATTCCTGACTCGCTGCTGGCAGCTAATTTCTTGTATCAGTTTGGTAACATTCCACTTTCGCAGCCGTCTTTTGCTACCTATTCCTGTGTCTATTTGCATCCTTCCTATCTGCTTGTCCTGTCCTCTCCTTTCTTGGCTCCTGGTCTCTCTATTTAGCCTGGCTTCTGCAGTGTCGTCATCTAGCTGGCTGCTTCTGAATGTCTAGCTGACTGCATCTGAATCTCCGTCGCTTTCCATAAGGCTAAGGGAACACTGTGTAGTACCACTCAAACCATCTCTTGCTTGCCTGTTTGCCCGTAGTGTTCTTTTTCCATCTCCTCCGTCCTGGTGAGCTCTTGTCTGAATCTGGCGCCAGGCTTGGATTCCCACAACGGTATTTTGACAAATTTGAACACGACCCCATCGTGTTTGCACGAAGGCATAATGTATAACACCCCTTGGTTATGGTAGCTTTACTGAAGGCTTCTATTGCTGGCTGGTTGCAGAGGTCCCTCAGTACAGCAATGGTGTCTTCAAGCAAGCCTATGTCCAGCTGAAAGCAGGCCACACGTCCCACTTCAGTGACTTCACTAGCCTTTTGATAAAGAAGATATTTAGCAACTTTCACATGATGCATACATCACTTTCGGTCATGAGTGATGCTACTGCTTCCTTTCTGCTGCCCTTCCTGTTTTGAGTGCAGATTTCAGGGGGGGGGAGTTGATAAAATGCCCGAAAAAATATTGGCACATGTGGATACCCACTTCGCATATATTGCCTTATTATTTACCACCAGCATCCACCTTTATTCCTGTATGGGCGCCTTTTTGTTGCGCCATCTTTTGTGATCTTCTATTTTCGGGATTTGCTTCCCCACGCTATCTCCTCAATGACGTTGTCACTAACCTCTTTCTGCAGCTTCCTTTCTGCTGCCCTTCCTGTTTCGAGTGCAGATTCCAGGGGGGGGAGTTGTTAAAATGCCCGAAAAAATATTGGTACATGCGGATACCCTGTTTGTGTGTATTGCCTTATTCTTTACCACCAGCTTCCGCCTTTATTCCTCTACGGGCACCTTTCAGTCGCGCCATCTTTTGTGATCTTGTATTTTTGTGATTTGCTTCCCGACAGTATCTCTGCCTCAATAATGTTGTCATGCTAACCACTTTATGCCCTCTGTATATCGGGTGCGGAGTGCGGACTAACTCTGCACATCTTGTAGCCTTGTCTGTGCGCCGTTGGCCATCTTAATACCCTTTGCTCATCACCTTGCTTTTGCTTCCTTAATTCAAGGTTGATTTGAGTTGCTTCTTCTCCCCTTCTCTGCCTAGTGTCTTGGTCCCTCCTCGCAGCAGCTCTATATTACTCACATCATCCATTGTCTTTATTCCCCTGTCCTTGGTTTGCCGCCAATGGAGGGTAGTGCTTGATCGCCAGCCTTCTTGCATCTGTGCCCTTGACTGTGCCCTCGACTTCACGTGTGTGTACTGGAATGGCGGAGCAGAAGATGTGTTGGCACTGAAGAAGATAGGCCAACAATATTGTCTCCTTGTCCATCATTTCTACAAGCAACTGTTCGACTTCCACATGGCGGTCTTCCTCAGTCCTTTTGGCTGGGATCAGCGCCATCACTTCGCCGGCGCCCTCACCACTGAGCTCAAAGAGCTTTGCCAGAGGGCCGCACCTCACGGGGGATGTAACATCCTCGACACACCGAAACCTTTTGAAGATCGACACATTTGAGAATGTGTCGGATGTTTCCAGAATGTGTCGATCTTACGGAATTGCCTAAGACGGAAACCCCGACACATTTTAGCCGACAGCATGATCTGTCAACTTTGTCGTGAATTGTTTGTACCGATCTTTTTTTGTCCTCCCACCACCCGCCCGACGCGCGCCCGAACGCGTCCGCAATGCCGCCCCAGCACTCCCCTGAGGACCGAGCTTTCATTCATTCCCTGACACACGGTGTCCTGATAGGTTTTACAAAAACGGTGCGTCTTTTTCCACACATTGACCTGTGTGACGTCGCGACAACTCAATTGGCTCACGCTGTCCAGATTTATACGGCCGAGTACGTTGCTTCCCACCCAGAACTCTTCTCGTGGGATTGGGTCAATATCACCGACCTTCGTGTGTTCGCCGCTTCCACGACTTCCCCGGCACCTGCACTGCTTCAAAACTGGATCAAAACCGAGCCCGACCTCTCGCCTCGTCAGCTAAGCGTGACGGCTCCCAATTGGCGCGTCGTCCACGAAGATGGGAACGAGGTCTTGGACCTTTGCTCTGACTCTGAGATGGAGGACGAGCCAGATTTCGGAAACATTTCAAGTGCGTTGCTTGTTTTGCTTCTGTCATGCTCGCTCACCTAAAGCTCCAGCTCGACGATCTCCTGCCTCGGCTGCGCCCCAAGCAGCTCCCCGCCAGAACAAGAAACTGCTGTGCGTGGAAGTTGAAGAAGTGCTCGACTGATGAGATCGTACAGTACAGCAAGCTGTAGCCGTACTATTTTGTTCAATTAAAAAATGCATGTGACCTTTAATTTTTCTCAGAAAAATCTCCGACATTGAGAAAGAATTACAGCTATTTGCGGAACATAGGGCGCGGCTTGTTTTTTTTTTTGTGAGCTTTTACGAGATCGGCTCTTGTGAGCTCAGTTCTCAACTGTTTCCCTTGAAAGTTAGCTCATTCGATTCGGACGGAGAATACGGATGCCTTGACGTTGCCCGATTTTTGCTAACAGGCTCAAAATGATTTGGGGGGTCAGATTGGAGTGTTTTTGCATATGTGAGAGCAGAATGTGTGCCAGAGTGGTAGTAGTGCTCCGATTGAGCTAGATTTTTGTTATGGTGTACTCTAGTGTATTGCGGAGGACGTCACATGCCGGTATTTTTAATGTGAGCTGTACTTCAAATCCACAGCTCACATTCTTAGTTATGGGAAATTGGTCCAGCTGCAACTCACCATATATCTGAAGTACAGCTCACATTAAAAATACCGGCATGTGACGTCCTCTGCAATACACTAAAGTACACCATACCAAAAATCTAGCTCAATCGGAGCACTACTACCACTCTGGCACACATTCTGCTCTCACATATACAAAAACACCCCAATCTGACCCACCAAATCATTTTGAGCCTGTTAGCAAAAATCGGGCAACGTCAAGGCATCCGTATTCTCCGTCCGAATCGAATGAGCTAACTTTCAAGGGAAACGGTCGAGAACTGAGCTCACAAAAGCCGATCTCGTGAAAGCTCACAAAAAAAAAAAAAAAAAAAGGCCGCGCCCTATGTTCCGCAAATAGCTGTAATCTAAGGTTGTTCACTGTGGCGCATGACATTCAAATTGAATGAAATAGTACAGGACATTCTAAAATATCCTTTGTATTCGTCACGTGGATGAGTTACGACTTAGCGCATAGATAGGAAGAATGTGTCGAAGATTGCGAGAATGTGTCGAATATGCCGGGTTTGCAGAGAATGTGAGGGGCATCACGAAATGTGTCGAACATTAAAATATTTAGGTGTGTCGAAGTTGTTGGGTCCCGACAAGATTGGGGTACAAGTCAGGGTTCCTTCATTCCCCTTTTACTCTCCGTCCGCCTGTTTGAGCATCCTATGCTGCAGGGAAGTGGCATGTTGGCGGTGGGTCGTTCCTGTGAGTGGCGGCAGGGTGCAGACCGAACCAGTGGGAGTGAGAGGACGTGCCGGTGCTGCAGTTTTCCTTGCTGGCGGACCCAGCTGTTTGGTTTTCATGTAGTGCCCCGCCTAGTGTCTTGCCTATCATTGAACTCTAGTTGATAAGGAATACATAGCACGAAGGCTACCTACCAGGCTTATTGTAGGAAGAAAAAGATGTTATCAAAGAATGTAGGAATGTGGCAATCAATCCAAGGTTCGGCACCTGCCGCTTGCGGCCTTACCCCCCCTCATAAATTGTCAGCTAAAGTCCTTGGGCCGAAGTTGAAAGTGAAGGCGTCCGATATAGCCGATCAAAGTCCGAATCACCCCGATTACGTTCATTGTCATATGTGACACAACACCGTGCCGCGGCGCGTCTTCTCACCAACTTCATCAGCAAAAGCAGGGTCCATTTGTAGCGAAGGTCCCACATTACGTATTGATCTGTAGTGTTCTGTAGCGGTACGTAGTTACCGTAACTACGTACCGCTACAGAACACTACAGATCAATACGTAATGTGGGACCTTCGCTACAAATGGACCCTGCTTTTGCTGATGTTGCACTGCACATGGTGCTCCCCATCGTACCGGTACCGCCGATATTCTCATGTCCGCGTATTCTTTACCGGATTCACACTCGTTGCTACTCGGTTCAGATTCAGGAGGCCCATGACGCGCGGTGCGTTGTCAATGTTAAAAATTCTGTCGCGACTCGTTCATCGAAGGATATTGCAGATCATCTCGGCCGCCCAAGCTATCCTCTCGTGGTGGCCGTCCCCGACATTTAATTTCTACCTTGAATCCGGCGTTCCTTGTCCCCAGTGACTGCCTCGATCTATCTCGACGGAAAACAATGAAGGTGTGCTTTCCAACGTCACGGCCCGGCAGCAACGAACAAGCCTCGATTTCGTATGAGCGATACAAGACTCCTTCCCAGTATTCCAAAATCTCTCCCTTCCCGACCAATTGTATTGGATTCCTACACTACCACCGAGATCGAGCTCCTGGACCACTGGAAGGCAGTGTCCGCTTTCGCGTTCTCTCACCATTAATTTCTAAACTCACTCCCTGAATATTTCGTTCTCAGGCTCTGGACTCGCTTGTTTCGTGCCCTCGACCAGGCCCCAGTACAATGGGCGGCGAGTCGTTCACATGCGCATCACCAAAATCGTCACTCCCCTCTCGTGCACCGTGAAAGGAGAAAAGGCGAAGCAATCGAAACCCGAAGAAGGGGAGTTGCTCACTCATTTCCGCTACACCCGTGCGCCAGAACCCTGGGCGTATGACATCGACGCAAAGGATACCGCAGTTGCCGTTGCTCTCCGCATCTTGTGGGGCAATTCTGGAATTCTGTAGTCGCCCGACTTCGCTATATCCTTGATGGTGGTCAACTTCATTGTTCTTCGTCCCACCACGCCGCTCATCATTAATCGTCCAGTTGTAAATACATACACTGCGCAATCGTTCCTAACTCCGGATATGCGTCGGGTGGTGGAATTCAATCGAGATGATAGTGTCTTCAAGGCACATAGCCTCCTGGCCAGCGTCTTAGTAGCCATATTCCTAACGTGGAAACAACCAGCGAGTGCATGTTTTTGGAAGGTACGAGTCTTGGATTACAACGTGGGACGGCCGAAGAGAACCTTTAAAGAACAAAAGACCCCGGTCGACCATCCACAGGCAGCAGGGCAAGTAAAAAATGAGCTTCTTGAATTGTGTGCCATTTCTCCCTCTTGTTCTGAAAACATGATGATTTAATCTCTCTGGTCGTTTATCAGGATCTGCAGCCAGGCATGAAATTCAAGCCTCACCGTAATAGTGAAGACGCCGACGACTAAGACACTGGGAATCTGGACCAGACTCACCCAGAGAATTTTCCTTCAGCTTTTATTGCGGTGCGCCAATTCACTTCTGTGCAAAAACAGGCCTCGATTCCATTTCACATAGTTATTAGGGGAAGTCAAAGCGAATTCCGAGGTGGATTCTAGAGTGGATTCTGATTGGACTCTGAAGTGGATTCTGATGTTGTTTCTGACATCCGAATCCACTCAGAATCCACCCAGAATCCACCTGAGTCTCTGTTTCAACTCCAGAGTTGCAACAGTGTCAGAATCCACTCAGAATCCACTTCAGAATCCACATCAAGATCCACTTGCACTGATCTTGATGGATTTGAGTCTCAGAATCCACATCAGAATCCAGTCAGAATCCACTTCAGAATCCACCTCAAAGTTTGCTTTGACTTCCCCTATTGTTTCATCAGCGATGAATTTGAATTTGTGCTTCTTTGCCCCTCTCTTTCTTCTCACCACGACCCCGAATCCCTGCCACCAGAAATGGGCCAGTACTGGCAACTAATAAACCTCGACAAGCGCCAGACTTATGGGAGCTGGGGCAAGATGGCTGAATTCTTTTTCGCTGGCTTGCCGAACCTGTGCCTTGATCAGGGCTTGAAGATCGCTCCGAAGCTCCCTGACTGCGACAGTCTCGTCTTCCCCTATAAATCTGGTGCGCTCTGCCAGGATGTCTCCGAGTCTCGTAGAGGCCGTGCCACCTACTTCCGCCAAACAGCGGCTCAGAGGTGCGTCCCCGTGGTCTGTTCATCGTCTCATCATACTGATCATTGTCGTGTACACTTAGTTCTGCTTTTTTAAATTTTCCTGTGGAAACAATTCAGGAGATTCACTCGCACTTGGGGGCTCTCGCGGATCTCATGTGTCTGAGCATGACTTGCCAGATTTTGTGGGCCATAGGAAGGGAAGAGATCTATCGTCGTGTGGCGATCGTCGCAGGCAACTTTTCGTGGGCAGGGGACCGCATTATCTGCGTTGGTGATTACCTGTACAACGAGGATATCCCTCGCGGTCTTCTGACCCCCGAGGAAACGGAAGAATTCACCCGCGTCGACAAGGAAAACGGAGAACCGTACACCTTGTTCGCCTATCGCTTCGATGAAATATCTCATCGCCGAGGAAGCTTCAATATGTACGATCTGCTCATGCAATCTACGATGCTGGGCTCACAGCATCGGCGGTTCTCATCCTACATTGGGCTTGCCCCGCATCTTTTCGACATGGCATACAAAACTCCCGAATCCAAGGAGCCTGCCGTTCTAAGGAACATTTCACGTCACCAATACATCCCAGAATCCGCGCTCATTCTGTGGAAAGAGGGCGTGGAAATCGAGGAGATGAAGGGCATCGGATTTGGGGACATCGTTTTCAGCCGGATTTGCTTATCATCGGACCCCTCCGGGTCCATGATGAATAACCACCTTGGGGTTTGGGCTGGCGATCGTTTCGACATCGTCGCCTCGGACTGGTCGGAGGGTTTGGATGATGATGCTACTTGGATGGACGTCAGCGGCGAAGTCTTGAAGGAGGTGGAAGGAATTTGGTACAGATATTTCTAATAGCCGTTGGCGCGCATATATGCTTTTTGTTGTTGGGAAATTTTTTAATGGGTCCTATAATTACAAAGAAACTGGGGATATAGCATCTCTATAGTTTCCGAGTCGCTCCCAAACTTGGTTGAAAGAGATTGTCACGTGCACTATGAATCGGCTTCCCTCCGGGCCGGGACGATGCTTTTCATCTGGAAAGGCCGGACTCTCTATGTAGGCCTATATAGGCCGCATAGGGTGATAGGTCGCATATTAAGTCGGTGTTTATGCAGCACACTATCATTCTATGTAGACCTACATAGAGTCGCATAGAGTCGTGTATTTCGGCTAAAATGCGCTACGCGAGCGATCAATGTAACAACAGACCAACGAAACATACCAATTCCAGCACATACCCGCCTCCCATGCTTTAATACTCAAATTGAATCGCATACATTCACTTTATTAAATACAAGCATGCAGGGTACATAATCTACACTTGGTATACCGACACAGTACGCGTAAATACAGAGGCGGCAAAGATACATGCCGATATACAGACACATACTTTGACGGTAGAGTGTGAGAGAGTCGCGCGGCAAGGCAGAAGGGTAGAGAAGCATGCGATGAGAAGGGCTGGGAGTAAGAAAGAACATCGGGTTGAGCTTGATGAGTCGAGTTGCGACATGAGATGGCCGGAACCTTGAGGTTAATTGCGGCCAGAGGCTTGAGCTCAAGTTTTTCTACTTGGCAGTTTGGTGTCTTACTTTTTGCACAGTGACGGCGGGGTCAATAACGTCGGCCTTGGGGCTTGAAGACAACATTTGGAGGTTTGAGGGGACTTGAGGGGCCAAGAGATGCATTCAAGCAGAAAAGGAGGGCTAGGGAGGGCGGCAGGAAGGAAGGAAGGCCAAAGGGCGGCAAAAGGCAGTGTGGGTAGGTGGTGGGGGAAAGAAAGAAAGAGACGACAAAGACAAGTCAACGCGTGGTGCATCTTGATGTGATCACCTGGGCTATGCTCCGCCATATGTTCCGTCGTGATCTATGCAGGGCTACCTTTTGGGGAACACGTCTATCCGTCTATAGCCGTCTATGCGAGTACTGGCTGTAGGCGACGTACCCGGCCTATATAGAACAGCTTGTGTTGGAATTCCGAGGCCGCCACTCGCTGTCACCGAGCCGCCGCTGTTGCTGATTGACTTGGTACATTGCACGACAATATGCTATCTCCTATCTTGCTTACTCGTACTCTCTTTGGATTAATTCTCTCCAGTTGCTCTTTAGTTAGTTATATTTGTTCCTGCCAGATGTTGTATAAGTACGTAGTAATTCCGAATGAATCCCCACGCGTTTGCGAGGGTCATCTGCTTTTCCCGAGTGACGGACGTGGACACCGGTCACTTCAACAGCTTGTTCTATCCTGCAGAAATGCGGTTCCAGATGTTGTTTCCTACGTCCATGACTAAATTGAAAAGGTAAGCTATAAACTGCCCCCTTCCAATCCGCTCGCCTATTTAATTTCCTCAGCCTCTCATTTGGTTCAAACTCGGTGATTGCGCTTTCCTCGCTGCCCGAGGCTGCTTACAGTCTAAAATGCTGACCGATCATTTTCGGGGCCAGGGTTACAAAGCGCTTCCCACCGACGTCCGCGCAGAATCTCCCACTCCTTGCAACAACCGCTCAAAACGCTCTTTTCCCCTCCGAATTCTTGCTATTACTTCGCTGATGGTCATGGTCTTGTTCGGGGCGCGACATGTCGTCCGTAGCGGGCTTCCGAAGTGCATGGGCGGTGGAACGCACCGTACCATGACGTCGTTGCCCTCTCATTACACCCTTCCTTCAGGTAGTCTCCGGAACAAAGCTGCTACCAAAGCTGACCTCTTCTTGGTTATATTCAGGAGACAAGATTCCGTCTGTCGCTCTCGGTGAGATCTCCTAGCCAATATCTGCGCCGGACCCTAATAAAGCGCAGGCGTCTGGCGCGCGGCTCCAAACGAGGTCGGTGAAGCAGTCAAGGTGAGTCGTGCGTGCGACAAACTACGGTCCGTGATTAATGATTATCAGACCGCACTCAAGGCGGGTTACCGCCATATCGACGGTGCGTGGATTTACCGGGTATTTTCCAGAACAAAAATTGGATACACCCAGCTGAATTTGATAATTCAGAACGAGGCTGAGGTTGGTCAAGCGCTGAAGGACAGCGGTGTACCCCGTAAGGACGTCTGGATTACCTCGAAGGTGCCTTTTATCTATCTATAAATTGTCATTTATTCGATGCTACCTGACAGCTCTGGAACACCTTTCATGAGCCCGAGGACATCGAGCCTGCCTTAGACGAGTCCCTCGCCAAACTTGGGACGGATTATCTCGACATATACCTTATCCATTGGTGTGTGGATCCCTCTCGCGGCCTCAAACTTGGCAGCTCATCTCTGGTCTGGCCCGCCCACGAAGGCCCCTCGCGAAAAAGGATGGACAGCCGTACAATAAGAATCTCACCCAAAACCCCTACCCGACCTGGCAGAAGCTCGAAGAGATGGTTGAAAAGGGAAAGGTCCGCAACATCGGGGTTAGCAAGTACGCACTTGTTTATTGCACATTCTGCGGGAGACTGACGCATGCTTCTGCCCTAGCTTCAATATCCGCAGGTAAGCCGGACTCCCGAGCCGATTGGACCCAATTTATCCGGAGAAAATACAGGCTTGAAAACCTGACGGCGAACCCGCTCAAGATCAAGCCCGCTGTAAACCAGGTGAGTACCAAAAGACCTCCATCCAGAGTTCCACTAACTGATACCATAGGTCGAGCTCAGCTACTGGATCCCCCAGCCTGAGTTGCTGAAGGTTTGCTCTGCCTACAAATATTATCGGTCTCATTTTCAACGCCTATCAGTGGGCGAAAGAGAACAACTTGCTCCTAGAAGCATATTCGCCTCTAGGGAGTGAGGGCAAGGTCAAAGACACGCTCGCTGTGCCTGAGGTTAAAGAGATCGCCGAAGAGTTGGGAATGATGCCGGCGCAGGTCGTGATTAGTTGGCATGTTCAACGCGGGGTGTGTCTGGTTTTCTCGGCTTTCTTCATCAATTCGGCGGTGTTGACGTGTGGGTTCTCAGACTGTTGTGCTTCCCAAGAGCGTCACCCCGTCGCGCGTAATTGAGAATTTCCAAGGTTCGCTCTATTTTTCAATTGTGTCCCTATCGAACTTCCACCGTAGTTCGTGCCCTTCCACCGGCGCTTTTCGCCAAGCTGGAACAGGCTGCGACGTCCCACAAATCCTACCCGCGGTTGAACCCAAGCAAGGGCTGGGGAATTGATTTCGATATTTTCGATTAATCGCATGGGACAAAGATTTCGACAGACCCGTACATATGTGTGGTGTTTTGAAACGATGCAATTGATTTTAGCTTCTCCAGGATTAGCAGATCCCATGAAGCCACCGTGTTACTGGTCGTTTCGGCCTCCCAGCCGTCCAGGCAATCCCTGGATAATCGATGCTGGACATTTCCAAAAGTTCAATTTTTCTCTGAATCCAGCTTCAAAGAATTCAGGCGTGCCGTCGGCCTAGAAGGCGCAGATAATGCGGCGTGTCTTCCTCTCCAAATTCACCCAACTCATTTTCACAACCGACGCCGCGGCCTTTGCTTATGATTTTTCGCTCAAGAGCAGTCTATCCGGGTCGTTTTACCCTCGAGGCGAGGTTTTCTGGGCGGCAATTGGGCGAACGCTCTCATTACTACTAACTACATCCCGGGCAGCCTGCAGGTTCGACCGCCTCTGACAAGTTCTGGGCCATCTGGCTCACCAACCATCCATCGATAACGGTCGGGCTCGCGTACCTCGAGCTCATGGTTTTGATTTAAACCTCTAGTTCCAATGCTGAGTGTTACGCTTTGCCTCTGTACCAGCGGTTGGCCGCGGTGATTTTCAAATTTTCTTCAAACAAGTCGTTGACTCGCACCCGGACCCGGGATCCGAAGATTCCGAAGCCGATCGCCTATAAAGGCTTGGAATCCGATTGCACTTTTTCAGCATCCACGATGACGACCGCTGCTCCTGATGCAGCCGCTACGCCTGCACCGCTCTCACCCGCGGCACATCTTCCCGACCAGTTCACTGTTGAGTCCGCCGAGCTGCGGGCCGAAGTTTTGGCTCACACTCCGCTCCGGTTCACTCCCGCCGGCGAGCCGTACCTCTCTCTCCCCGCGCCCTTCGAGCGCTTCTACCTCGGCGCCATGCGCCAATCAGACCTACCGCACGATGTTTCCATGATGGTATGTGGATCGTCAATCATGTCAAAGAAGACTCAGATTCAATGGCATTTGAGCGTAGAACGACCTCCGCGTCGTGCGCACGATCCACGGTCCACCATTCCCCAACCCGCTGATCAACGCCTAGCGTTGGCTCATGCGCGAACGCGCGACGGTCGTTGCGCTTTTCGCCGCATATGCGGAGGGCAACTTCCGCCCCGCTGCATCGAGCCCGTTCAACGTCCTCCGCGAACGCAAGCCCGATGGAAGCGAGGAGTACGTCGGGCAGGTGACGCTCGGGCCTATGGGCCCCAATGCCAAGCGCGCCACCCCTGTAAACAACGCGTGGGAGGAGTGGCGCTCACCCCAAGTGTTCGGGATCGGAGGTCCGTCTCCTACTATATTGACATCTTGTGTTTTGAGCTCACTCATTACGCACAGCTGCCTTGCACCCAGAGTATCATGGCAAGGGCATCGCCTCTGCCGCCGTGCGCCTCCTCCTTGAGGAGTGGGCTGTCCCACAGATCGGGTGCACCGAGATCCACGCTCAAGCCTTTGTTTCAAACATCGCCTCTGTCAAGCTCTGGGAGAAACATGGCTTTGTCGAGGAGCCATCCCGGCGCGGCGTCGTTCAAGTCCCCGAGGCAAAGGGAGGTGGTGTCGAACCTGATTGTGTGTTGGTATGGAGCCTGAAAGTGTGACTACTTTCTCCATTCCGAACTCCGCTATCCCTTTCAAGGCGTTTCTATGCGTAATGAAACTGTGACGGCTTTCTCCATGTGCCTCCGGAACCCGACTGCTATCCCTCTCAGGGCGTTTTACCTTAAGCTACACTACTCCAATCCACGCTCCCATTTCTGTGCTTCCTGCCGTGTAAAAACCCGACATTCTCGGTACGATACTTATTTTCTGTTTTACAAGTGCGTCACTTTTTCTCTCCCAACTTTCACTATGAAGTCAAGCCTCGAAGGTGCTTGATATTCTTCCTCTCTCTACAACATTAACACTTGATTATGATCCATCCTGACTTGCCACGAGTTTATGCACACACGATCCCACACTCGACCCGAGAACGAAGTGCTGCGGAATGCCCTTGAACTTCCGCACAGAATACGAGTGGACTGATACGGCGCCCTCCACTACCTCGAAAACCATGCTCCAAAACTCCCACGACCCGCACCGACCTCCCCTCCTAATGAAAGATAAATCGTCCCAGGAGACCAATGATTCAAACCTTCACCTACTTCCAATGCACTTCTAATTTACCAATAGCATCGGATAATCCTCCTTCAGCCTCTCCAACATCCCATCTCTCGCGAACGATCTTCCCGCAGTAAGTTCCGCAACACGAATACCCCTCTCAAAAAGAACTTCATCAAGGGAAACAGTCATCCAAGAACACCCCGCCGCTGTTGCAGACCGAATGAAGTGGCTGTCTGGATCCAAGTCGACGATACACCCATTGTGAGCGGAGCATACCATTCCCTTCGGAACGCTCATTCCGGAGCGTGAACCAGAAGTAGCGGAAACACTCGCGCGAACAGTCACCACCACCAGACTGACGGCAGTGGGGAGTTCTTCTGCGGGGAGTTCTTCCAAATCATCCAACAGCGTTACACGTGCCTGCCATTCAGCAGGCAAGTTATTCAGAATGCCTGTTTGGACGAGGCGGTCGCCTTGACAGATATAAATAGCGCCCACGCCAAGCTCGCAGAGTGCATATATCACGGAAGCGTTGGTCCCAAGAACGAGTGCGCGACTTGTTGTGCTGATAATTGTTCGTCGCAGAAGAAGAGCCTGAATGCCGAGACACAATGTGTTCGTTCCGTGTAATGCACCACCGGGTTCGGGGATGACGAGGTCGGTAAATTGCGTGCGTGAAACATTTGGAGCTTCTTTATCGAGAAGGGCCAATGGTGCTTCAAGGTCTGTCGGGAAGTCTACACAGAATCCAGCAAAGTCGGGTCGCGGAATAATGTTGGGCAGTTCCGCTATATCTTGTATGATGGAGCAAGTCGTTGCAAGTCCTTGCTGTGAATACGCGACTTCAAGAGAGGCACGTTGGATCGAAATCTCCTGGTCCTGTACAAGGAAAAAAGTCTTCCCAGGCCGAGTGGGTGTTGGGTTGTAAACTTCCCTCATCCGCTGAGTCTCTGCAATTGTGGCAACCTCGCTCCCGGGCAATCCCACTGGAGTCAACACGGTGTTGAAGACACCCGAGAGCTGCGCATACGGGCCCGTCGTCATTGCGGCCAAAGGCACACCGCTGCCTTGTACTGGTACTGCCTTCAAGAAGGCCCGAAGCTCGAAGTTGCTTTCTGCGTGGCGCGCCTCACTGCTGATGCGCACAATGTCGCCGAAGGCCGCGCATGCGCTGTACAGGTCCCGCGCGCCGCTGCCGAGCCAATCTAGCGTGCCAAGTGGGTCGTGTGCAGACGCGATTATCAAAGTATTGGATGCATGTGCATCGCGGACAAGCTGCTGGAGGCGATCTCGAGGCCAGATAGGATCAACCGCGATATATTCGCAGCCTGCGCGAATCGCGAAGGCGAAACGCTCAAAGGCGGCGTCTACATCGGCATCGGGGTGCTTCCCACCGTGAGATATGCTGCGTAGAGAGAATATGACGGGGAGGGTCGAATATCGTCGGAGGGCGCAAAGCTGCTCTGCGACATAGGCCAACCCTGGTATTTCCCCTGATGAAGGTGTCTCTTCGAGGACGTCGACACACAATTCGATAGCGTCCGCGGAGACGCTTTTCAAGAGGAGGAGTGCGGGGGTGATGTCTGGTTGGGCCAGAGGCAGTACGTATGTCGGATGGTTAGGAGACAGGTCAATTGGCGCCGCTGGATGTACAATTCGCTTGAAAAAGCGGCGGATTTCGTGGCTACCTGCAAGTAGTTCCGTATTATCTTCAGAAATACTGGTGGCGGATAGCATCAGCTGAAAGCTAGGTGTACAGTCTCTGAGCCAAGAAGTTGGGGCTTGGAGAGGCGAATGTTGATCCGAAACGTGAACCAGATGCCCTTGGCGACTGGTGTAAGCACGGAGAGTTTCCGCTGCGCTTGTATCCGCCTGGACGGCATCTTCGCCGACGTAAATTATTTGCCGCCTGGGATTTCCGCGCACAAAATTTTCGAATACCGCGGTGCCTAGTGGATTTTCAAGCTCTTCTGTCGCATCGATGAACTCCCAAAGTAAAGCCGCGGCAGCTATACCACCAACACGGCGCACAAAAGGTTTACCGGTAATGATGATGGAGGATAGAGGCTCCGGTGTAGCGGTGGTGACCGTGTTTGCTCTAGGGGCAACGCCGCCTATTTGAAGACCGAACTACGTCGTGACGGGTTCAGTTGGGCGAGTGGAAGCTTAAATGAACCGAGCACGCACATCGTCTTTTATGGTCCGCCACCACGTAGGAAATATCCGCTCAGTGCAATCCTTGTTATCCAATACAATCGGCACAAGAGCACCCAGAACACTGAAAGCCAGTGTGACGCGATGGTCATTGTTGCACTCGACCTCAACGTTATGTGCCAGTCGAGCGATAGGTATTCCGTGCACTTCCATACCGTCTGCAAGAACCTTACAGTGTACACCAAATTTTTCTGGAGACATGAGTATTCGCCTGGGGAGTAACGGAAAAACACGCTCACCCAACTCGCGGGCTGCAATCCGAATGCGGTCTTGCCCTTTCTGCTTCGTGATCCCAGTTATACGGGTGGACGCGTGCGGGCGCTGTGGGTCGTAGGAAACTGCTGCCAGCATCACAGCAAGGAGGAACGACTTGGGCATCTTCAACATGTCCAGATCTCCCGGTGGTCTAAGTGTCCCGACAGCCGGGCCAATAATTACCGTGCGCTTCCTGATCATTTCATTTCGCGAAACCCGGCATCCGAATTTGGGCAAGACATCGAAGATAAAGTCCGCATCCGGCTGTTCGAGGAGTAGGGATTTGATCTCGCAAGTCGTCCCGGAAATTGCGGACAGAGCGAAACAGCAGTTTGCGAGGCTGACATCGTCTGAAGCTATTTTGGTAAAGCCGCCCGAAAATCGGTACCACGTCCGTGGAATGGCGTAGGAATTCAACAGTTGGCCGTTTGCTGTCAGGCTATCCTGCCGAGTTGCTAGTACCCCAAGTGCTTTCATCCTCTTGAGCGTGAGGTCGATCCAGCGTTGGGAGCTCATTGGCCCTGTTCCCACCAACCGAAGTCTAACCTCCACCAGTGCGCGGGGTGCGCACATCAGTAGCGCGGCCGCAGGTGTGCCAGGAGTGGTTGGGTCAAGCTTGAAGTCCCCTCCTCGCCGGAAAGCAGGAACAACCTCTAGTGTATATCCGCCTGCTGAGGTTTCCGAGTATGTGATTGTGCTTCCATTTTCTCGCAAAGCGTCGATTAAAGGTGATACGTGACTTTTCTTCATGGGGTGGTCCCGCGAGATAAAGGTGTATCGTGTTCGCGGATGTGTAGGACGGGCGAGGACGCAAAAGGCAAGAAGATAGCAGAGCGAGCTGCTGCTCGACCTCACTTGAATTTCTTGCGTCCCTTTTGGGGAAAGCAAGCTGTTCCTTGAGGCTTCTATCGGCGGGGTGATGTGAAGTGTTCGCACATTCCAACGAGTAATGGTTCCTCCCTAAATGTTAATGAGGGCGGACATTCATTCCCCGAGGTTTCAAAACGCACCGTAAGTGATATGACAGTGTCAATGAAGTCTTGAGTTTCTTCCGCGAGTCGTCCACTGATCACGATGTGTGTTTTGTTAAATGGCACGTGGCGTCGAAGAAGTGTGAGAGCTAGGTCATGGTGCAGTTCACTTCGTGATGTAGGAACTTGTGTTGACACTTTGCGTTGCGCGGCCAAAGCAGGTTTAACCTGCACTCTGGAAAGACACATATCTCGTATCATTTTGTCGGAAGGGGAAATGCTGGAAACGAATTCTTCCTCAGTAAGGAAAACAATCTCGAAGTCGTTCAATCCGCGTCGCTGCAGAGTTTTGATTATCGCAGCCAGGAGTTCGTCAGGTCCCAGGAATTTGCTGGTAATTAAACCGGCGACTCGGGGGTCATCGAGGGAGACAGGGAGACACCATTTTTGTAGGTGGGCCTTGAGCTGATTGAAATGCTGCGAGACTATCCGGTTGCGGAGCAGAAGAAGACGATGTTCGAACATCAGCCCAAGGGCCAGGAATTCTCCGCATAAGAGCCGCGGACCCAATATGTCCTGCAACGACTGTGCGACAGTGTGCCCGACATCGAATAGCCGAGCGACAGTGGAACGCTCTATCCGCGCCCGGCTCATTAGAGCGGCTCGATCAGAGATGGCCTCGAATATCAGAGAATAAAAGAACACTTGCTGCTCCGAGCGGGTGTAGAGTTTTCGTCCTTGGTCTCCAACCGACTTGATGATATGTTCGTCGAATTGCATCGGGGATGTGCGGTTGAATTCGTGCCTCCAGAAAATACACCTGGTCTTGATTCTTGTCGTCAGTGATCCAGGGAAGGACCCAGATGTTAAACATACCTGGATAACCTCTGCCATCCCACTGCACAATTCTCTAGGCGGAAGGGTTTCCAAATACGCAAGATCAATAAAGACATATCGAGGCTCGCTGAGAACAGCATTCCCATCTCTCACGGTACCTATGTTGACCGTCGCATGGGTGGCCAGCCCAGAATGAACCATCGCCGCAAGCGTGGTGGGAATCTGTACGAAAGGAATGCCGTTCATGCTGCGGAAGGGAACTCATCAGGAATCAACAACAATGAATTTGGGATGCTTGCGCTTACAACGTAGCCGCTGCGAAGCCGCCGAGGTCTGAAACTGTGCCTCCACCTAGTGAGATAACAACAGTATCCGCCTGACACCCGCTCTCAACGAGAAAGTCATGAATCTGTCCAATCACATCCCGCGACTTGAACGTAGCACCCACGGGCGTAGTGTACGCGATAATGCGTGTGTTGGGACCTCCAATCCTAAGCTGATGTTCGAGCGAAGCAAGGTGCAGCGGCGCAACATTTGCATCGGTGACGACGACATATACCGATGCCGGTAATGTTGCAGGAATGATATATCCGATGTAAGGCGTGAGGTGGAATCCACAGCGGATGGCTTGCCGATCATAAACCAGCTGGACGTCACACGCAGTTTGAATGCATGCTTCTCGATGTTGGCGCTCGATGGTCGTTTCCGAAGTCGTTTCTTCTGCTCTGGCCAAGAAGACATCGGAAATGGCTTCCGCCAGAGGAAGAAGCAGAACGAGGGGAAGAATCTGAAAATGATTGTGTAAATGTATGTATGCGACACGCTGGAGAACCAGATGCTACCTGTCCGAAACCCCACTGATCCTCTTCTGCGCCATGGATATATGGGAGGTCTCTCAAAGATTGTTCGATTGTAAGGACCTCCCATGACCAACCGGCGAAAAACAGGACAACTCCGATCTGGACCAGTCTTTGCTTGACTTTCCATTTTTCCAGCACCTTCAGGCGCAGAGGGAAGATTCTGTGCACCACGAGAGCTACCAGGGAGCATAGCGCAACCAGCATAGACCACTTCAAAATAAGCAGCCGTTTGGCGAGCCAATTCAGGTCGCCGCGGGACGACCAAGGCTCACCGGCGTCGGGAAAGCATGTTTCGATGTGTTGGTTAATATCATGCGCGACCACGACGACAACGGGGATCATGAATGCCATACCCCACCAGTCAGGGCCAAGGTCCCCGCCCCGGCGCAGAAATGATTGGATCGACAAGCGGAGCCCAGATGTGTTGTCTAAGTGCAATAGCCGAACGAGGTAAGATAACCGTGGGTGCTCTGATAGCCCGGGACCTAGCCATCGCTCCCTGGACTCCTCCGCCGCAGCGGGGACACCAATCCATGCGCTGGAAATACTCACAAAAGACAAATGCACCACAACGGTTTCATGAAAAATGCTGAGTTGGCCCATGGCACGCTGCGCAGCACCAGCGATCACAAAGGCCAGTACGGTGTAAACCTGAATGCGATAGATCCCCGAAAGTGAGTCTGGCGGTGATCGCTGGCGAACGCGGGATGTCAGTGAAAGAATGACTAGGATCAATATAATATCAGTTGTGGACGGAGAGGAGAAAATTATTGCACACCAACAATGACAGACTGGATGTATACTGCTAGTCGAACACCTATCCCGGCAATATCAGGATTGTGAGGGTACCAGCAATACTGGTCCGAATTTCTGGTCGGTATGCCTGTCCCAGTCCAAGGAGACATCCACCAAAGTGGCAACATGAAGGGTGAGAGGATGATATTAAACAGTAAATGTGATGTGAAAGGCGTCGACCCATTATAGACCGGAATTTCACTTTCGTTTAGCATAGAGAGGAACGGAGCTCTGTCGATGAAGTCCAGAGGGAAAATCTCCAAGGCGCCTGCGAGGTCAGGGGTTTGAGGCTCTTCAGCTGTTGGATCTGGGAAAGCGAGAACGGCGCCCAGGCTCACTGAAACACTAGTAGTGAGTGAGGGGGAAGATGGTTGTCAGGCAAGCACGCACGCCCCAGGATGGCCAGCCGAAAGAATAGCATGATTGTTCGCGTATCCCAGACAAGGTGAAGTAGAATGGAGTGCACCCGGGTAGAATGCGAGCCCAGAGATGAGCGTTTAGAAGAAGCAAGAGAAAAAGATTTTGTCGGTAAGTACATCATCATATATCAATGCTCGGCTGCGGCAATCAATTGTTAGTCTAGGGTTCGTTGTTCGTTGTCGCCAAGTGGTGCCGTCAAATGCGCCTTGCAGCCCTTGCCCGCGAAAAGAGTTGGCGGACATTGCGCTCTCGAAGGCGGTGGGGGACAGAAAGCACCCGTGACGGGCCAGAACACGATCACTGCGTCGTCACGTAGTAGGTTTTGATGTCAAATCGCGCACTAGTAAGCGTGTGAAGTGGAGAATAACAACCGAAAATATGTTAATGCGTTTGACGGTTGGTTATGGATCCGACCCTCATTGACCCGACCAGGGTTTAGGGTTTTGCCACACTTGTGGCCTTTTATCCTTTGGTTCGTACTAAACCAGTGGATATTTCTCCTTCACGGCGGCCGCATTGCTACATGGAATGCCTCGAGGCCTCTAGATCTCCCCAAGTCGCCGATGCTCTTTTCACTGAAACGTCTGTATCTGCCGTTCCGCCCAGTGTGCCAGTGTGAACTTGTCACACACGCTGCTAACCGCATCCATGCCTTTCTTGTATATCCCCGATGCTCTCTGACTCACCCCAGGATTTGCTCCTGTATGCATAAATTGTAAATGCATGTCAAGTGAAACTTGTATTGACTAGTGATGTTGAAGGCCCGGCTTGGCCTGAAAGCCCGGGCTTGGGCCCGGCTTCAGCGGGCTCGGGCTCGGGAATTCTCAAGCCCAAGCCCAAGCCCTCAAACAGGGCTTGGCCGGGCCGGGCTTGGGCCTGGGCCAGGGCCTGAGGTGAATAACTAATTTCAGAGTCAGGTGCAAGTCGAAAGTCTTGTAATAAAATTACCAAGCGCAGGAAATGGTACTTGGTCAAATGACTTCGCAATTGCGGCAGACCTCTTGATTTGGATAGTGATTAGTGACATTTGAGAGGTATGATTTGTCTCAGACGTAGAAATACTATGCACAGAACCTCGAAAAAAGAGAAAAACCTGCCACACAGGAGGTTAGTTCATTTGCAAAGATTCCATTAAAGCTCAAAGAAATTTCGTTGCTTCTTACCTGCTATTCGCTGCGGTCTCATGTGCAAGTACGCAGGCCCGGGCTTGAGGGCCGGGCCTGGCCTGAAAATTTCGAAGCCCAAGCCTTGAGCCTGCTGAGGCCTGACGTTGGGCCTGGCTTGGCCTGGCTTGAACGGGCCGGGCTTAGTGGGCTTGAGGGCTTCAGGCCAGGCCACCAACATCACTAGTATTGACCAATTCCATTCTATGAACATGGTAGGTACGGCCAACAGATCCCATTTTCCCTCGCCCTCAGCCATGAGAAGGATTGTTGCACCAATAATTACATGTGAAGTATTGGTAGAAAGTATTTATTGGGGAATTTCGGCGCCAATGTTTCGATGCGGAAAGTCAGCCATGGATTTTATGGCGAGATTATAATATATATATATTACCCAAGGCCACCAAACGGCCGGCACTACCTTTCCTCGCTGACCATCAACATACTCAAGTACCTCGGTGCGCGTCGCATTTCTCTTCTCTTCTCATTCATGATTTTCCAACCAACCTTCTAACTCAACGCGTATTTTACGCTTCAATCTCGCTTACCAGTCCCACCGGCCCAGAATTATTCGGGATCGGGGGCAAGTCAAGTATGTCCGAAGTGATTGGCGAGACTCACTGCGTAGGGTTAGTTCGAGGACACTGGTCAGATCATGATGAATGTTCAGTCCATGGTTGGAGAATTTTGCAAAGTGAAGGGGTAGAAATGAGATACGAGCCGAATTTGAAGCTTGAGGTACTGGAGTGCTACGGGTACTTGAGTGCGTACAAATATGCGAACAATTCCGATAGCAGGTTGGCGCGCTCCTGCATAAACTGGAGATACATAGCGATGGACGCGTCATTAATGGGGTAGTGGTAACCTGGGTCGTTGCCATCAAAAAGGTGTCGAACTTTCTCGACCCGCCGGGATTCCCTCTTGATGCATGTGGGGTTGGCAAGTTTTTGATAAGTTTTTGATAAGTATTCTTCTTTTTATTTCTGTCTCCCCGATCCTTAGATCGCGGCCGCATCCTCACTCACTCCGTGACGCTTCGCACACATTTTGTTGTCGTTGTTGTCTCTCACTCGGGCCGGTCAAGTTTGACCATGATTGATTCAGATTTACATAACTGAATTTTCCTCTTGATCGTGCACCGCCATCATCTCCGCCCAATTTCGCAAGTTGCCTGGATCAACGAGCACGGACACAAGGACGATTGTCTAATACTCAACTTGGAGTGCCCAAGCACGAGTCCGACGCCGCAGCGCACGATTGGAAACTGTCGACGGCCTATAGTCCTGAGCCCGTCGGCAGTGGGATAGATGGGAACTTGTGAGGGATAGGCGTCCTGCGGAGGTGCGTTTCTCGTCTGTCATGAGCATATCTAGGGCGGCATGCAGTGCGGGTGCGTCCCTGCGCGCTCATTTCATGCGCAATACTATACTGGCAATTCCATCTTCGTCTTGACTCTCCCAAATGACGCTCCCTCCCTTTCTACATGACTTCGTGTCCGCGTGCGGGTCCTCCCGCCGTACGTAGCTATAGCGCACCCAGCTATAACCCAACCCGCTCCCCGCCCCGGCACACGCAGGGGCGCCATTTAAGTACCTATCGTCCATCTGCAACGGCCGCACGCGTAGGTTAAGTCCACGCATGACGCATGAGCATGACGCTCGGGCTTTGACGAACCTGCGCGCCGTCTTTCTTGCGAGATGCGCTCGCATGTCCACACAGCGTCAACGCTACTGGCGGCTCAAGTCAGACCGGATGGAGGCGCGAAGGCGCGAGACACCGAGACGGGAAGCAGACGGAGACGCACGAGGACGAGGAGGCAGACTGGATGAGGATGTGGATGTGGGTATGCTCTGTGTTGGTTTCTGTGTAAGGCGTGCTAATCATGCGATTGTTTTTCAGGACCCAAGCACCACCTTGCTCTCCTTCCTCAACCGTCTCGCATCACAGGCCTAGGTCCCCAATCCAGTTCAAAACCAAGACCATTCATTAAGCACAGCTCCAAAAACTCACCCTTTACCATTTCTTTCCTAGGTTCTATCTGGTTAAAGCAACACTTGCGATAACTTGGGTGCGCACGCCGTCCGCCACCCTCACCGTCTCCGCTACCTATCGAGTGGATCGGCGAGTACGACTGCGACGGCGTGAATTGGACGAGGCGCGACCTCGACCGTCTGCCTCCGGTGCTTGTTTGATCGTCTCGTCTTGCTGTACTGGCGTGCGTCGTTTGTGTGGCCTGTATATTTCCTCGTCGACGTCCCAAACTGGCTCCGGCATTAATATTCAGGCGTGCGTTCAGCTGTCCACACCCGCCTGGCGACCTTGTTCAGCACGGTGTACAGCTGCTCGTGGTGTGTTGCTGCGTCCGCCTCGCCTGATTCACCCCCTTTTCGACCCTCGCAGAGCGGGGCACCAGGAGCCTGTCGGCACTGACGAATCGACCCTCTGCTGGACATCTGCGGGCGATTGTCTCTCACCCGGGCGGCGGGGGTGCTGCGCCGCTGCTAATGACTTTGGCTTGGCAGCAATTGGCGACGAACACGACGGTCTTGGCGGACACAGCGAGGGGAAAGAGCGCGTGGGGTGGATGGAAATTCCTGAGGGCAAGAGGTGCGTTTCTTGTCTGTTCCGAGCACATCGAGGATGGTACTTGCATGTGCATCCCTGCGATGAACCGGTCGCATGGCTTTCCCGATCATCATTTTAGCCTTCATGCTGCAGTGGAAAAGCAGCCTCGTCCTTATCCACCTTGCCCCAGACTCGTACGCAGCGCAGCGCGGCGCGACTCGTCCTCGGATCTACGGCCCGCCGGCATATGCAGTCAACCGCAACCTAATCCACCCGGGCCCCAGCAGAAGCACCGGCGCAAATGGTGCAAGCACCTCCGTCGCCGTTCTGCAGTACGGCTCCAAGTATAGGTAGGTGCCCTCGAGATTGCCGACTTATCGAGTCATTTACGACCTCGCACCTTTACCTCTGTGCCGCCTTTCTTGAGGAAGGAGCTCGCGTCTCTCGCCGCTGCTGCCGACTCTTGCGAGCGCAAGTACGAGCGGACGGACAATGTAGCAGAGGTGCGTTTGCCGTCCGTCCCGTTTGCGAGAACATCGAGGACATGACAGCGCGTGTGTCTCCCAGCTGGCCTAGTTCGGCACTCCTCTTCGCACCTCCATTTTGTTGCACCTTCGATGGATGTTCGCCTCGGTGCTTAGTTCATGGGCTGGGGTATTTCCGACGGGCCAGCGTCAATCTGCGCCCACTTTCTCTTTGCTCTCACTGTATTCGTATATCTGTTATCCTTTACCGCACTGCGCTGCGCGCAAAGGAAGGGCGCGTCGGCTCTTCCCTCCTGGTCTTGTGCCCCAGCGCCTGCGTTCGATGGCCAGCTGTGTTGATATACCACATGGTTCCTCCAGGACATTGCGAGTGCGTTGAGCGCGCAGGGGCGTCCCTTTTGCGACGGAGGGGCGGTGTCGCGAAACGGGAAGGAGACGGACGGGATGATGTGGATGCTCCGGCTTCTTTGCCCTCATCGCGGGGTATGTAGTTGTACATGGCTCACTCTTGCCTCCTTATTGGTTTTTGTGCAAAGCGTGCTTATAACCATCCGATTATTTTTCAGCACAAGTCATCCGCAAGGACGAGCAGTAGTACGATCGCCGCTACGTCTCAAGTACGATCATGGGCGCGCTGTCTTCTTGTTGTATCCTCAGCTTTGTCCCGCGGCCCATCGCACTGCCCTCTAGCTTCTTTCCGAATCGAGTACGACTCCAAGTGCCCTCGCCCTCGCTAGGCTTGGCCGTTCCTACTGATTTCTGCCGGACAAGCGTCGCTCCTGGCGACTCTTACGTGCAACCCTCACCGTCTTTGCACCTATCAACTCGAGCGGCGGGTGCGGCTGCGACGGTGTGGATCGGACGCGCGTCCCGTCTGCTGCAGGCTCTGACATTCGAGCAGCTGCCCACACCAGCCTTGGGAACCTCGCCCGCAGTGGTCAGTACGACCTACGGCCGCTGGGCCCCTCGCCCACGCTGCCTCAGGCTCAGCAGGCGGGCTGCCTCAGCATCGAGGGCCAGGGAGGGAAGACTGGGGATGGCGGGGAAAAGAGTTCAAGAGTCTCAAGATTCAATGCGAAGAACAAGCCGCATGGTACGCTATAGCAAGTCCGCTGATACAACGTGGGCCCGCCGGCATTCCGCCCCCGCCTGCCACGGATCTATATCGTATTTTTTGTTTTCTAAGCCTAATAACCGTGGATTTATTCAGTATTCGGGATGCGTGGCGGTTTAGAATACGCACCATTTCGCTCAGAAACTCGGCCTTGGCGGCTGTAAATCCCGTGACGATTTCCTTCACTTCCCGCGAGTACTGGTTCGAAATGGATAGGAATGTGCACAAGGCCGACGACCCGGGGCCTGCGGTAGATTCGCTGCTTGGAAACAGATTCTGCAGCGCAGAGTAGACGACCTCTGCAAAGAAGATGCAGGACCGGTTGGCGAGGGTGTACTCTTTGTTTCGGGTCCTGACGAGTCCTGCTAATGCAAGGACATCGATGAGGGTGGGTTGGGGCGCGGTCGTTATCGGGAACGTTAGCTTTCGGTATAGTTTGTGCGGCTCTGTGCCCAGAATATCCGAGTCGGCAACGGGCCTTCGGGTTGTCTTGACTTGGTCGTTCGCTCGACCGGATATAGAGACCGAGGAGGGCGCCGACGCCGACACGAATGCAGTGTTGGCGCCCGAACCAAGGCCTACGCCTGAACCCGCCTCCCCTGGCCCAAACCGTTCGATGACCAAGCAGAGGTCACCGAAGTGAGAGTCGGTCAGTCGACATATGAGCACAGCATGTCCAAAAACCGGGTCATAGCGGTAGTACGCGACGCTGTCGAGGAGGGGCTCCGGTGACATCTGAGCGGTTTGTATTAGTGACATAAAATTTTCCAGGGCACGTTGCTTGGCGAGCGAGTTCAAAGGAAAGGCTCGTTCTGCGTATTCCGTGGGCATTTTCTATGGGGAGTGGGCGAAGTGCTGAGCCGTGGTGGTCAAGCGGGATGCGTGGGCGAACACGCTGCGTTTTCGATAGATACGCTGAAGAATACCAGAGAGTAAGAGAAGCATAACACGGGAGCCTTTTCGCCAGGAAAAGGCAATGGCCATCCCTTCTCTGTATCGAACCCAAGCTGCCAGTGAGGCACGTGGAACGGTACCTGACCTGTCCCGGGCTCTTGTGTTTCCTTTCAGATATATCCCAACACCTCGCGCCCAATGAATTTTCGGTTCAACTGCATCAAAACGGCAAATATCAATTCCGGATGCATTGCTTGCCCCTGAATCAGCCGATCTCCTAAGCATAACGAGTGCGGCCCCTGCTTTACGCTCTCACCAAGCCGTCAAAATGTGTCGCCAAAAACGCTCCAAACCTCGCGGCCTGCTGGCCCGGGTCGGCTACCACATTGGAACATTTTTCTTCGGTGAGGGCATCGAGATCCCTCAAGTAATCACCTTCACCGATGACGCCTTCCCGGGCTCTGGCTCACCCGACCAGTGGTCCCAATGGTCCCTGAAGAACTACATCACTCTCATTGAGCTCGCGAAACTGGATTCAGAGCCTACTTTGGAGCGTGTATCATATTATCGGTGCATCGCGCCCTTTGGCCATGCTCTGCTTCTTTGCCGCCTGCACTATCCAGAGACCGGGCCCATTGCGCTGGCGTTGGAGCGATGGGGTGACGGCTGCAGCATGGCTTCTTCCTCGCCGGCCTCCCCCACTGACGCCGACACAGTAACAACGAGCGCCACAACTTCGAGCGACTCCGAACTTTTAAAAAAGCCTCACCTTTTGTACCGGACGATGGAGTTCCCCGAATCTTCGCCTACGCTCTCGGATCTCCTCACTCTGGCCGCATTGGTGCGGACGCAGAGCCCATTCTACACGCTGGACAACATGCCCTGCGTTTTCTTTGCCGAAACGATTTATGCGGGGTTGGAAAAACTGTTCCGGGGCTGTTCGGAAGAAGGGCCGAATATTCGGTCTCCCCTCCCGCTCCTCATGACAGCCTCCAACAATTATGAGACCGAGGTCCAGGAAATCATTTCTCTGTTTTCAGAGGGGCGAAGGAAATTCCAGTGGCAGATGGTGCGGCGAATGGTATGTGTTTTGGTTTGCAGCCCAGCGTGAATACTCACGAGATGTATAGTATGCACCCTGGACGAAGAAGGCTCCACCGCACACGCAAGGGGAGGACGCAAAGGCTTCGATCTTGGCGTTTTGACCCTCGCGGCAGACGACTAAATCTTGAAGGCATTTGCTCCAAAGCCCGCAGGCCACAGCCATGTTGAGATGTTTAACGTCCAGTGTGATACAATTAGCATGGGAAAAGTTCAATTGTCATTTTTTCCGCAATTATTTCAGAGTTGAGCAATACATCAACATCTACTTGAAGTAGGAAATAACGACGGAGCCCTTGGTCACGCCGAGTAATGCACCATATGAAAAATACATCTTTTCCCACCCCGAAGCGAATTTCACCACATGCGCAGCCCGGTTTTCTGCGTTTGGGCGTTTCAAATCGATAATTCGGGTATTTCGAGCGGACCACTGGAGGGCGTATCCGGCGTAAGAGATTTCATTTTCCACAGCAGAGTTCAAGCCATGGAATGAAACCGTCTGGTGTAGTGTGGGTGGCGTGGGCGTGAATGTGAAGGTTAATAGTATGCGCTTCAAAACGGGGGCGATTGCTACGTATATCATGATTCTGTACGCGTCATGGTGTAGTGGGCTTTCGTAAACAGATAATAGCTGGATCCTGTAGTTGTGACTGCTCGGAGTCTCGAACTCGAGCTTTCGTCCTGCGGCGTAGTTATGCTTCGAAAATCGCGTACGGCCCAAATCAAGGGGATGCCAGTCTAGCGAGCTGAACGCAATGACGGCGATTACATGTTGGCCAGGCGGGTTCGGAGATTCCCGGTATGTTACCAGAATATAGTCTCGCAGCAGTCTTGCTTGCAACTATATATTCCCAGTAAGTAAAAAACTTCGCCGACACTGTAAGGAAACCATACATTTCCGACGACGTTGTTGTAGGCGAGGGTGGCTTGTTGTTTCGAGCACCAATCTACAAGTATGAGCCTCTGCTCCTGAGATTGATCGAAGAAACGCTGGAGGAGGAAAAAGTCTTCCTGTATATCGGTGCACCACCACCTGCCGGAGAGGTCCTCGGCCGGCAATGGGAGGCAGAATGGCTCATGCGATTCGCCCGTTATGAGATTGACCTCTTGGATCGTAATGTTACTGTGTCTCTAGTTAGCCGCGGGTGCACTGGATCCAAGTGCGAGACCTACATGTCTTCTGAATAAGTCTCTGGCACCAACAAGATGCGTGCTATTTCGCCTACACCAACCAGATCAGAAGCAATGGATGATATTCGCAAGACCTTGTTCCACAGACAGCTTCCTGTGTGGACATCATAAAGACGCACATCCTCGTGCGTTTTCAGTATCGCGTGAGTGCCACCAGGTATGAGCTCGAGATGAAAGAAATCGTCTGTATCGAGGCAAGTGTCAAACATGAACTGCCGATGAACCGCGGGGGTCAGCGATTCCGGCGCCCAGGTTGTCGGGCCGCAGACGACACGCTTGATTTCGTCGAGTATGTCCTGAGTAGAATACACATCGAGTTCTGCGCCGGAGCACCTATCCAGCAAGCCGCGGGAGACCAGATCGTGCATCATGTACACCCAAACTTGCTTGGTCAATGCAACACGACAGAGAAATTTGTTAACCTAGGAGTGTAGTCAAAGACCCAAAGTGTAGTGGTGAGCCGAGCGTTCTGCGTTAGCGAATTGGAGCCTCACCCTAGACACCGAAAGGACCGCATTGACGTCGCAGAATGAAAGTGTTTTAATGAGTATGTCTTCTCCGATTTCTTGTAGCAACATTGAACGTGCTAACTCTGGAGCAGGGAGCCGCGACTCTACACTGTGATGGCGACGGACGAAGTCCTGTTGATCAGATCAATAGTGTGATCACCGTGACTGATCATTCATTGTCACGGTTTTATAACAACGTCAGAAGAGCCACTGATAGCGACTCTCTTCGCTGACGATACAATGGTATACCTTGACTCCACAGACGACTTCGGGATATTGGAGAAAGTACTCGATGAGTGGTGCATAGCATCTGGCGCGAAATTCAACATCATCAGCAAAGCTTGGGCCAACTACGCAGTGGTACGTACCCAGTTGTACCTGCTGTACCGCCTGTACCGCCTGTACCGTGGGTCCCCCTTTAGGTACCTGTACGTACTTGGGCCGAAAGTCCGTACTTTCGGCCGAAGTACGTACCGCTCTGTACTTGCGCTGTACTTGGCTGTACTTGTGCTGTACTTGATTGTACTTTTCATGTACTTCAATGCAGCGACATCACAGCTGGTTTTAATGCATTCAAAATAGATAATGCAGCTTTCAATTCTCATCCCACAGCACAGTAGAAGACAAAAAATCAAGATAGATTGGGGTGAAACAATGTTGACATAATAATATCTACTCTCTAGCACGAGACGGGCGCGCAGGCAATGACACACAAGAACTACATTCAGCGGAGAGACCATTCTGTGCACAGCAATAGTTAGTCGAGAAAATGACATAGGGAAATTAACTGGACGTACTGAAAAGAGCCGGTGAAGTTGGGTTCCCAAGAATACAGGTTTAACTGTTCACAGGAATTGGGTCAGTTTCAGGACAGACGTAGATGAAGAAATCAAAGGACGTACACAAAGCGATGCTTCCAAACGTCCACGCGTGCCTCCACTTGGCGATCTGGCGCAGGGTGCACGCGATGCAGTGCACCTGCAAACACAAAGATAAGGCTGTTAAAAATGAATTTAATATAAAGAGTAGAAGTAAAATTTAGCCACCTTCAACATCCCCTCCACGAGCGCCACCATCGCGTGCCAGTTGAACGAGGAGGGTGTGGCATAGTCAAAGTTGACACAGCGGATGCGCAAGATGCCGCTAGGGAGCAAAGGGGCTGCATCAGCATACATATATATGGAGTGAGAAGGGGGGGGCACGAGCACAGGCATGACCACGAAGAGGCATGATGCCGCCGCCGCCAACAACGAGCCCGATCATGTGACGCCGGAACCACCCGCATCGAGAGGCGACTCTAGGGTGCACAGCCACTCTCTGCGATGAGCACACAGTGGATACTGGGGAACACACCATTCTACTCAGAGCAATAATCAGTTGAGGAAACAATACATGGAATTAAGTTGACATACAGAATAGAGTTCGGTGAAGCTGGACGTGCGGAATAGAGGCTTAACTGTTCAGAAACTCGGTCAATATGGACAGACATAGATGAAAAATTTGAGGGACGCTCCTATAGGTCTCCTCAAAGCTCCACTAGGCTGGCATCGCGGTGACACGGTGGCGACGACATACGTGGACGAACATCGAGCGATGAATTGCATTTGTTTGAAGCTTGAGGTGACATCAGGCGAAAACGGTGAAGGCGAAGGGGTAGAATAAAGGTAAGGATAGAGGAATGTCAGAGGAAGGTCGAGGATGGTGGTGGTAAAGGAGAAGGAAGAGACGAACCATGGCCAAATATTTGGTGCTGATTTACGGCTCTTGACTCATCACGTGCGTGCTACCGAACATTCTCGAGCCTTCTGACTTTGAATTTCTCACTGAGCGCTCTGTCCTGGCTCTGTCTCACCTTCATCTCCACAGCAAACGGCGACTCTCAACTTGTCTCTTGACCTGCCCTCTTAGTACAATGTCCTCCTCCCCCAATCCTCCCCAACTTTGCTTTGTAGTAGAGGTGCAGCATCTAGAGTCTGGACGCAATGCCCTTCGACGATGACTCCACGAACCACGACGACGATTTGTTCCGAAAGGCCGCTTTGCTTCTCTGAGTACTGGATCAATATGACATGAGTTCGCAGTGCTGCGGTGGGCCAAGTCAATAGAGCGATGAATCGTCCGTCGTCCAAGAAAGGTGTAAGGTATGTTCATGACTTTACTACCATCTACCTTCGCGCCCTCACTATCGCTCCGCTTCGTGTCTTTCGCGGACTGTGTCGCACCGCGCCCACTTCCCTTGCGCACAACGCGGAGGACATCTCTGGTCCAGCAGCACCTCACCCTCGCTGGCAAGCAGCTTGAGGATGGTCGCAGTCCCTCAGATTACAACATTCGCTCTCCACCTCATCCTCCCTCAGCACGGTGGTGTGCCGATCTTCGTCAAGACCTTGACGGGAACGGCCACGACGGGAAAGACCATCACATTCGAGGTCGAGGATGCTGACATGATCAACGATGCGAGGGCAAAGACCAGGAGGACATCCCTCCTGACCGGCAGCGCCTGATCCCGCCGGCAAGCAGCACACGCGACCTCCGCGATGCGCCGCCGCTGCGCGATGTTCACGACCTCCTGATGCACCTCCATTGCGCGACACTACTGATCTTTGCGACGCACCCCCGTTGTGAGATACCCGCGACCTGCGTGACGCTCCTCTGCCACGCGACACCCACGACCTGTGGGATGCGCCGCCACTGGGGGATACTTGCGGTCCGCATGACGCACCCCCGTTGCACGACACTTGCGATCTGCGTCCGCCACCTCCCTCCGAGTCACTGCGCCTCCACCGTGCTGTGCCCGCAAGCTCTCCGCTCCCGCCCCGCCACCACGACGTGTATGACATGCGCAGCAACCCGATGTCGTCGCCCCTGTCCCAAATGCCCATGTCTGTACGCGACTCATGTGCGCCGATGGCACCCCATTGTCGATGGGAGCACGATGTGCTCGTCGTGTTGTAGGAGATGGATGGAATTGACGTCACCCGTGGCGACGCGTTGGGTGAGTGCGCGTGGGGCCAGGGCAACGAGGTGTTGATGCGCGGCCATGCGCAGGCTCCTGCCCGCGGATGTGGAGGTCAGTGAAGATGTAGAGGCAGATGTGTAAGAGGTGTTCGATGCCGTGGGAGATGCGGACGGGTGAGATGTCGAAGAGCGCCACGCGTCTGGCGGGAGCGCTCAATCAGTGTCTCCTTGGATTGGACTTTCAAATTTTTGTAACATGTACTACCACAACGCACGCTTAATAAATACCCTGTTTCTTTTACTGCTGGCACTTTGAGAACCAAATGTCACAGGGAGTCCTCCCTTTGTCAGGGGATATGTATGGGCAAAGTATGGACAAGTACATAGTTGGGCCATAGCTACAAAGAACTACGTACCTGGGCCAAAAGTACACCAGGTACAGCAAGGTACAGCTCGCGCCCAAAAGTACACGCCAGGTACGAACGGTTACGTACCGGTACGTACATGGCCCAAAAGGTACAAGAGGTACAAGCAAGTACAAGCGAAGTCCCGCCAAAACCAGGATTTGCTGATGATAGGCAAAACAGAGATGATACCTATCGGCACACGAGCCCACCGCGATAGAGTAAGAGCGAACCGCTTTGTTAACGGCGCCGATGGTACCGCAATACCAGAACACATCAAGATAGCGAAGGAAGGAGAACCCATCCGTACGCTCGGCGCATGGGTAGGAAACGGCGTCGACCAAGTGGGGACATGGGCACGCACAATAGAGAAGGTGGACGCGGCCCTAGAACAATGGGAGCTCGGGAAACCGACGATGGAAGGCAGGCGCCTTATCATTCTGATGGTCGTAGGCGGTATGACGCAGTACATGGCGAAGGTACAAGGAATGCCTAAGGAAGTTGAAACAAGACTCGAGAAAAGAGTTCGGAAATTCCTATGGGCAGAGAAGACAAACGCATCGGTAAACCAGGAAACCGTATACGCACCGGCGGACTTGGGGGGCAAAAATCTCCTAGACATTGTCGCGAGGAACGAGGCGATTGCTATCACCTGGCTAAAATCCTACCTCAAATTTGGCAAAGAAAGACCCCTTTGGGCACTTGCTGCCGATTCACTCTTATCATATCATGCGCAAGCCGCGGATGATAATGTTGACCCTGAGACTAGAGTTAACATGTTCCTACAAGCGTGGGATTCAAAAGTACATAACGACACTCCCGACGGACCTGGCAACCATGGTCAAGATAGCATCAAAACACGACCTCCGCCTTGACGGACTCGCCATCTCTCGTACGATACAACGAAGCATGCCAATCTGGTTCCACCAGAAATCTTCCGCATCACGATCCCTGTTCACAGGAGGGAGCCATAGCAAAGATGTGATACGCTGCCTGAAACTCATCCATAATATGTGGAACACCGGTGATGCGGAATCTCTCGCACGCAAGTTGACGACGGCACGACATAAGAATGGAAAGAATTGCAAATGTGCAACCTGCATTGAAATGAGGCAACTAGGATGCCGCGACCCCAACAGATGCTGTAGGAGAGCCAAGTGCATGCTAGACTCTTTACTCCCAAAATGGAACCCGATGTTGAGCCAACCGGAAGACTGGGAGAATGAGATTGATGAAGTAAACCCACCGGACAACGACACAGTTGTCTTTAACACAAAAATCACTGTTCAGGGAACCATAGGAGAGGCTTTCAGGATATTCACGGATAAGGGAGAAAGCGGAGATATGGCACCCGACACTCAACTAGAGCCTGAACCTGATGAGGAAGAGATACTTGCTTACACCGATGGGTCTGCGACGGACAATGGCAAAGAGAATGCAAAGGCCGGAAGTGGCGTGTACTTCGGGGATAATGATGTGCGCAATATGGAGATCAGGGTCCCGGACGGACTTGAACAGTCCAACCAGATGGCGGAAATCCTGGCAATAAAAGAATGCTGTGAAGCGTGCCCAAAAGACATACCGCTCACGATCATGAGTGATTCCCTCACGATGATAGAGGGGCTCACAAAAAACAGGAGCCGGTGGGAAGACGAAGGCTTCATTACCGTTGCAAATGGACAGGCCATTAAAGTGACAGTAGCGAAGCTAAGGGAACGAAAGGCCGCCACATACTTCAAATGGGTCAAAGGCCACGCAGGTATTAAGGGAAATGAAGAGGCAGATACCTTGGCAAACAATGGCCGCATGAAGAACGAACCCGATGTAATCGACATGACAATACGGGATGATCTTAATCTCCCCGGGGCGAAACTAAATATTATGTCCCAATCGTTGGCTTACAAAAGCATCAGACAGCGCAAAATTGAGACAATACCTTACCGCGCAGCGCTAGATAGAAAGGCAACTAGACGTAACATGGCCTTCGCGAAAGGGGCAGCAAGTGAATTCAACAATGAGTCCACTCCGGATAAAGCGATCTGGAAAGGTTCGAGACACAAGGATTTTGGAAGGAATATTCGGTTCTTCTTCTGGATGGCTATCCACGGAGGCTACAAGATTGGGGAACATTGGAAGAATATCCCTGATTTTGAAGATTGGGGTATCTGTAAGAAATGTGAAATCACCGAGTCTATGGACCACGTCTTAACACGATGCGAAGCTTCAGGGCAAACCCAAATATGGGATCTTGCGAGCGAACTCTGGGAGAAGAAATCTGGTGAAGCAATGAGACCTTCCTTTGGGGAAATAATAGCGTGCGGGGCTATTAAAAAAAGGAACGCAGGGGAGACGCGCCTATATAGAATCCTGATGTCAGAATCAGCGTACTTCATCTGGAAATTGAGGAATGAGAGGGTAATCCGTGATAAGGGTGAAGCGTCCCCACAAGAAATTGCGAACAGGTGGAAGAAATCTATAAACAACCGCCTTGAACTAGATTGCCTCCTCACAAATAACGGCAAGTGGGGGAAGAAGGCATTACGCAAATCCCTAGTGCTCTCAACCTGGAGGAAGACACTAAGGGACGAAGACAGATATCCCGATGATTGGACCGGGATAACCGGGGTTTTAGTGGGTGTGGGTTAACTTACAATGATGGTCGCCTGCGGACCTGAGTAAGTTAACTCAAGCCCCACACGGCGCATGGTGTTACAGGTGCGTGTGCGTTTGCGCATTCCCCCGGGTGGCTCTCTGTCGGTTGGGTTCTCGTTTCCCCAACTTCTTTCAACGGGAGGAGGGAAGTCGACTTGGTCGGTCCAATGATCGGGGGGCGGGTTTCAAGCGAGGGTTGGCGTCGCCAGAAACACCCCGTGAGGAGGATGCGAATGCGTCCCTTTCAACCTCTACCTAACGTTCCACAAAAAAAAAAAAAAAAAAAAAAAGTCCTGTTGATCAGATCAATAGTGTGATCACCGTGACTGATCATTCATTGTCACGGTTTTATAACAACGTCGTGCAGTACTTATGAGGTTGGCGCTCACATCTGCACTCCGAATCTGTTCGGGCGCGAAAGTGGTTTCTTATTGGACCACCTGCTGCTACTCCCTTCAAATCAGGGAGGGCGCCGGCAGCCTGGCACAGGGTAAGTACCCCGGGCCTGTGCATTCATGATTCAAGAGGAAGCCCACTACTAAGTAGTAGCGACTGGAAGACAGGGAATCACAGCACCGGCAGCCAGGCAGTCGTGGCCCTCCAGGTCATCTACTTTCGACATTAAATCCAGTATTTTGCTTCACAGCGACTGCCTTGATCTGTTGGGACTGCAAACAGTTGTGGTGCTTTCGAAACACGCGGGTCGACGCTGAGGGCCGCATCCCATATCAAGACAGAATGCGTTCGATTCCGTTCCCGCCGCAATCCATGGATTCCTGTACTACTACAGGGATCCAGATGCCGCACCACTGGAAGGCAGCATCCGGTTTCGTGTTGTCCCGCAAAATACGCCGACCACTTTCCATGATGGTCATGACCTGGTCTTGCCCTCTGGACGTCCTTAGCAGATTAATTTACCCCAGATTGCATGCCGCGCACAATATGCTAGGATCCGTGCCCAGTTGTTGGAGGAGAAATTGGCGACCGCGGAACAGCTCACACAGTGTCTCAAGGTCTTCGGTGACCGAAGAAGCATCTATCCTGAAGCGATTTTGTTTCGCCTCAACCAAGAGTTTCTTGTCAAATTTTCTCGCGGAACCTACCTCACTGCTATTGGCCAGAAAATCCACGGCTTCAGACTTGACAATCTGTTTCTAGGCAAAGAAGGAAATCAAGTTCCTTTTCCATGGACTGGTGCCCACCTCTCTCCAATTGATCAAGTATGCTTATGCTAGGTTGCAATCACCAATATATTTCTATCTGAACGGAACAAGAATTTTCCTATAGATTTCGTGAAGCTCTCCGGCAATGCGCGAGCTATCTTTGTTACAATATCGCCGATGGCGATCTTGTTTAATTATTAATGGTATTAATGCTTGAACATCGTATGTGATACAGTGTCTTAAACAGCGGAGGAGCAAACTTAGTATTTCTGCGCAAATAGATTCCCAAACCTGCAACGCTGCAAGTCCGGATGCCTTTTCCATCTACGCATACCGGGTGATGATGTACGCAGCTCATTCCCGGCTGCATGCAGGTATTTCTGATGTTTTCACCGTTTAAAGGTAACAGCACGCTCCCCCAAGATCAAGAGGTGGGAGCATCCATTCTACGTTCTCCTGCCTTTTCGGACCCATTGCTTACTTTATCAAATGTTAGGCTCGCTTCGACGTGAGTGCCAACGACCGAGCAAGTTCCTGATTCACCACTTACTTATTTACAGATGCGCATACGAATTGTCACATCTTACATGTAGCTACCAGAACTAGTGCGTGTTTGATTAGCGATACTTCAGTGCCCACACTAACGCTTTTCGTTTTACACCGCAGAGAATTCTTATTCCGCTCCGTCACGTGAGCTTTCCAACGCGTCAACTGAGAATTATGCTCAGCGAACTCATAGTAAAGCAACCCGACGACAATGGCAACAAGGCTAACGGGCAAGGGAATGAAGCCAGGTACCCAAAATTTTGTGCAGTTACCCATCCTTGCTTATATCGTCTTCCGCTCTCCGGCTTCCCGCGTTAAACTCCTGCAAGCAACGTATACGCGCCGTCTGGTGGTGGACACTGGAAATCCACCGCCGGATGAGTGGTCTGCGGGCGGAAAAAAAGATGGCATCCAGCGGGGACGCCGATGGCGTTTTCGTGGACGATGAGCGCCGGTAGTGAAGGAAGGAATCGGCTCGGGTGGAGATCGTCGGGCGAAGAGAGAGGTTGCTGCAAAAGGAAAAAGACGTCAATAAAAAATACAAACGGAAAGACGACGCTGAACACGAGAAGAAAGCTCAACGATGAGAGAAGGGGTGACGAGGACAACGGGGCGCATCCTTAACACGTCCCAACAGAAAATAACGGCGACAATAAATAATCGCCTATACAGCCACATCCCGACGACGACGAACAGCTGCGAAGAACAGCTACAGGACGACGAGGAGCAGCCCAAAGCACCCCTGAATCGCGTGGGTGGTGCATGGAGGGATCGAGCTTGCTCGGGCTGATATAGTCCGCGGGAAGCCAGAGGTACGTAATAGCAATGAAACGCGAAATGAAATGCAAACCCAGTTGTCCGTCGGTGTATGCACCGACTCATTCGTCCGATGTCCGTCCAGCGAGCGACGGAAAACAACCCGGGGTATACAGCGCGCATAGGTAAGGTGGAGAAACGAGAACACCCGGAAGCGGGAATGCATGCCTCGCGAAAAGGCAAGACACCCAAAGTGCGACTCCTCCGCAGGATCAGAATTCCAGCGAGATCGCGGATATCCGCGAGCTCCGGATGAAGAAATGCAGTACGCGGAACATGCTGCACCAAACTCGGGCACAAAGCCCAGACGGGACGCCCGCGCAGCCGGTAGAGCGCATCAAAGAAGGCTGGGGCGACGTCCGCGCATCCACAGGCAAGCGCGGGACCGCGACGCAGCACCTCCGCATCAGCCTTGGAAAACGGCGTCCCTCCCACGCAGGGAAATGCCCGCTCCGCAGAACCTCTCGCACCGAAACAGCCCCTACAATTCCGCATCCCCAGAATCGAAATAATAAAGCAAAGACAGGCAAAGATCGCCACTCACCTACGAAATAACTGCCCACTTTCACCGCAGGGTGTGGCCCTGGCTGGCATGAGCGGCCGAGTCGCCGGGAAAGGACTCGTGGTACAGTGGTGCTTGAGGACAGACTGCCCCTCGTGGTCTTCATACTGGTACGTTTGGGCTTCTTGGCGCGCCGTCATGCGCAACGGCGTGATGCTCGTGCTGTGGTGCTGCGCTGGTCGTGGGTGGTGGTGACGGAGGAAGAGGTTGCGTTGGAGGTGGTGGAGGGCGGTCCGCCCGAAAGGAGCACGGCCCGCGGCGGGTCGGGGTCTGTGAAGAGAAGGCGTTGGCGTCATGCACGCTGGTAAAGAGACACCGAAGAGGAGAGGGAGGGAGCAAGGTGAAGTGGGAGGTAGGTGGACGGAAGAGCGATGCGGGTGGCGCGCAAATGAGAAGGAGCGGGTTCAAGGCGCATGCGCCGAGGAGACGCAGTCAGCGATTTGGGGAAAGTACGGTGGGCGTACGCAGAGGAGCAGGGGAGAGAGGCGAGGAAGGACGACGAGGACCGGGATTGCGAAGGGAGGCGTGAACCGGGTGGTGGAGGGGGAAGGACGGTGCCAGCGCGAATGAAAAGACAGGATCATCGGTGGATAAGGAAGAGGAGTCAAGTCGCAAGCGCGAAGGAGGCAATGGAGGAACGAACGAAGGGTAGATCATGAACAAGCAGAAAGTGCGGGGACCGCGCGCGGGGAGATAAGGAGGAAAGGGCGAGGGGTGGAGGGTGAGAGGGTGTATGAAAGACGGAAGGTAGCTAGAAACTCACATCATCAAGATCCGTATATGCACCCGCAGCGGCCTCGTACCCGTCGAGGTTCCGGTACGCAGAGAACTCTGCGCAGGGCGCATTCGAGAGTTGCGTGACGCACCGGAAATGGAAGAGAGTCGACGTGTTCATGACGGAGTGCGCCTCCTGCGATGCGTGTAAGGCGCTAGCGCGCGAAGGAGGAAGTAGAGCTGTCAGAGGGCGCCGGCGGGCGGGATGGTGGGGGGGCACGGAGAGCCGCGCCTGCAGATCGTGCGCATCGATCGTGGCCAGGATACGCACGCTCGCTCAGCATCAAAGGAATGCCACCTTGCTTGCGGGAGTCGTGCGCGAGTATGTCGATTGCGGATGGATACGAGACGGACGTTGCCGTCCGTGCGCGTGTCCACGCCCGATATGGGACAACTGCAAAGACGGGATCTGCATGCCGGTGCCCGCGGACGAGCTCTTATCGGTGGGCGCTAGAATGAAGACATATACTATCGAAGGGGTACCTTTGCAAAAGTCGGTACCTTTGCAAAAAATTGATCTATCCTTCGCAATTTTGAGTCAAATGCCTTGAAATAAAGATGATATGTTTATATGTCCTAGATGAGCCTTCCTATATGGTTTCTGGAGCTGACGACGTGGATGGGAGTCCAAAGGGAAATCGATTTTTGATGGAATCCATCAGAAATGATGGTCTGCCAATTTGGCGGGCCATCATTTTTGCAAAGGTGGCGTTTTGAGGTTTTCGACTCGGCAGCCTCATGGCTTCCTCTACAGGCCACCAATATGCCTGAAAATATTCAAGTGAGGGATTCATATGTATGGCTCCGTAGATCCCAAAATTTGTAGAAATCCGGGGTGAGATGTTCACACACAATGCCCATCAAAAATATTTTGCAAAGGTACCCCTTCGATAGTACGGCAGGCGGTGCGAGGACGGAATAGCGGAGCATGCGCAGGTCATGGTCCACGGGACGCGTTCGCATGGAGCGCCACGGGCTGTGGCGTAGGCGTGGGTGGGGAGGACGCTCCAAATCTGAGTGAGGTGTTAGAGATTCGAGCGGCATGAGCCGAGAATAGAAGGATGCGTGTCTGCGTTACGAGACGAGAAGATGACACGGTGTACTGTAGCGTTTCGACCAAAGGTTCACAGGATGTCACCCGTCACCTCAATTGTTCACTGGTTACGTTGTTCACAGGTTGACCGAGACCATCACTGGCTTGGCAATTGTTCATTTGCCAAGTGAATTTTTGGACTGCGCCAATGCAGGCCCATGCGAGTATTGGACCTCGCCAAACGGCAATCCGCGCATGCATGGGGTTCAAGAAGGCACTGAAAATTAGTAAAGACAGGGTGAACTGGCTCCGATCTGTTGCAGCCGGCAGTTCTCGGACGGGGTCAACGCAAGAGGATTGTCACGAGGCGTTATGAAGGCCCCACTTGAGAGGCCTCGAGGAACGCTAGCTTTTTTCCGTCCTTTTTCGCGCCTTTTTGCTCTCAAATTCAGAGTAGCTCAAAATTTATTTCGGCACCCTTTGAAGTTGCTTTGAAGACTTCAAATAAGTCATTGTTCATTCACTCGGCGTCACCGTCACATCTACCAAAATCGTTCAGTTCAGGGGTCCCCGTCACCCGTCACCTGAACCTTTGGTCGAAACGCTACAGTAATGCGTCTCCAGTGCCATCGATGGTGTATAAGTACGATGAGTGGACGTCCTCTGAATCATCGACGAAGAGATATTCGCTCGGAACTAGGGCAGCTCGATATTACATTAGCCTGCTAGAGCCATTGATTCCTTGGGACAGACGAGAGAGCAGCCGAGCGCACCCGTGGCCATGGACGGCATCGGAGATTAGGCTGATTGATGCGATTAGTTGACAGCCTGATCGGCTGAGATCCCCAGGTCTCATATCTGCCAGTGGTTCAAGATCGAGCACCAACCACCCTTGGCTTACCGGCCTCGATAGCGAGACTTCACTTGGGCTACACCCGCGGACTAATTTTTTTAAATCCCTGGCATCCGGTCTAATTTGATTTGATTTGATTACGGTCAAAGCGTGGGTTTTGGGGCGCGTGAATTCGAATTTAAGAACCCTCTCCGCGCAGATGCATGGCGAACCTGTGAGGATCGATTGAGATGGCCGTCGGCGCAACAGAGTGACGTGGGACTTGGAACTGAGCGTCGAACACACGTTGTAACGCCCTTTCCACCTTGCTTTCCACCATGTCTGACGACCCAAAGCTGCCAATGCCCAACCTGCTCGACAAGGCCTATCTGCTCGACAAGTTCAGGGAGGGATGGCTCAAAAGGACTCCGAAACACAGTCCGGCACCCTCTCCGCAGCCATCTCGAAGCACGACACCAGCGCCGTCTAACAGGCACGGACCGGCACCCGGTAAAATTGCGAGTGAGTCTTTTCGTTCGCGTTCCAGCCACTGCTCATTAATTCAACCTAGGCTTGCCATCTCACCCTGAGAGTGAAACCAACCGCGATGATAACGGCAGAGAACCGTCCAAGGAAGGAGGTGATACAGCTAAAGCTGGTAAGTCCTGTTATATCACATACCTGCAGCAATTCACGAATAAACCTAGATAAGTCGGGTGCTGTGCAGTCTATGCCTGGTGGTGAGTCATCTCGAGATATCTAACTCGTATTTGCTTCCCTACTCAGAATGCTTCGCTATGCCAGTTGGACGAACTTATAATGTGCATGGTATTTGTCATATTACATGAATCTGGGTCAAGGTCATGGCTCATTCACTGGTCATTAGTTTATGGTGGGACTGGGGGCTCCGGAGGCCAGGGTGGGGAACACAGTGGCGACGGTGGAACAGGTGAAGGAGCCAAGCTCGATATCCATAACAGCAGTGTTTATGTCACAAGTCCCGATGCAACAAGTATGCTCTCTTATGGCTTGTAAAATTCTTGAAGCTGATGAACCAATCAAAAGAAATACAATTCATCGAGAAGGAGCTCGCCAACCATGTTACAACAGAGCATAAATTTACAGATCAGAGCAAGAGTCTTTGTGCTCCTGGTACTCGTGTGCAAATCCAAGCGGACATCTTGGAGTGGCTATCACCAGAGCCTGGCACCAATGAACATATCTTCTGGATCACGGGTATAGCAGGCAGCGGCAAATCAACTCTCTCTGCAACTCTAGTCGAAAATCTTCGCAAGAAGGGCACACCTGTCGCAGCTCAGTTCTTTATCTCTCGCAACATCCCTGAAACAATCAATCCAGACAAAGTCATTCCCACTATTGCAAAACAGCTCTCAGAATTTTCTCCAGCAGCCGCTCGCATCATCCACGACACATTGAAGAAGGGCTTCCCTTCTTCCCGCCAAGAGCAAGTAGAGGAACTTTTATTAGCTCCGATCCGAATACTCTCCAAATCTCACAATGCAGTCATCATTCTCATTGATGCGCTAGATGAGCTCCACAATGCCGCCAAGAGCGTACTAGAGATCTTGTCAACAATTGCACCACAGGGCTGCGACCTTCCTGATAATATCCGATTCCTCATTACTTCTCGGCCAGAGCACTGGGCCAATATCTCCAAGTCTAAAACTCTCGAGCTCGCAGTGTTTAGACAGCTCGACCTCATGACAGAATCATCAGTGAAAGAAGTTCACCAGTTCATTGTTGCAAGGATGAAGCAAATTACACCAAGCGATTGGGATGATTGGCCAACTAGGGAACAATTGGCAGAGTTATCTGGAAAAGCAAATGGCCTTTTTCACTATGCCGCAACCGCTCTTCAGTGGATTGAACAGCAGATTGCTGAGGACGGGGAGACTTGTCAGCATACAGTCTTTAACCAGTTTACCCTTCTGGGTATTGGTCAGCTCAATCGTCTGTACCAGCTCATTTTGACCTCCTTCGAGGATATAGCTGAAGATCTCAACAAAGTCACAGACATGCGAGTACAAGCTGTACGGAAACTGCGCCGTAATAATCGCTTATGTGGCTTTCAGCATGTTATCGGAACAATCCTCGTCCTTCAGAATCCGTTGACCATTTCTCAAATCATTGCTTTACTGGCCGATATACCCAAGGAAAACTTTGATGTTCGCCACTTCCTGCAACAGATGCGCAGTGTCTTGATTCCAGGCACAAGATCTTTTGAGAAAACAACACCGCAGATGCACAGCTCTTTCCGTGATTATATTGTGGATCTGCATGCACCAGCAGATTTCCGTATCATTACGGGCCACGCACACTTTGTAACAGCAAGAAGCTGTATGGAGATCATTGTCAAGGCAAAGAGCCGGTCTGATATTGTTGTGAAGTATTCTGTTCAACATTGGTATAATCACTTGCGACTGGCAATGGAAGGAAGCATGACATGGGAGGATGGGAGGATGTGGAACCTGTTAGAACAGATGATGGAGGAAGCAGTTGTCAATGTCTGGAAAGCATATTCGCGGCTGGTATTTGTTGACATGGCGGCTGCGGGGTGGGGGCTGTTAAAGGTGAGATCGAAATCCGAGAGAAAGAGCTAAGTGAATGATGATGGTCTTCCAGAGAGGTACTAATAAACACATGATGGAGGGAATTTCAAGGTTATTAATGAGAGCAAAAGTGCGTGGCAGGCAAACATTGAATGGCACAAGTATGTTAACAGGAGGCAAATCTGCTGGTGCATAGGAAGTGAATGCTGTTCATCCACTGCCCATCCTTGTCTTGCTCAATGTTTTTCACCTTCTCATCTCTAGGAAGTGGGTGTTTTTTCCCCATCGCCCATGTTTGAGTTGTTCATGTTGTTGTTCACTTTTTCTCACCTTCTCATCTCTAGATCGTGGGTGCTTTCCCCCATCGCCCATGTTTGTCTTGCCGACTTTCTCTCGCCTTCTCATCTCTAGGAAGTGCGTGGTTTCCCCCCATTGCCCATGTTTTGTCTTGCTCACTTTTTCTCGCCTTCTTGTCTCTAGCAAGTGCATGCTTTTCCCCTGTCGCGCATGTTTGTCTTGCTCACTTTTTCTTGCCGTGTCGTCTCTAGGAAGTGCATGCTTTTGGCCTGTCGCCTATGTCTGTCTTGCTCACTTTTTCTCACATTCTTGTCTCTAGGGAGTATGTGCTTTTCCACCATCACCCATGTTTGTCATGCTTAATTTTTCTCGCCTTCCCATCTCTAGTTTGTGGGTGCTTTTACCCCATCGCGCATGTTTGTCTAGCTCACTTTTTCTCACCTTCTTGTCTGTAGGAAGTGCATGCTTTTCCCCCAACACCCATGTTTGTCTTGCTTACTTTTCCTTGCCTTCTCGTCTCTAGGACGTGCGTGCCTTTCCCCATTGCCTATGTTTGTCTTGCCCATGTTTTGTCCTGCTCACTTTTTCTCGTCTTCTTGTTTCTAGCTAGTGCATACTTTTCCCCCATTGCCCATGTTTGTCTTGCTCACTTTTTCTCAACTTCTTGTCTCTAGCTCGTGCGTGCTTTTCCCCCATCGCCCATGTTTGTCTTGCTCACTTTTTCTTGTGTTCTCATCTCTAGGAAGTGTGTGCTTGTCCCCATCACCCATGTTTGTCTTGCTCACTTTTTATCGCCTTGTCGTCTGTAGGAAGTGTGTGCTTTTCCCCCATCACCCATGTTTGTCTTACTCACTTTTTACGCCTTCTCATCTCCAGGTAGTGCATGCTTGTCCCCATCCCCCATGTTTGTCTTGTTCACTTTTTCTTGCCTTCCTGTCTCTAGGAAGTGCGTGCTTTTCCCCCATTGCCCATGTTTGTCTTTCTCACTTTTTCTCGCCTTCTTGTCTCTAGGAAGTGCGTGCCTTTGTCCTATCCCACATGTTTGTCTTGCTCACTTTTTCTGCCTTGTTGTCTCTAGCGAGTGCGTGCTTTTCCCCTATCACCCATGTTTGTCTTGCTCACTTTTTCTCACCCTCTCGTCTATAGGAAGTGTGTGCTTTTCCCCCATCACCCATGTTTTGTCTTGCTCACTTTTTCTCGCCTTCTTGTCTCTAGCGAGTATGTGGTTTTCCCCCATCACCCATATTTGTCTTGCTCACCTTTTCTCACCTTCTCGTCTCTAGGAAGTGCATGCTTGTCCACATCACCCATGTTTTGGCTTGCTCACCTTTTTGCACCTTCTCGTTTATAGTTTGTGCGTGCTTTTCCCCCATTGCCTATGTTTATCTTACTCACTTTTTCTCGCCTTCTTGTCTCTAGCGAGTGTGTGCTTCTCCCCCCATCGCCCATATTTGTCTTGCTCAATTTTTCTCGCCTTCTCATCTCTAGGAAGTGTGTGCTTTTCCCCCATTACCCATGTTTTTCTTGCTTACTTTTTCTGGCCTTCTCGTCCCTAGGAAGTGCCTGCTTTTCCCCTATGGCCCATGCTCGTCTTGCTCACTTTTTCTCGCCTTCTTGTCTCTAGCTTGTGTGTGCCTTTCCCCCATCGCCCATATTTGTCTTTCTCACTTGTTCTTGCCTTCTTGTCCCTAGGAAGTATGTGTTTGTTCCCATCACCCATGTTTGTGTTGCTCACTTTTTCTTGCCTTCTCATATCTAGGTAGTGCGTTATATTCCCCCATTGCCCATGTTTCTCTTGTTCACTTTTTACGCCTTCTGATCTCTAGGTAGTGCGTGCCTGTCCCCATAGTCCATGTTTGTCTTGCTCACTTTTTTTGCCTTCTCATGTCTAGCGAGTGCGTGCTTTTCCCTCATCACCCATGTTTGTTGTGCTCACTTTTTCTTGGCTTCTTGTCTCTAGGAAGTGAGTGCTTTTTCCCCATCGCCCATGTTTTTTCTTGCTTACTTTTTCTTGCCTTGTCTTTAGCGAGTATGTGCTTTTCCCCTATCACCTATATTTGTCTTGCTCACTTTTTCTCACCTTCTCCTCTCTAGCGAGTGCATGCCTTTCCTCCATCACCCATGTTTTCCCTTGTTCACGTTTTCTCTCCTTCTTGTCTGTAGGAAGTGCGTGCTTTTCCCCCATTGCCCATGTTGGTCTTGCTAAGTTTTTCTTGGCTTCTCGCCTCTAGGAAGTGTGTGCTTATCCCAATCACCCATGTTTGTGTTGCTCACTTTTTATCGCCTTCTTGTTTCTAGAAAGTGTGTGCTTTCCCCATCACCCATGTTTATCTTGCTCCCTCTTTCTCACCTTCTTGTCTCTAGTTTGTGCGTGCTTTCCCCCCATCGCCTATGTTTCTCTTGCGGACTTTTTCTTGCTTCCTCGTCTCTAGCTTGTGCGTTAATTTCCCCCATCACCCATGGTTGTCTTGCTCACTTTTTCTTGCCTTCTTCTCTCCAGGAAGTGTGTCCTTTTCCCCAATCGCCCATGTTTGTCTTGCTCACTTTTTCTCGCCTTCTCACCCCTAGGAAGTGCATGTTTTTCCCCCATCGCCCATGTTTCTCTTGCTCACTTTTCTTGCCTTCTCACCACTAGCTCGTGTGTCCCTTTCCCCCATCACCCATATTTGTCTTGCTCACTTTTTCTTGCCTTCTCTTCTCTAGGAAGTGTGTGCTTGGCCCCATCCCCATGTTTGTCTTACTCATTTTTTCTGGCCTTCTTGTCTCTAGTTTGTGCGTGGTTTTCCCTTATTGCCCATGTTTGTCTTTCTCACTTTTTCTGGCCTTCTCATCTCTAGGAAGCACGTGATATTTCCCCATCACCGATGTTGGTCTTGCTCACCTTTTCTCACCTTCTTATCTCTAGCTTGTGTGTGATTTTCCCTCATCGCCCATGTTTGTCTTGCCCACTTTTTCTTGCCTTCTCGTCTCTAGGTTGTGCGTGCTTTTCCTTCATTGCCCATGTTTTGTCTTGCTCACTTTTTTTGCCTCCTCTAGCTCGTGCGTGCTTTTCCCCCCTCACCCATGTTTGTCTTGCTCACTTTTTCTCGTGTTCTTGTCTCTAGGAAGTGTGTGCTTGCCCCATTGCCCATGTTTGTCTTGCTCACCTTTTTCTCACCTTCTCATCTCTAGTTCGTGTGTGCTTTTCCCCCATCACCCATGTTTGTCTTCCTCACTTTTTCTCCCATTCTCATCTCTAGCTCGTGTGTGCTTTTTCCCCATCTCCCATGTTTTTCTTGCTCACTTTTCGTCACCTTCTCATCCATAGGAAGTGTGTGCTTTCCCCCCATCACCGATTTTTGTCTTGCTCACTTTTTCTTGCCTTCTCATCTCCAGGAAGTGTGTGCTTTTCCCATATTGCCCATGTTTGTCTTGCTCACTTTGTCTCGCCTTCTTGTCTGTAGGAAGTGCATGCTTTTCCCCCATCACTAATCTGTGTTTTACTCACTTTTACTTGCCTTCTTGTCTCTAGCAAGTGCGTGCTTTCCCTGTTGCCCATGTCTACCTTGCTCACCTTTTCTTGCCTTCGCACCTCCAGCTTGTGCGTGCTTTTCCCCCATGACCCATGGTTTCTCTTGCTTACTTTTCCTCGCCTTCTCATCTCTAGTTTGTGTGTGCTTTTCCCCCATTGCCCATGTTTTTCTTACTCACCTTTCCTTGTCTTCTCATCTCTAGGAAGTGCATGCTTTTGTCCTGTTGCTGATGTCTGTCTTGCTCACTTTTTCTCGCATTCTTGTCTCTAGGGAGTGCGTCCTTTTCCCCCATCACCCATGTTTGTCTTGCTCACTTTTTATTGCCTTCTTGTCTCCAGCGAGTGTGTGCTTTTCCCCTGTCGCCCATGTTAGTCCTGCTCACTTTTTTTGCCTTCTCATCTCTAGCAAGTGCGTGCTTTTCCCCCATGACCCATGTTTGTCTTGCTCACTTCTTCTCGTCTTCTTGTCTCTAGGAAGTGCGTGTTTTCTCCCATTGCCCATGTTTGTCTTGCTCACCTTTTTCTTGCCTTCTTGTTCCTAGGAAGTGTGTGCTTCTCCTCCCCCCCCCATGTTGGTATGGCTCACTTTTTATCCCCTTCTTGTCCGTAGGAAGTGCGTGCTTTTTGCCCATCAACCATGTTGGTCTTGCTCACTTTTTCTTGGCTTCTGGTCTCCAGGAAGTGCGTGCTTTTCCCCCATTGACCATGTTTCTCTTGGTCACTTTTTCTCACCTTCTTGTCTCTAGGGAGTGCGTGCTTTTCCCCCAGTGCTCATGTGTGTCTTACTCATTTTTTCTCCCCTTCTCATAGCAAGTGTGTGCTTTGCCAGCCTCTTTACCATCACTTTTACTCATTTCTACCTCCTATCGCTACCCAGATTGTAAGGCCTTCCATTCCCTTCATTAGCATCCATATCACCCTTTCTCCTTCAAGCCTTACACACAGATTTGGAATGAAGGCCTTCTTAAAACATGGGACAAGCGTTAATCACAGCCCTTATCAAGGACAGCAATGAAGATATGGATCCCTTTGATTGTGGATATGGATGATAGATTCAGCTCAAGATAAAATACTGGAAACAAACCATTCCCCCATCCTACATGTGTTGGGCAATGCATATGTACTCAAGTTAATGTAGCTGCATGCATGTTATGAATGCTTCACCATTTATCCCTCCAGATGAAAGCACCATCTCCCCCTTTTGCGACGCACTGCTTCTGCTGCTGTTGGCGTCTGTTCTCTCTTTCAGAAACGAAAAAAAATCCACCTTGCAAATTCCCAAGTAGAAATAGATGAACTTCTGATTGCAGTACAGTGCTCTAAGTCAGACTTTGGCTTTTAGGATGGAGCTGGCATTGTTGTACACCAATTGGATGGCCAATGTTAGCTGCATGGTGACATCTATACTTTGACCTATGGAAAGCCGCACGCTCGTTTGATCACCGTCGCTTACCCGATTAGGCAGGCGGCCCGCAGACACTCCCGTGCCGCTTCAAGTCCCGCAACACGATCACATGAGTCGCGTGTCAGCGCTTCAAGTTCAAATGTTGGCTCTTTAACTGTAGAATTCATTCAATGGATCCCCTGCCGAGCTTACTGTGCTACGTATCCCCTCGCCAAATTCACACATCAATGAATTCATTCGCGGAATGGAGCAGAGAAACCAGCACCGAGAATTACTAGTGCTAGGGCTACCGCCCGTGCCCGTGACCACGGGTTCACAGCACCCGTGCTACAGGTGCCGTGCCCATTCCATCGAAGATTTTTGGTGCTCAATCACGGCACGGTTACGGCACAGCTCAGGGCTTGCACGGGCCGTTGAAACACAGCCGTCACGGCCGTAGCACAGGTGCTTGAATCTCTGAAGCACAAGCCGATCCTCGGTGCTCACACTGCGTCTTAAAACGATCAGGGATATGCTCAATGTTCGCTCACATTGTACCTTGGTTCGAGGTACTTCGCTTTGTGTTCGAGTTCAGTTAAACATAGCGGCGGGAACATCCGAGAATGATGGCGGAGTTTGAATCCGATTCAGGCTCCTCGTTGCTTTGCAGCGGTGAGTTGATTCTCTTATTCTTGAGGCTTTCAGGGTCCCAAACCCCAGCTACTCCAATTTCCGAGTTTCTCACCATGCCTTCAGTGTTGGAACAACTCTGACGGGTTATTTACAAGTTGTTGTTTCAAATATTCGTCAAGCAGAGTCTTTACAGACCCTGGGGCAATTATTCATGCCTTAAAATACAAGTTTAACTCATTTTAGCGCCCGCGGAAACTCGTAGTACCCTTTCCGGCCGTGCCGTAGACTGTGCTGTCCCGTTGGAACACTGAAAGCTGTTTCAGCAGCCGTCTTGCCCATGGCCCGTGCCTTGGAAATGCCGTCAAATCCACGGCTGTGCCCGTTACAGGCACGGGTGACAGCCCTAAGTAGTGTGCTGCGCCACTGCCATGCCGAGACAGCGAAATAGGTTCGGTGACCTGCGAGGTGTCGAAGTAAGTATGTCCTTTTAATTGTCCTGTTTTTCGGTAAGAGTCAGTGTGTCGTAAACAGACTCTTTATATTCTACGTCGTACCTGACCTTACAAAGGTAATGGCGAGGTGGTGGCAAATATGGCATGAATCCTTTGTCAAAATTTCTGCCCCAAGATTTGGGTGAGGAAATGAAGAGGAACAGTTAAAAAATGAATTTAATGAAGGCTTTATTCCCTGCAAACCTACGCCCAATCCGAAATGAAGGAAGGTTTATTCAAAATTCCAACCTAGAACCTTTTTGCTGTCCTACGTTTGTTGGATTTCCACCGGTGCGAATCTGGGAGCTTTAATGTGTTGTGTTGAAAAATGCCAAAGATTGAATGTAGAAAGCCATGGACAAGAATAAATTGGAAGACTTCTTTGTGATGGCTGGAGAGCATGCCACGCAAGCCAAAATTGCGCATGTGCAACTGGAAATGCGCAGCAGCACCAGAATACCATCAAGTATGGGCTGGAGGAGTATCATGCAGAGGCAAAAACTGAGTATGCGGCTTTTCAGGGAGCAGACACTACTGACGAAGCGCTTATCATCGAGCCGGCTCGTCCATCGCTCTGCTTGGTGGCACCCTTTCCTCGTCACTGGCCCCTCCCAAAACTCTGCCGGGCATTCTAGCCCCTCTCCGCAGGTTCGCAACGAGCGCACCCGATCCTCAGAGCCGGTGCAGGTCAATAAAAGGCACAAGGAGGTGAATGTGCCTGAAGGCGATTTCTCAATGACCGAATTACCTCCCGTATGTCTTATTGTCGCGCGCAAAGCCCTTGGACTAATCGCGGATCGTGAAGTCTCTTCATTAAAGTCTGTGAAGTGATCCCAGATGAACCGAACTCCTGCGCATGTCATCCCCGGGTGTTTCATGGTGCATTGAGCTTCGAGCGAGTTGAAGGGTTGCCGAGATGTAAAGATTGAGTCATAGCGAGCCGCAAAAAATCTGTTTCTTGTATAGATGCTCAATACAACCCCCCTTCCCCCCTCCTCCTTGTTGTAATTAGTGTTGCCGCGACTTCGACTCCGAGGGCCCCAAGTCGACTTTGTGGAGTCGACTCGACTCGAGTCAAGTCGAGTCACATGCAAGACTTGGCTTGACTCCGAAGTCAACGCAAGTCAACTTCAAGTCACTCAAGTCAACTTGGAGTCGGGTTTTGCCAGAGAAAATGTGGGATGGTCAAGGAATTTCAATTCCAATAAAGTAGATACCTCATTCCGGTCAAATGCGAGAGGCCTGCTCCTCCGGTCCCCGTTAGCGCAGAATGGGGCTGTGTGTAATCCTCATTTTTCAATTTGAATGCATAGAGAATTATATTTGGCCATTGCGAGTGGGACTCACACTGCATCAAGAATGGGACTTGCTTAACACTGTCGCCTCTGAGGATGCCGCTCACGGCGGTAATCAAGGCAATCAAAGGTAACAACATGCATAGCCACCAAATACGGGATTCAAGCTTTACGATCAAAATGATCGTAAAGCTGGAATCCCGTATTTATGCAGCCTCCCCCACAAGCTCTGGCTACAAATAGATGACTGGAACCTGATATTAAACATATCTTAACCACTTCTGTGGAACCAAATCTGACAAAAATATATAATTGCCATCATGATGTTCTCCGTAATTTTTCAGCCAAAATATTCCCCGTGGATTCAGTACTGCCGGGATTCTCTAGATTTTTGCTCCAGGCTGCTCTTCTTTAATATGGTAACTCAACAGAGCATACTCATTATATATTAGAACACGATAGTGTGATCAACCGGTATACAATAAGTGAATGCATTTCCACAAATATGGATTTTGAGTTCAATAATACCAGAATTTATACATCTAGCTACAGTTCAGCCCTCATTTTGGGGTTTTTTGTGCAAGAACAAGTGGCCCAATCTCCCGGAATAATATGGCGCTGGCTCGAGTTCCATTAATGATGGGTTAGCCAAAGTTAGCGGAGCTGAGTCCCATTAATGATGGCATTAGCCAAGTCCCACTCCCATAACACAATTGAATTCTAAACTAACTACAATTCATAGGCATCAATGAGATCGGGAAGCTTGTCATCTGAGTCAACATCTGCGCTTTGCGAGGACTGGGGCCACCCATCGCAAGAAAAGCCCACCGGTCCAAGGAAGCGCCCTGAGCAGTGTCTGAGACTTGGCATTGTGGCATAGAATGCCACCTCGCGTGCTGCGCGGTAGCAGAGGTGGTGAACCACTACGTCAAACATGCTCTATTTCGCATTCAACAGGGTTCCATTTGAGATTTGGACTACTTACATTCAGGTCCATAATTTTGAAGGCCTTTGCGAATAGTATATTGTTGGCGGAACCTTGGATAACTGAAATATCATTGAGGAATTCGGGATCAAAGGTCGCAATGATCTCCATGAATTTCTGGAAGGAAGGGTCCTTGGGTAAATTTCTGTCTACGATGCGAAGCCATTCCCTCAAAATTACAGATTCAAGGGATAGCACTCAGCCATCGTGCTGAATTCTAAAAGCCATAAACTTCATTCGATGAATGGTTAAAAGTGATCTACCACTGCGTTATCCGAGATGAAGGCCGATATCGAGGGGAATTTGGTCAAAGGTATCATCTGCGCAGACTGTGGGGTGTGTTTGGGCCAGGCAACTCTTCTCAACATTTATATAGACAAGTACTCAAGTGCCTAGTAAGACCTCGGAACAATGTCGCACTCTAGATTGCATTTCAACACGTTTTGACCTCCACCTCGTTGAGATTCATGGGATTTCAATGCATATTCCACATTGAAGTCCCAGGAATCAAATGGCTTCATTATGGCTTCACACACCCGCATGGTGTGGGGTTTCTGGTAAGTTTCTGCCGAACTGCTGCCAGCACAGAATTACCTCCTCCGATGCCAACAACTCTCCCCACCATTTCATATCTTTCAGGGGCATTTTATTTCATGGGCCCAACATAAAAAAAAGATGTTTCACCGCCCTTGGTTGGTTGGATCAAGTACGTTAAACTGGGATACTGTTCTTCCGTGACATTCATATCTGTAGACTGCGGAATATTTCATTAATTTGATATCATTCAGAATACACCATGAACCATGAGGATGGATTTTCTCAGAAGTGGAAAGATGCAAGTGGTGGTGGCACATAAAAGAAGGCTGATAAGATCAAGATAGTGTTGCTGCGACTTCGACTCCAAGTCATTTCGAAGTCGAAGTTGCAGCCGACTTGAGTCGAGTCAAGCTGAGTCGGCACTGCGACTCGGGTTGACTTCCAAGTTGACTCGAGTGACTTGAAGTCAACCAAAAGCTTGAATTCTAGAAAGGAGTGCTGAGTCGTTCACAGCACAAAAAAAATACATTCTTTAAATTTTGATGGACTGTGACCTGAGCGCGTGACACCCAGGTGACACCTGTCACATTTCTGTGATTTTTGCAAATGAAACTAGAACCACAAAAATATCTTGTTTTTCAAAATGGGCTCTGAAGTCAACTTCAGTCGACTTGAGTCGACTTGGACCTGTCGAGTCAAGTCGAGTAGAGTCAAATTCGTGTTTGAGTCGACTTTTGAAGTCGCGACTCGACTTTTCGAGTCGCGGCAACACTAGATCAAGATAAGATGCAAAGTGTCGCTATGTTGGATCCGGTATCGCCGACACCGCTGATAGGGCGTGTAACAGGATAAGCATGAAAACACCAGTTTTTATTCATTTTCACGTCTATCAGTATGGGAAAGAAGAGGCATTAGATTTGAGAGCGTACACCTCTCCCCGGAGGTGGTAGGCTACGCTGTTGATGACTGAAAGCCAGCGGCTAAACAACTATAAGGGTGGACGACTTAACAAAGGCTCTTACGGGTACTGCGTTCTGGTGGGAACTCACTACGCTGGGTTATGGGATGCAGTTCTGCTGTGCCTCTATGCGTCGGAGGTGACCAATGGGGGACTACCAATCATCAATAGTTGACTGCCTTCACCAGCGGGAGAACCAAATGGTTGGAAATGATGATGATATCACGGTAACAGAAAGATACGGAGTCTAGACAGAGGATCGTACAGTTCTTCCCGCTACTACAACCCACTCCTTAGAAGCCAGCTGAAGGTGTCCCTTCACTGGCAGCCATACCCTTATAACACTACGAAGCATCAGGACGACCAGTGGGCGCACCAGCCAGCGGCAGCCGAAGTGCAAACTGCATATGATAAACACGAAGCTAGCATCTGAACATCACATATTTGATGACGGACTAGCGGCTGCAGCTCAGTGGCTGGAAAGCAACACGAAGAGGTTGGGAACCACTCGATCATCCCGGACCACACCTCCCGGAAGATAGAGCCCTACACCCGTAGTTCCCACTGTAACTAAGAAGATTGAAAGACGACTGGCAGCAGATTGAGTCGAACTCGTGAGTCAGCAGGAGTTAGAAGAAGCGGACTGCATCCGTCACAACCATCAGAAGATGAGCACGCCATAGAGGCTAGGCTCTGGATTCATGTGGAGTAACTCCAGCAGGAGGACAGAATACTCAGAGTTCAGATATCCCTGCAGTACGATTGGCCATCCACCCATTGGCGGCGCGACACGGTTTGATCCTCTTCAGTTCCTTTCATCTCCTTTAGTGACCTCCCGTTTGTATACAAGACGGCACTTGAGCATGTATTAGCCAGTATACTATCTGCCCGGAAATTGGGGTGAATATAGTGGACTCTTGAGATAAAAGACATATTTTTGATATTCAGAAGAGGACCGGACAAAGCAAAGTCTTGAACAGTCCTCGGAAGCACAAGACATAAGTGCCCCCGCTCGAACGAGGTAGCTGCCACGTAATTGCCCCCGTCCTGCAGCTTCCGCCGCCATTGATATAAGTGCCCGCATCATCTCTTGTGGTTCAGGAGTGGTCCCCGCCGTTCATAGAAGTGCCCCCGTTGCTGTAGTTCCGCCACCTGTGGTCTGTGTGTTGCCTTCGACGATATAGCCGAGAGTGCTATTGGCCCGTGTAAGAGCCCCTGTTGCTGCTCGCCGCCACCTTTGGTGTAACTGCCCCCGTCGCTGTACTGCCGCCGCTCTCAATATAAGTGCCCGCATTCCCTAACCAGGAGTCCCCGCCATTCGTGTAATTGCCCCCGTAGTCAGAGGCCGCCGCCTTCCGTGTAACTGTCCCTGCAAGTAGTAGCCACCGCCATCCGGTCGAGACCCACCTTTGGTGTAGCGCCGTCACCTGCAGTAGAAGTGCCCCCACTCTTAGCCAGAGCTGCCGCCATCTGCGTAACTGTCCCCGCATTGTCGAGCCGTCGCCAGCCGTGTTCCCGTTGTACCAAGTAAGGCCTGTCTGTTGACGGTCTGCTCTGCAATCGCTACCCGTTGGCTCGGTGTCAGCCGTTGTTGAATTCTGTTTCCCTCAAGAGTTGTCTGGCAGTCATTAGTCTTCCTATTGAACCCCTCGATTCTCTAGTGGCCAGAAGTCCCTGCTCTCGCATAACAAGCGCCCGAACGGCCCGTTGTTGTTGCTTTCCCGCTACAAAGACATTACTTTTACTCCCCTTGCACACCCTCTTGAAGGGTGATACGTACCCTACTTCCCCAAACACATTCACGACATTTGGAGTTGGAGTTTGTGATATATTTTGTTGATTTGGATTGTTGGATTGGATTGTGTCTAGTGACTCTATTTGCTGCGCTCTCTGGTTTGGTAGTTTGAGTTGGCATATCGATTACACGGCTGCACCCAGGTGCACTGTTTCACCGCCAAGATAATGGTACATCTGACCCAAACCATACTGCAGATAATCCCCGTTGGTATCCTGCCTCTCCCTATCCAGAGCGTGGCAGCCAGGATGTGCCTAATGTTGAAGATATACCATATGCTCACATATCCCAGCAGGTTTCTCCCGCCAGCGATAACAGTTCCAGACAGGCATCCCATTCTCCTCATCGTCCAACTAGCACTGGGCCAACCGATCATGGTTCACCCGGTCCGCTGGAGGGCAGTGACGATCCTTCTCATCCCAGTTCTCCCGCTGTCTGAACACAGTTGCAATATACGGTGTCCTAACGAGTAGTCCGTCCGGTTGGTCTTGCTGCTCAGGGAACACACCAGTTACTAGTGTCTGTCAGGTTTCTCCTGGTTGGGGTTCTCACTGGGTTGCTTGTTGTTTAGCCGACCCAGAGGCCATTGCTGACACATCACTGGAGTGTAATGTTCTACGAAATATATAGTGTGTTGATGAAGCATCTGCATTTCATTGTAATACTCCCCAGTCCTCCCCTTGACTGGCCTGAACCCCCTTGACTAGTCACTTCTCTTGGCAACTTGTTTTCAAAACCAAGTTGGGAAATGAATTACTTCTTTTGGTCATTACTTTTTCTCTTGATTTGCTCGTCAAGGCCGAAACAGAGTATGTAGTAGGAACACGGTGGGATAGAAAAGGCAAGGTAAAAGCAAGTTAAAAGGAAGTACATAGGTGACAGTGATTGGAGGAGGTGCAATTCACTCACAAGTGAGGATGTGCAGTGATGATGTGTAGGAGGAACAGGTGTGCAACTCAAGTGTTAATGGGGTAGTGGTAAACTGGGTTCTTTTCTTGCCATAATTATCAAATGCAGTGGGGGAATTAACCCCTTGATGCATGACATGAGACTTTCATCTTCCCTTTTTGTTCTGGATTCAATCTCAAATGATGGTGGTACAATGGCAAAATGCATTTTATTTTATTTAAAAGGTTCGCAGAAGGCGGAGGATTCCGAGATAGCATGATTTGCACGCAAGTGAGGATAGTAGGAGGAACGAAACACATGACATGCCCAGGCATTAATGGGGTAGTGGTAACCTGGGTCGTTGCCATTGAGAGAGAACCACCGTTCTCGACCCGCCGGGGGTTCGATTCCCCCTTAATGCATAAGTACCGGGGGTTTCGATTTTTGTTTGTGTGTCGCTTGATTCGGTTTTCAGCAAAACTCTGGCGGTAAAAACAGGAACAGGAGGGAACGGCAAAAAGGTGCTTAAAGAAGGACGGAAATGGGAGATGTATTTCATATTATTTCTTTAAAAGGGTTCTCAGAAGGCGGAGGATTCAGAGGTGGTATTTGAGTCAGAATCACAAGTGAGGATCATAGATGACGAAATCGGCAAGGGAAAGCTTTGGGACCAAGCATTAATGGGGTAGTGGTAACCTGGGTCGTTGCCATATCATGGACCATGTTGTATTCGACCCGCCGGGGGTTCGATTCCCCCTTAATGCATTTCCCTGTCACATTGTTTTTGTTTTTCGATTCGTTCGGGACCAACAGGACGCTAAGAACGAGAAGTAGGATCACGGTGGGTGGTACACAAAGGAGAAAAGGCAAAATGCATTGGAAGGAATTACGTAGGCGATGGCACAGTATGGAGGCGGTAATATTGGCGGATGTAATTGGATTTCAATATGTTTTGTTTGGGCAGGACCTAGGAAGTCAACGGGATTTGCACTGGCGATGGCCCGTTGAGGGGAGATGATGCGTTGTAAATCGCCAACAGGATATATATTTATGCGCGCGAGCAGAAATGGAAACTCGTAGACGGAGATACCACATTCGTCGACGGATCAGGCGTGTGTCGTACGCGGAAACTCAGGTGAGAGGAGTAAAAGGGGATTCGATTGAATTACACGTCTGCAGATCCCCTCACAATTCCGCATGCAGCCTGATAGCTGCTTGATAGGTACGTATGCGAATTTGCACATTCGCCCGAAGTCGGACCAATGGCGATCACGGTATCGCGTCTCGCGTCTCGCGTCTCGTCCCTCTCTCCCTTCCCTTGCTGCCCTCCGCTATGCTGAGATGAGATTCGAGAACAAAGTGGTGAAACGGCAGGTGGAGCTGGCACGTGCGTTCCCCGAGTCATGCGGAGTATTTGTTGTATATTTGGGTGTGCTTGGCTGCAGGGCGGTCGCATTGCTTGGCTCGCCTCGACAAATCGCCTTTTGTTTTGTCGCCGTCTTGTCATTGATCGTACCGCCAAGTCTACCACGAAGCTCAAGACAAGAAGACCAAGCAAGTCGCATTTGGACACTGGGCTGCGTGCCGGATAGAACAACAGGAAGGAATACAAGAAATACAAGACTCGGAACACGCGGACTAGGATAGACCGGGGAAGCAAAAGGAAGGAAAAGGACTTATTCACCAAGCATTTACGAAGGATTTACTCGGAGCGTGGCGCAGCAATAACTAGCTGCATGGCGCCTCGCACGAAGGCGATTTCTGACGGCAACGAGGCTTCTGGGACCGACACGAGGAGCACCAGCCCGCGTCGCCGCAGCGCGCGATTCGCACTCTCTGCGCCGAGTCCGCCGGTTGCGAGTACGTCGCGCGTGCATGTGCATGGCTCGACAAGCGCCCCGGTGACGCCTGCTATCCAGCGCATCCTGCGCCCGGCGTCGGCGAGGAGGCTTTCTGCGAAGGCGCAGGCGGGGACTCATGCGGTGGACGACTTGGATGCAGCGGATGCGGTGGGGACGCCAACGCCGAGGGAGAAGAAGCGCAAGAGCCCGGATCTACATGCTGACGAAGGCGTGGGGGTGCGCAGCAAGCGCGCGAGGGTGCGGTGTCCGGCTGAGGTGTGTGTCGCTTTCGTTTTTGTTTGCGTTTCCTTTTCGTGGGTCATTTTGGGTCGGTGCTTGGGTTTTTATACCCCGGGTGTCAGTTTTATGGGGGAGGCGATGCGATGCGGGGTGGAACGACCGACAGGGGTATCGAGGTCTGTGCCATGCCATGCCAAGTGCGCATGTGTCCCTGCAGCGAACCGGCCTTCTATTGCCAGTGGAGGAAAGGGGCATTGGGTATTCGGTGCTGCCGCCGCGCATCCGTGCCTGCCTGCAATATTTCCTGGGCTCCTATGCGTGCGAGGATGATGTATGGCGTAGCGCCCGTGCCCGTCATTTCATTTCATGTCCTTCTTTTGCCTTTCTGCCATGTGGGCGGGCGCCTAAGCGTCTGACGCTGGCCTTGCTTGTGCCTATTTTATCGATTTTTATCGATTTTTGCTTTTCGTGCGGGGGCGGGCGGGGGCGGGCGCTTATGCGTCTTCTGACTCGAGTGGAGCGGGAGCGCCACACCGCTCATCCCTTCCCTCTATTTTCATTCCTTTATTCATTCACTTCCTTTGCTTTCCGTCTTCATCTCCGCCTCATTTCCCGCTTACTGATACTAATCCTATTACCTCCCCAGCCCGCCCCGTCCCCGCCGTCGTCGACACGCAAAGGCAAAGGAAAGGCGCCCTCGCCCTTGTCTGCCTCGTCTACATCCCCCGGCCCTGCGCCTCTCCCTGCGCGGCATCATTCCCCTCCAGACGCAGCACACCCTCACCCCCCGACACCGACACCGACGCATAGATCGAGGCTAAAAAGCACAAAAAATACCCACGGCGCGCCGCGGACGACGCGCGTGACGCGGCTGACGGCGAGGCAGATGGCGATGCAGGGGGTGTTTCCGGCGGTACGTGCTTCTTTCGTACTTACCGTATTATGCCAATACTAACTACTATTCATTTCAGACGCCCGTTCCCGCTCCCTCCACATCCACATCCGCCGCCTCGTCCTCCGCCACCGACGCGAACGACGCGAACACCGCGAACCCGATGACGCTGCGCAGCGCCACGCCCGCGCACCCCCCGCCCAATGCGCACCGCAAGGGCCGCGCGCCGCACGTGCGGGGATCGAGTCCCGCGCCGGGGCGGCTGGACGAGATCGATATGGGGGTGGCGATTCCGGGAGGGAAGTCTGCGCCGCCGTCGCCGGGGCAGGGGCACACGTCGCCGAAGATAGGAGCACCGCCGTCGCCGCAGGGGAAGCCGAAGTTGGGCCTTGCCACGATGAATGGGAGAGGGGGTGGGATGGGAGTGGGCGAGTCGCCGTTGAGCAGCCCGCTGACGAGTCCGGTGTGGGAGCGCGGGGAGGTGCTGGCGCCGTGGGATGTGCTGGGGAAGAGGGGGGAGGTGTTGGTGAAGAGGGAGCCGATGGAGGGGGTGCTGCCGCCACCGCCGGCGCGAGAAGGAGAGGGAGAGGCGAAGGATGGTGTGGCGGGCGCTGGCGCTGGCGCTGATGTGGCTGTGGAGGGGACGGGTGCGGAGGATGAGGATGGGAGCGGGGACGTCGAGATGCCTTTATCGGCGTCGGCAGACGAGGAGGGTGAGCGCATCGTTATTTCATTTGATTATCATGCTAAGGGAAGGATTTTTGCAGGACGAGCACAGACCCAGACGCACACGCGGGATGGGACGCCGATGGACGAGGACGAGTCTACGGCTGCAAGTATGAGTACAGGTGCAACGGCTACGACGGAAACGACCGCCTCATCAGCATCTGTGCCCTCGACTTCGCCCCCCTCCACTGCTCCTCCCGCGACGATATCGACGACTTCGAGCGCGACTCCGGCACCCGCGATCCGCACCAATGGCACGAAATCGACCAGTCCGCGCGCCTCGCTCTCGCCCGACGACTTCGCGCCGTCGCCGTTCGCACCGGCGTTTGCGGAGCTCGGTCCACTTTCGACGACCCCACCGGGGTCTCCCCCGCGAACGCTTTCGCTTTCCGGGGCCGCTTCTGGCTCGGGCTCTGCGTCACCGCCCCATCCGACGCCGGCGCATCTCCTAGCCTCACCGTCGACATCGGGTCTCGACCACGACGGCGCCGCCCCGTTGAGCGACACCTCCCCCCTGCCGCTCGAAGACCTCGACGCGCTCGCGCTCCTCGATGCGAGCGGGATCGCGCCTGGGCCGCCGGTGTCGCCGGATTGGCCCCTGCCTAGGGCGAGGCCGCTGGCGACGTTGCCCGTGGAGACGGGGTCGGCGGGATATGGATTTGCGTTGCCGTTTGGGTCTGGACCGGGATCGGGATCGGGGTACGGCGCTGGCGAGACGTCAATGTACGCGTCTGGATCTGGCTCTGGCTCCGGGTCGGGGCAAGCACCACTCTCTTCTATAGGATTCCAGCCACAGCAACAGCAGCAGCCCCACCCTTCCTTCGCTTACGCGTCTACCTCTACCGCCTCGCCCTTCACTTCCTCCTACGCCTCCAGCTCTCAAGCAGGACTGGGAGTAGGTTTCGGCCCGGCGCAGGTCCCGACCCCCGCGGAGCGCCACTCGCGCGCGGTGGAGTGGGCGGCACTGCTCGAGCGGCGGCGGCGCGCGGGGGAGCGGGCGCTGGCGGACGAGCGGGAGGCGGAGGAGCGGAGAAGGGCGGGGGAGCGGTGGGTGGGGGAGTGGGGCGTGCCGGTGGGGAGGGGCGTGCGGGTTTGGTGGGTGAGGAGCGCGGGGGCGGCTTCGGTGAGGGAGGATGTCGCCGACGCGGGTGCAGCGACTGGGGAGGGCAATGCTGAGAATGCAGGGGCGGGCGGGGATGTGGAGATGCCGCATCAAGGAGCCGCGCACGACCACGCTCAAGCACACGCACAAGCCCAGGCAGCTGGGGACGACGCGCCCGGCGGGTACGCCCCCGAGGACGCGTACGCGGAGGAGGAGTACGGCCGGATGAGACGGCGGAGCCCGCTTTGTATCGTGTCGAATGTGCCCCCAGCAGTGTCTGCCCCGTCGCCGCTTGTGCTCGACGCTCCTCCCGCGTCCGCGACTGCCACCTCTACATCGGCCTCCCCCTCCACGAACGAGACTCCCTCTCAAGCCTCCCAAGCGCAGGGACAGCACGTAGACGCCCAGCACGCGCAGGATCCCCGCCAAGAGAACGATGAACAGCAGCAGCAGCAGCACCACCACGAGGAGAACGCCGACGGGGGCCAGCGCACGGACCTCGTATACGAAGTCGCGCCGCAGCTGCGCAAGCAGGATGACGATCTGGGCCCTGACCCCGCGACGCGGGTGAGCACGACGTGGGGGCCGTGGAAGATTGCGTGTCGGATGCGGGTGTGGGATGTGTGAGTTTCTTCCTTCTGTGTTTATGTGGTTTTGCAATGGCGTTATTCTGGGCTCGGTTTCTTTTGGTGTGGCGAGATTCGTTCTCGGCTTCCATTCCAGTCCATTGATCCCCTTGATTCATTCCTGTTCTTCTTTTTTGGTGTGTGTGTGGGCGCGATCGCGTTTGCGTGTCTGTGGCGTGATGTATTTTTTTTCGAGATTAATGCTGATCATCGCAATTTGCAGTCGCCAACGCTACACGCCGTCTCTGATCCGCTCGCTCGTCGCACAGGAAGCGGACGACTACTTCTCGACGCGCGGCCTCCCGCACCCCGACTCGCAGTTCTTTATGGGCGAGGAGTACTACGACTGGGAGCTTGAGGAGAGCGCGAGCGAGGGGGATGGGGACGGCAGCGGGGAAGGGAGTGGAAGCGGGGAGGAGGAGAGCTTCGAGCTTGACCCTGCCGCTGCACAGCAGCAGTCGTTTGTGCTCGACACCACTCCCCCTCCCACCCCGTCCAGCCCGCGCGGCGATAAAGACGAAACCGGTAGCACCGGCCACGAGCACAACGCCGACGCGGACGCGGACGCAGAGATGGACGTGGGGACGGGTATGGGCGGCGTGCTCTCCTCCTTCTACATCGCGCCGCCGCAGCAGACGCATTTTCCACCGCAGCTGCAGATGCAGATGCACCTCCCCCCACCGCTCCCGCTTCCGCCGCCGCCGCTTGCGAGCGTGCGCGTCCCTGTGCTGCGGCATCTATTTACGGATATACCGATTGCGCCCGCGGGCGGGACGGCGCGCGGGCGGGGGACGCCGGTGGATGTTACGCGGAAGGCGGCGTGGGGCGGGGAGAAGGTGGGCTCTCCCTCGGAGGATGGGGAGGGTGAGGGGAGCGCGGGGCCGGGGCCGGGGCGCGGGACGCTGGAGAGGAGGCAGCCGCATCCAAGGCCGAGGCCGCATCCGATGTACCTCGCGATGGCGCGAGCGGTGGAGAGCGAGCGGGCGTCGTATGGCGGTGGGGTGGGGGGTCCGGTCGAGGGCGTGGTGGAGGAGGATTTACCGTCGATGCCACGTCTGAGGGAGCCAGGGGAGCCGCCGATGCTGCCGATGCGGGGTCTGAGGGACTTGGTGCGGTCGTTGAATGAGAACACGGGGGAGGGGGGTGTAGAGTGCGAAGGGCCGCCGGAGGAGAGGAGGGAGCGCGAGAGGAGGGAAATGACTGAGGCGTTTGAGCCAGATGAGGCGGTCTGGCAGGAGTTTTTGAAAAGTGTGGGGGTGGAGGGTGCCGCGGGTGCCGCGGGTGAGGGGGGCGGGGACGCCATGGATGTGGATGCCGGGCAGCGAAACTCCATGGACGCGGACGCGGATGCGGATGCAGACTATGACAATGAGGAGAGCGGCGGGAATGGCGGCACGAGTGGGGGCGTCGCACTCGGGCTACCACCTGCCAACAGCGCGTCTGGCACTCCTGCATCTTCGTCTGGCTCAATGCTCAGCACCGGCGTGGGGATGGGCGTCGAGATGGGCATTGGGATGTTCGGCATGGCGATGGGCGCGATGGGCATGGGTGGCGGACTGGGCTGGTTTGGCGGCGCTCCGAGCTCCCCGGTCCCCGTTGCAGTCGGCGATGGCGGGGGTGAGCGCGAGCGCGAGAGCTCGTTGAGCTTTGCATTGGGCGTATGATCCTTACATCTCTCCTCGGCTCGGCGTTCATTTCCTTCCCTCTCATCAAGCAAAGTATTGAGGGCACCCCATCAACCCGATCCCTGCCCTCCTTCCTGCCCAACCGCGCCATCCTCGCTTGATCCCCGGCCGCACAGCTGCGCCGACGTATAACTCGGCTCGCTGCGGTGTCATCTGTCCATCCATCCCACCCACCCTATCCTACTTCCGGCGACGGACTATCCAAATCGTATCGCATATCGATCAACTTAAGGCCTGTACTTCCTGTACTTTACCGACTACAGCATTATTTCTCCGCATCTTCCCCTCCACTCTCTATCTATCTGTCTGTCTCGTGCACTTACCTACTTACTTGCATCCGCCCGCGTATATACTCTGACCTCGATATCGCTACAGTACTATCTCGTTGTTTGCATATTTACTTGCATTGCGATCTTTACAAGTTACAGTTAAAAGGGATTGCAAGTTACATGTCGCTATCATACCTCTGCTGTGTATAGTATTGGAATTTATACCATATTCTGGAGTTTTTTCGACTTGAGCAGCGTGTTTCATGATTGGAGTCAGGATGACGCGTTGAGAGTCCAAATTCTTTTAGCGAAAGAAATAGCAAAATTCAACCTCAGAAATTTCCAGGTGAAGCCAGGCCCTGGCTCAAGTTCGCTCTCCCGGAGTCTCTCCCTGGGCCGCTCACAAGAGCGGGGCGGGCCGCTTCGCGGCCCACCACTTCGACCGAAGAAGTGGATGCTATGACGTGCTGAACCCATGACCTATGCTAAATTTGATTGCGGGGGTTATGCGAGGTGGCAGATGGCTCCGAATGATCGCCGGCATTGGAGCCGAAAATCAACCTACCGTCCAAAACTCAGCTGAGCGGGTTCTACCGTGAAAGGGGACCATATATCAGGAAAATTCCATCCCAATGATACTCTCATGCTGCCTTGCAGCTACGGAATAAATAAACTAAGCTTCAGTGACCTTATAATGCCGTGGGAACGGATTCGCCCAAAGCGGACTTTAAAAGCTTCAGACACACGCAATGTTATAAAGAGGGAGTTGAGAGGGAGATTGTTAACTCGAATTCGCGCGCTCTCTATTCTTGAACCTGGATCAAACAAGGTTGGCTGTGCAACCGCCTTCGGCTGCTATACGCTTCTCCCTTACCCACCATGTCTTCAACAAGCCTCTCCGCTCCGCATATTCCGCTGCAGCCATTCAGATTGCTGGCCTCGAACCCGGACTGGCTGGCATCGTTGACGTTGTCGGCAAAAACAGCAGCGACGCAATGTGTTCCATTTCCGTACTTTCAAAATGTTTTTGAGACCGCTGTCCTCCTTCTGGAGACTATCAAGGTTTGCTCCACAGGATTAATGCTGCGAAATACATGGCTGACTATCGGCACAGAAAGCTAAGAAAAATCAAGACGACTTCAAAGAGCTGTGTCAAACTGCAGTGGAGATAGTGATAATTCTCCAAAATCAGTTGTCCCTCCATCAGGATGTGGCAGCGCTAACGTTCAGGGATATGTGTGAGGAACTAGACAAGCAAGTATTCTGGTTTCTGTGGTGGTAAAATACTGAGTTGATTCTTTGTTAAGCTTGTTGCAGGATGTCATAGTAGTAATGAAAAAACTACAAACTGCCCACAGCTTCCATGGTCAAGTCAAGGAAATTTTCAAGCTCAGTAGCATTGCAGAGCAAATTCCCGAATATGAAAAAAACATTCGAGGATTATGTTCGAGACTCAAGGTGGAGTGTTCAGTTGACAAAATACCAGAATTTACTGATATTTGTCGCAGCGGAGGGCCAATGTTCAGGATGCCACAATCCACAACCCTATGCTTGGCCAAAGTAAAGACTCTGAAATTTTGAGCCTCTATGTCTCTGGTATGAGGTGAATTTGCTGGGATGATGAACTTATTCACTGAGGTGTAGGTGGCCAAGAAGGAAAAAGCAGAGTCCAAGATGTACAAGGTCATGCTGGTAGTAGGGGAGAAAGTCTCACCCTCAACTATGATATCAAGACAGAACACTTCAACTTGCTCAATCATACCAATCCACGTGTGGTGGAAGCATGTCAAATCTTCACCCAGTGTCCTCCTCCATCAAGCATCTTTCATGGTCGACGGATCATTTTGGAGGAAATGCATCAATGCTTTGCTGAAGATACAACAAGACAGCATATCTATGTGCTACATGGACTGGGTGGTGCTGGAAAAACTCAAATTGCACTGAAGTTCCTTCAAGACACAGCAAATCAGTGAGTATCAAGTGCAACTCTGTCTGTTCTGCAACGGAGTCTCAGTCAGTCTAGCTTTACAGATCGATTTTTTGTTGATGCAAGCACAACCAACACCATTGAGACAGGTCTAAGGAATATTGCTACTGCAAAGGAAATTGGAAACTCCTCCCAAGATGTGGTAAAGTGGCTTGCCACCAAAGACGAAGAATGGGTGCTGTTCTTTGATGGTGCTGATGATCCTCAAATTGATCTAAACAAGTTCTTTCCAAAATGCAACCACGGGAACATTATTATTACCTCACGCCATTGTTTTATACGGGATGGGACACATTCTCGGGTATCTGATATGACCGAGTCGGATGCTGTGGCTTTGCTCCTCAAGAGTGCTGGCCAGGAGACTTCGCTGGTCAATACACTCCTTCCAATTGAGATTGTGGAGGTGACTTGTCACTTTTGCATCCATACTTTTGTCTAACAGCCCCTTGATTCAGGCAATGTGGTACTTCCCTCTTGCAATCATTCAGGCAGGAGCATTTATCTCGAAATCTGGAACTTTTGACACTTATCTGGCACTATACAATGAACATCGAGAACAGCTGCTCAGTAAGAGCATGGGCAAAAGCTATCATGATTATGCCTGGACAGTACATACAACATGGCAAATTAGTTTCAACAAGCTCAGCCCATTAGCTGCTATGCTCCTACAGCTCTGTTCATTCCTCCACCCAGATGGAATCTCAGAGGACATATTTCACAGAGCAGCCAGCTATCTCATCAAGGGCAGAGACAAGTCCGAATACAAACCAGAAAAACTGAGCCAGATGTTGGACTTCATGCGGGATCAGACTCGCCGCTTACAGTCTTCCATTTCGCCCCATGATGGGATAGAAAAATCACGGAAATTCCTTTCCCAGTTTTTTGGGCCAACTGGAGAATGGGACTCAGTCTGCTTTTCAAGAGTCATAAATGAAATCAAAGCCTATTCTTTGCTCAACTTTGATCCACGAAAGAAAATGTTTTCCATCCATCCACTGGTGCAAGGCTGGAGCCGAGCAACACTTACTGCTCCGGATTCATATCAAGCATGTATGCATGCCATATTGGGCATGTCCATTGCAGAAATCTTTGAAGAGGACATGGAGCTTGCAAGCCTGACCCTACTTGCTCATGTGGACCATTTACTACAGGCTGCACCTAAGGGTCCCAGCAGCTTTGAACTGCATTATGCAATAATATATCACTATGCTGGACGGTACAATGATGCCAAAGCACTTACAGTTTCTACTTTGGAGAAGCACATGAAGCATTTTGGTCCCAACCATTTGGACACTGTGCATGCTATGGATAATCTCGCTGTCATATGTGACAGTCTTGGTGAATTTGAAGAAGCCAAAAAGCTGAAACTTGCGGTTCTCGAAAACCAGAAGAAACTTCTCGGTGAGGAGCATTTGGACACCCTGCATACAGTGCAGTCTCTTGCAGGGTCATATAACCAACTTGGGAATTTTGAGGAAACAAAGAAGTTGGAACTTATAGTGCTCGAGAAGTTGAGAAAGCTCTATGGTGATGAGGATTTAGACACCATACATGCTATGGATAACCTTGCCACCACATATGGGGCCCTTGGGCAATTTGAAGCAGTGGAAAAACTGCTAGTTGTGGTGCTAGAAAAGCGAAGAAAGCTTCTAGGTGAGGAACATTTGGACACCCTGAGTACCAGAAATCACCTGGCTGCTGTATATTCTCACTTGAATAACTCTTGAGTAGCAGAGAAACTGATGTTGTTGTGCAAGAGAAAGGAAGAAAGATCCTCAGAAACGACCATTCAGACATTTGACATGCAAAAATTGATATACACATACCATAATAGACTGAGGTAGCAGAACTTGAAAATAGTTGCCATCCACACTTCAACCGGAGAACCCCGTTCAATATGACATAATATTTTTCTGTATTTGCTTCAACCTTGAAAGAACTGTTTAATAGTGAGTGCCTGAGGGCAGTAAATCAAGGTGAGGTCAATTTTGGACACCGCCAATATTTCTCTTCATTTCTGTGTCGTATTTGTTATTCATCGGCAATTTTTTGCGCCTTCCCGCAATCAATATCAACTTTCAAGTCAGCCCAAGGACTGATGCCAGATTTCGGGTGTGGTTGCATGAACAAAAAATGGAATATCAAACCTGGAAACAGCCAGTAAGGACAACCGTTGACGTCTCTATTCAAAATGAGAGAACGGAATGATGCCCCATCGAAATCACGGCGGATGCCGAAAGCCGGTGATGCGTGGCACGGTGTCACTTTATTTTTTGCTGTACACCAAACGAACAACGATCCACTCGTTTATGCGTTCTGTCGAGCAACTTGGCCAGTTGGGGTCCGATTGCGCCTGGCGTAGTCTGACACCTCAAGACACACCTGTGGGAAGCAAGCAAGAAGTTGAGTGGCCACTGCCAAAGAACTTCCAGTGGCGAGGTCTTTCCCTTCTAGCGAGGGCGAGTAATGGAGCCGCTTCGTTGCGGCGACTACAGAGTCGAGTCGTATCCTCGAAGGTATAGTGGTCCGATATTATGATCGTCTACGCCAATTGAAAATTCCTTCGTAGCCGGCACCTGGCCCCAGCCTAATGGAATCCGGACTCTCGTTGCGAAGCCGAATGGCTACATAGACCTCATTCTAGCACCCTCTTGGCAGGCTCTTGGCGATCCCCTGGAGTGTTAAAAGATGACTTGTCCGGCTCTGCTCACCAGCCTATAATGGTTATGAACTCGTGAAGCGGCCCCGCGACGCGCTCCTGAAATATTTATTTCATTCTCTTTGTTATCCCAACTTTATCTGTGTCGAATTTTACGACTGTGCCTTGTTTTTTTTATCATTAGTCTCGCGGACATCGCAGCCCGAGGAAACGCATGGATTTTCTCGGACCCAGTCCGCAGGAAGGCTATTTAACTGCCCTCGGCTTTCATTACTGCTTTCCCCTGTCTCATTTCCCCCCAACAAGCAAAGCTTGCAACCGCATTCCGAACGACCAGGCTTTACGGGCTCCAACGCTGTTCATCTAGGTTTCCTTTGGCCTCCTTCACCGTTACGCCGAATATTCACTTTGTTCACCGGGTTGCTCTGTTTCGTTATACTTCACCGTTCATGGTACGATCGCGATACCGGCTCGGTAACATGTCTGATGCCCAACCTTCGTATTCGTCCAGGAACCGAGTTAAAACCTTGCTCCGGGCGTCATTCCGGACGAATTTCCCATCCTCCGTTCACTCACTCTTTCAGTTGCCTCGCTTTGAGATTTGACCTCATCTCCGTAAGGGTTATTCTGCTTCTTAGGATTTTCGCCTCGTGCATTCACTATCAATAGCCTCCTCAATTCGCTGGGCAGCTCCCATCTGCTTTACTCAAAACCCGGTCATCTTAGCTTTCCAGATCATTCATCGTGGTGCTAGACGCGGTGTTAGTCTGCAATTAACCGCGCCACCGATGATCGCTGGCCGACCTTATTACCAATCACAATTTATTCTCACGCTCTTTGCTTTTGCGTCACCACTGCCTCGCCACTGTCCTCCACCTTCCTCCTCTCCCTGGCCCTCACCAGCCTCCAATGATGGCTCGAATCGTTCATGAGACCCCCTGGGAGTGCCTCTAGTTGCTTTTACGACCGTCCATTGGCTTACCGCGCCAATGCAGCGAGTATTAACTCACAGCAATCGTTCACTCGGTCCTCACAGAGCGCCTTACCTCAGTCCTCCACACCCAATATCCAGAATCAAAGCCTTCGCTTTCGGCTCCTACTTCTTCATGTCGCAAACCTGGGGCCCAGATCCAAGTTGATTGTCATGTATACAACAGGGCAGATGCGGGTACGCTCATTCGCATCTTATATCCTGACCGACGCACCTGTTCTCATAGTATATCTTTCCAACAACTCGTCATGCAGGAGGACCCGCGAGCACAGGGTCAACAACGGGACATGCGGCATGGGACAGGCAGAGATGAAACGAAAGCGCCGGCATGCAATGGGACGGTGCGTTCCTCCTACCTTTCCCCGTCCCTCGCTTTCTTCAGCGACTCGAGTCGTGGTAACTGCCTTCTAGCTCGCGTCAAGAGTTGCCCGCCTCGTCCACCGCAGGTCGCCCATATACACCGCACGCGTCCAACATCCGCGCCCTTTACCACTCAGCTACGCACATTCCGGAATGCGCCTCTTTTCCCGTCGTGGCACACACACACACTCACTGTTTAAGCTTCTCAGTTGCCCGCATCCATATATCCGTCGAAACGCTCGAGCTCGACGCGTCACGCGACGAGTGGTGTTCGGACAAGGACGCGACCTGTGTCCGTCATCGTCCCGCATGCGCGACACCGACGCGCCGACACCCCGCTCGCGTTTGCAAACGCGATCCGAATGCTGCTGCGTCATTTTCGTGCGCCCTCGGCGTCCCGGCGGCTCGACCGAACCAGCGAACGCAGTGGCTGCGTTCAATTGAATCGCGCACGTCGAGCGACACACTACGCAATGTGCGCCGTGTCCCGTCCTGTGTACAGTGTCGTGTAGAGCAATTGATTTGATGCAAGGTACGATTGAATCAATGAATCATCGACTTCCCAATTCGTTCTTGTGTGAAACCATCGCTCTGAGATAGTCTGGGGATTTGGAGGTGGCGAGGACTCGGAAATTAGAATTGAAAGTTAAGACTTGCGGTCCAGAGCTCGTGAGCGCAAGGGGCACGTATTGGTCGTGTTTCCGTTTCGTGGAGAACTCCTCGCTATGAGAATGGGGACGGTGATTATGATAAAGACTAGTATTGGCGATGAGTCAGAGCTTCAGGACAGGCTTCAATGGGAAGCCTTAAATAGGCCACTCTGGGGGCGGATTTTTCCCGGAATTGTATCTAAGTTGATGGGCGAGTACCCAAGAATGTGCGTTGGACCAGCAGAAGGTCGTGGAAGCGAAGAAGGACGCGACGCGCCGTAGTCACATGTGTGATGTCACGCGAAGATTGGTAATAATAGTGGCGAGCGATCAGTGGATCGACGTAATCAACAGACTACAAACAAAGCGAGGTACGAGCGCATGTGTTTGTAGCGTCTGTCTACGAGAGACTAACGCGGTGTGCCCGGGATTTAAACTACTCTGCCCTTGATCCGATCGGAGCTTAATTGACTTGCGGGAACCTCGTTTCACCTTCACGATGCAATTGACACGCAGAGCAGCAGGTTTGCATGTGTTCGTGCCACGTTGGAGGATGTCCGTCAATAGCTAAGCCCCACGCATTCACCCACTCTCCTGCGAGCAGGCATTTTATACTCCGCTACGTGCGCCATCTGTGACGAATGGGAATGGAAGTCCGACGCACGTAAACAGCGGGGTGTGTGTGAGCATCGACTAAAATAAAATCCGAGCGTCCGTGGCCGAAACTGGGGTACGCCGTTACTCTGCTCATTGCGTCTTCCTACTCTCAGCGCACACCCATCTCGTCGTCCACTCGCGTACCCTCGAAGTGTGCATTTATTCAGGAGATAATCCCAATGTACGTGCTTGCCTCCTTCCTCTCTTCGCCGCCTGCGACCCAGACTTACTTTTTGTCGCACTGCAGGCCCGAAACTTTCCCTGCGCTACTCGACTCGCCGAGCACTAGTGATGCGAGGTCGCTCTCCAAATTCACGTCATACTCCTATACGGACGAAGACGCGCATGCGACACTTGATGTTACATCTTTCAGCGCGGACGGCTTTTCAGACTTCGATTTAGACCTGACGTGCCTTTCCAGGCCTCCCTCCCCTCCTCCGTCTCCCCCGCTGCCCTCTGACTTTCCTTTTTCGTCGTATCTGCCCTCAAGCCCTCCCGAGTCGTCTCGCCGCTCCGTCTCCTTTTCCACTGGCCTATCACCTAGCTTAGGACGAGCAGCTTCGGCGCCACGTCTGAGCACTTCCCCGCGCATATCGCTGACGAGCGTGCCGAATGGGCCTGGGTCTGGGTCGTGGCCGCTTCCACGGGTTGGACACGGCACACCCATTGACCGTGGTCGTCGATCAGCATGGGCTGGGAACGGCGCATGCGGAGAAGACGGTGCTGACGAGGACGGGGTGTTGTTCTCGACTGTCCGTTCTACCTCTGTCGACTCTACCCCTCAGCCCTCGCAGCGGTCGATATCCCCGCTCACAGAATGGAACTGTATATCGCCGCCGCCGCTCGTGTACAAGCCGTCCTCCGAGCGTCCCCGGTTCACCCCCGGCCTCTTACCGTTGCCAGAGTCTGTGCGAATACAACTGCCGGACATCAACCCTAATTCGTCCGCCGAGTGGGCTTCAACCACCCAACAGGTGCTCGCGTCACCGATCTCCGCCGCAGCCTCGACGTCGACGCCGGAATTGTCGTCGGAGACGCACTTCGAATCGGCGATGCAGTCTGTAGAGGAGCTGCGAACGCCAGACGAGCGCGACACGGAGCGAGAGAGGGAGATTGATTTGGGACTGGAGTCCCTGCATGCAGCGGTCGACCAGGGGCTCGGGCTCATCCCTGGAGGAATGACCTGGTTCGACGTTGGGATACTCCCTGGGTCTGGGCGGGTCTCGCCTTCAGTGTACTCCTGCGACCAACCGTCGACACCCCAAATCTCTCGCTCGCAGTCTGTCGATCCGTCGGAAACAAAAACGGACACGGGATTTGCGTTGCGCGACCGGCACACGTCGCATTTGTGGTGGCAACGGTTCCTGGGCCGTCTTCGGCTCTTCCGAGACATGTTGCGTCGACGGAGAACGAGCTCATAACCACTCTCGATACTTTCCATCGTTCTACCTATACCATTTACCCACGCTCCTTTCAACGATCTTGATTTACCTATCCATGTTCACGATTAGCATCAACGGAAGTAACGTCGTTCTTGTATTGACACCTTTATCCTCCCAATATACCATCTGCGATGTATAGCAGCCTTGCGAGTTGAGGTCAAAAAATCAAACCATAAGAAAGTCGACACCGAAGACCGCGCGAAAATGCACCGTGGAGAACTGAGTCTTGGATCACTACTTACGGGGTTGGTTTGCTGTAGAAAGCACAGTTCAAGTCAAAATTGTTGTATAGCCCGTGCTTCAGATTCTCATATTTGCTCTACTCACATCGCCTAACAGAGAAATTTAATCGCGGGAAGAGCAAATTCCAATTTTTTTTCACCCTCGTCGCCTGTCCATTTTATGAAGTTCGTATGGCATTGTCGGATGCGATTTGACAACCCCGGGTAAGTCAATTTCAAGATTATATTAGGTTCGACATTGCCACACTCTGGAAATTGCAATTATTTATTCCTCTATTCCTGAACTGTCTGGTCTAACATACATATCGCTGTTCAGAGTTTGCTTTTGGAATGCGCCGAAACCTCCTTGGCGATGAGTTTCGCTCGCCTCATCATAAATTCGTGGGCATCGTGATCGTCGATAACCATGGCCAGTGGTCCCTTCACTTCTGACAGCGGTTGGGAAGCAAGATTGGAAAAATGCCAGTCCCTTCCCAGAAAATGCCAGAACCTAGCATAGTCACCCTCCGGGATGTGCGGATCCGATGTGTACTGAAAGGCATTTCGCGCCATGTCAGGGGGTAGATGAGGGCGGATGCTATCGTGCAGCTGTGCCAGTGACCGTGGGACGTAGGACTGGGAACATGCGTGAACGACGCCAGTAGTTCTCCGCATGATGTGCAGAAGGATCAGGTTCGCGACAAGATCCACCGGGATCTCGTCAAGGATATTCGAGCCCGATGTGTGCTGCGGCGACACATGAAAGACACCAGAGTCTGGGGCCGTCATGTATGCTCGGATATAGGTGGAAAGCGGGCACGAACTCCGACGATGGTAATATGGGTACGGTTGGGAGATGGCTGGGCCGATATACGTGGGGCGCACGATAAGCAGAGGTAGAGCTGGGTTCCGAGATATCAGCAGCCGCTCCGTGAGGTGCTTGGAAAACGGGTATGCAATCAGAAAGCTGGGGAGGCTGGCGGTGGAACCTCCAGTCAAAATGTCGGAAAGTTGGACCTCCGCATCACCGACGTCGTATATTTTCTCGTGCACAACACCGTCTGGAAGGAAAACGTTGGCGTATGCGGTGGATATATAGACGAAAGTGGGGAGATTCCTGAATTTGGCCGCGAGCTGTGCAAGTTGAAGGGTTGGAAGGCAGTTGTCGGCAACAGTACGCTTCGCCGAAGCCTTCAAACTAATGTTTGCCGCAGCGTGAATGATGACGGTAACATTATCGACCATCTCGGAGAGCACCGCAGAATCGATACCAAAATTTTGCCCGGTGACATCGCCGACGACGAACTGGATCCTCCCAGTGGCCAGCATGGGCTCGATTTGATCCGGCATGGTCTCCGCCAATTGGGTTCGCGCTCTCGCCACGGATCCGCGAACAAGGACATAAACCTTGTGCGTATCAACATGCAATGCGAGCTTGAAAAGCAGACAACCGCCGAGTATTCCGGTTCCTCCAGTGAGGAATATGGTTTGGCGTCGGAAGAACTCGGAAGGATCAGTTTGCATGATGCTGGGCCCAACGAGAGGTTAGAATGCGAAACACGTTTCAGTAGATATGACTTGCTGGCGAGGAAATTTTTTGAAGGAGTACTTGTGCGTACAGAAGAAAGGTCGAACACGAAGGAAACGGGCAAAGGCTTGGCCCGCATCCGCACAAATAAGTAGTCTCGTTCATGACAGGGTTCCCAAATTGGGATGTCATGACGAATGGTTAGCCGAGATTACCGCACAAAGCTCGAAATGATGGTGCCTCTTCGGTTCATTGGTGAGCGTTTGGAATGAACGTGGCGTGATCTATGTTACCCTGACCAGGTGTTAATAAATTCACTTTGAAAAGAAGCGAGTGGGACATACAAAATCAGGGGAAATGGATGAGGGTGGAGCTGATTCAATTCAGGCTGAAGGTCGATCAGTCTGCCGGAAAACCGGAAGGAAAGTCATAGTTTGGGACTTGAAAGGTTCCGAACTCGACCAAATTAAATAAATGCGACAGCAGTTCCATTCGTCAGAAGCGAGTATGACTTTGACGGCAGCTTTTCTTCTTTCAAGTCGTGATCGCATCCGCGATACAGCGTACATGAGATAGGGTGACAGGGGCATTCGTCATACCTCTGTTCGGTAGCCTCTCTGGACTGGTCCACATTCTCCTTCATCGGCGTCCTATTCTGTGTTAGTCTGCCGGCGCGGAAGATCCAGAAGGCATCTCTCCCATTATCATCTCGCTCTCACCCTAGGGACAAGCCAGAAACTGCGTGCCAGCATCGATGTCCAGCCGTAAGCCTGCTCGACGCGAGGGAAGGCTTTCGAAATTGCAGGCTGCGATTATGGCGCGCATGAGGTAACAGGCTGGATTTGACAGGATCCTGGGTGGAATGGCCAGTGGCACGGAAACCTCTAAGACTCACATTGTCTCTGCGGCCGAGCGCAATGGCGTCGGTGCCAGAGGACCAGGAAACAGAGACAGCAGCGGAGAGCAAGCGCTAGAAAATCAACTGGCGCAGAAACGGAATTCGGACCGAGGTCATCCTTCACAGTCGTAAAAGATGCAGACGTCATATGAAAGTGGCCGCGCGGCGCGAATGGACTGATGAATGATACGATTCAGAGATGTGGCACCTCGAATTTGCTCCTGTTACGGTTGATTGTTTGAGTGCAAATTATACATGCGAGGAGAAGAATGTCTGGGGCGGCCGTTTGCGAGGCCCGAAGGGATACTACAAAATCCGAGAATTATCCCACAAAGCACGCAGCGCGGTAGCAACGGAGCTGTCCTTGGCATCGATGTCGTATGCCCATGGTTCGGGTGCACGCCCGTAGCGAGAGTACGCCATTAGCCCCCCTTCTGTGGGCTTCAATACCTGCTTTTCGGCCCCCTTCCCGGTGCTGGACACAGGATCGATGATTCTGGTGATGCGTATGTGGACCACTCGCCGGCCGCGGTGCTCGGCGCTGGTCGAGGGCTCAAAACGGGCCAATCCAGAGCCTAAGAAATAAAGTAAATGAGCAATTCCGGGAGGATTGGCGAGAGGTTGCACCAGTCCATGGGAACTGCCTTCGATCTGCTCCTGCTCGAAACCCAGGATCGAATACGAAACTGTGGAGTGTTTCGCCAACAGCAGTGAGTTTGGTATCGCCAGAAAATTTGACAAGGAACTCTTGGTTAAGGCGAAACAAAATCGTTTCAGAATAAATCCTTCCTCGGTCACTGAAGACCTTGAGACACTGTAAGAGTTGTGCCACTGTCGCTAGATTCTCCTCCAACAGTTGGTCACAGAACCTAGAATATCTTGTGCGGCATGCAACCTGAGGTAGAATAATCTGCCAAGGAAGTCCAGATGGCAAAAGGAGGTCGTGTCCGGCATGGAAGGCAGACAGGGTATTTTGTGAGGTAACACGAAAACGGATGCTGCCTTCCAGTTTTGCAGCGTCCCGAGCCCGGTGGTAGTGCAGAAATCCAAAGGATTCGGGCGGGAACGGCATATATGCATTCCTTGCATGATATCGAATGCTGCCTCGGGCCACGCGAAAGCTGGTTCGTGGTGACTGTGGTGACTTTGGAAAGCACACCACAGCACTTTTCAGTCCCGAAAGATTGAGGTAGTCACTGGGGACAAGTAATGCTGGATTCAATGTAGAAATTAGATGTCCGCCGAGTCTGCCCAGCCTTAATACGCCTGCCACTGCTTCTAGAAGGTAAAAAGCATACCCGGTGCCGCCGTCCTCCGTGGTTTGAAGGGAGAAGCGGCGAGTGGTCCAGCGAGACATGGTTTTTACTCCCGAAAAGCCTCGGGTTGCAGATGTGAACCGCAACGCCATATCGTTGGCGTTGGCAAAACGAGATGATGATGTTGTGTCGCGTTTGGATGGAAAGCAAGAGCACCACGCTGATTAGCGAGATTGCCGACAGGGTGATGGTAGATGGCCGTGCTTGCCGAGGATCGAGTGCGCTAGAACGGAAGTGGATATCATTTTGTTATGATTCCTTCTAGTTTCAATTATACACCAGTGAATAATTCAATTGGTTCCATAGTTTAGCCCAAATTCATCTTGAATGAACACAGAAAAGCTCAACATAAATTTAAAACCACAGACAACTTTAGCTACCGCTCATCGACTTCGTCAGGCCCGGTACTCTTCATCGGAGAAGCAAGCAAAATCTGGGGATCATCACTGTTTTCTACTTGAGGGTCATCATCATTCAACATCTCATCCAGGCAGGCACATTGTTCTGAATCTAGGACAAATTTGTGACTGGGAAACATTATTCATGCCGCCCATCTAATGAAATCTGCCTGGGCTGATCACTGAGTCACCATTGCGCAATGGTCGCAGGTTTGGCAACAGTTCAATTTCTTCGGCATAGTCCTTGTACGCCAAGGTGAGGGCATAGCCCATTTTCTATTGATATTTGTTGGGATGTTGTATATGTCGTAATGACTCTCATTCTATCTGCTATGCTAATTGTTTCGAAGCAGTTCGAAATTCGATCAGTTTGCCCCCGGAAACACAGGCACTCTTCCATGGTAATATGATTAATATTTTTGTCACTAAATCTCACCGGGAATCTGGCTTTTTACCCCGAATTTGTGGAGTCTGCAACGCGGCCTCCCACGCTACTCCTCTGTATCAGCTCAAAAATTAAGAATGAATCAAATCCGGCGGAGAAAGTCCCACCACAGTCGAAGGGAGAATCATTATGTGTCATCATACAATTTTGGGAACGCTCTTTCAAAATTACTTTGTAGAATGAGACCCGAATTGCTAAAATCACGCGAGTCAAAAATACCTTTGTTCGGCTTCAAAAACTGCGAAAGCATGACGGAAAGCATTATATGACCGCTGGAGTCGAATCTGCCGTCTCCTGATCGCAACTCCGAGTGCGAAATTGTAGTCAGACGCGATGGCCAGGCGGCCACTGAATAAATTGTATATTGTTCAAAATGGGCGGCCCCAAACTCGTCCGGTCGTGAGTGAACCAGGGCGAAGGGGCAGTACGCCGTGAGGAAGCAGGAATTCATACCAAGTGGAATTTCGACACACTTGAAAGTTCCAGATTTTTGACGATCTTGGTGGGACAATAGTCGTGGTACGGGGCTGACGGCCCACGGGGAAACTATCGTCGTCGTGGGTCTTGGACGGTCTGATATATATTGAAAATGCTGTCGCTGCGCGCGTGCTCTGTGGCCAGAATTCAATATTCACCGCTTGTGGTTGTAATTCTCGGCACGAATCTTGATTCAAGAAGAGCCAATTTGGTCCCTGATACACCTGGAGAAAGGTAGTCATCTTTGCGTTCTTAATGAGCGAACACCACTAGGTTCCGACACCATGAATCTACTAAAATTTCAAACCGAAGGTCAACCGTGACATTATCTCCAGCGGAAGGTTTTGTGCGAAAGTCATCGAAAATATCCGCACGGCCGTTAAGAACATAACGAGGATGGGGAGATGGAGGAGAGGGGCATCAGCAGGAGGTGAGCTGGAGAGTCGGAGGAGATGCAATTACTCAGTCGCCACCCCGCCAAAAATTTCTCCAATGCCAATAATTCAGCACTGGAACAGCGTTCTCTCGCGGCGCAATAAGTAGAAGGTAAGTACGGGAAATACGGAGACAACAGCTGTTGTCTTGAGGTATATCAGAGGTACTGAGCTGATACAAGCGTGATGCGTGAGACCGAAATATGTAGTCCGAGTCGATATCAGTGCCCCGAGGTCCTCTCCGCGTTGGCTCGTCTCACCCGCTCATTCACCCATCCTCCGACTCTGCGTTCGTGCATTGCCCGAAACAATGCACCCGAGGCATCCTCTTCCGCCGAATGAAACAGAGAGGCAGACGCGCGGGCCGCAGGACGCCCGAAGAGCAGGCAGTCACGCGCTGCGAACTACTAGGCGGTATTGCAAGCGCAGGGATCAAAAAATTTGTGCGGTCGAGCGCGGATTTGAATCAATGGCAGGCATCTTGATGTGGGAATCCAGGTCGAGAGAAGCGGCGCGAGGCACCAGCGAAGTTATCCAAGGAGAATGGGGGCCGCGAGCCCCGTCGACGCAGCGCGTAGCTCGGAGAGGGGCAGCGGAGCCTCGAGTGGTGTCGTTAGTGGACCCTCGAGGAGGGTAGCATGGAAAGGTAAAGTGTCACATGTGGTGACGTGGTGAGCAGGTGGATGCACTCGAGCGAGAGAAAAATATGAGTGTGGACGGGAGAACTCGAGAGTTTATCATCCAACGAATCCAGACTATGCGGGTGAAGCGGAGTAGGTGCGCCTTCTTCTTGAGTGAAGAATTGCCACAAACTCAGACGACGCTGATACGATTACGGAAACGGCATCGCTCGCGCCAGCGTCTCCGTCCCGTCTCCCTCTTCTCCTCGTCTCCTCCGCTTCGTGCTGCTGGTAGCCGCACCACTTCCCACCGTCGCCGCTACCGCGGATACGGAGGCGCGCGGGCACATCATGCACACATTCTCTTGCTCTCCCCAATGCCGCCGACATCCTCTTTGCCGCGGGAGCGCCAGCGAAGAGGCCGCGATGATATTCATATTTGGCGCACAGACTAGGAGACGGCGCAGGGAGTCAGAGCGGCGGTGAGGCGAAGGAGGGAAAGCGCTTGGCATCGAGGGATGAGGATGGACGAGGAGGGACAACGTCGAGGCCAAAATGGGAATGGGAGGGCCAATGGCGTACCCCCAACCAAACGCCGCGCTTACCGTGTTGCACGACACGAGGCGGCGGCAACGATCGTTGCGAAAGCAAGGCCGAGGAGACCGCCGACGGCAGACATCAAGCGCGCCTGGGAGCGGGAGGTGTTGCTAACAGACGCGCAAAGCGACGGCCACTTTCTACAATTATTGCAGAAGTGGTCCGACTGTGTTCCGTGCGCGCAAACGGTCTGCGGGTGGGAAGCGCACCCATGAGAGTCGCATCGTGCAATCCTGGACCACACGTGGCGGTCATGGAGTGAGCGCAGCGCAACAGCTCGCTCCGGCTCTTTGGGAAAAGCCGGCGTGGAGGCGGGCACAGTTGTTCGAAAGACACTGCAGGGAGGCCAGCAACGTCGTCACTGGAAAGACATCGCGAGAACGAATAAAAGGAGGAACACCGGGCAAGCAGCCATGGCGGAAAAGAAGGCAAAAACAATTACACTTACCCTCCGCGTCCGGGTAGTCCTTTTCCCTGGTCCAGCTGTGTACTCGTGGGTTCGCCATGGCGAGCTGTATCAAATTGTTGATTGAAAGACCGAGGGAGCACGCGACTGCTCAGTGCTCGGGGTAGTGCCAAATCACTGGCACTGCTTTTTTGCGGCAGCATAAGTGCCTTCTAGGGCGGTCTTGGAGGCAAGCAGATACGAGAGTTCAACTCGACGCGAGTTCGGACCAGAGCCAGATTGGCGAGCTAGTGAATAGTGGCAAGAGCGTTCGTTTCAAGTTCGGGGATCTGATCCGAATGGGGGTTCTCTGGGCACGTGCTTCAAGTTTGCACGCGCACGCTTTCTTCTTTCACCGCGCCGATTCGTCTCCCATTGGTGCGTGCTCCTGGGCTTGCATTCAGGATACCAATTTTGAGGTTCACAACGTTTGCTATTGGACCGGTCCAGGGAAACGCGCACTAAGTATTCTGTGCTTGCAAATTTGGCCCACACATACTTATCGGGGATTCGAATAGGGAATCGCACCGTACGTACCGTATACGGTACGTGAGAAAATACGTGAGTACGGATGGAGATCCGTATACGTACGGAACCATCCGAAGACTATCCGGCACCTGACGGTACGTTACGGATCACGTACGTATACGGTACGGTACGTGGTACGGCCACCTTCAGAGGGACCAAACATCAGATGGCATGTTGCAGCTGGGTTGATATGTATGGAACTCACTTACAGGAGATCCGTAGAAGTGACTCCGAAGCGATCCGGCCCTTCACAACAAAGTTTGAGCAAATTTGCCGAAATACGGCTGGATACGGACCGTATCACGTATACGTACGGCAACTCGGCATGCACCAAGAATGGCTCCCGGTACGTGAACCGTACGTACGTACCGTACGTATGGCCGTAAGGCATGAGGTAGGGGACATACAAATCCCGCAAACCCCACGTGCCGTGACTTTGATGTGACATTTCCGTCCAAATCCGGACATCTCGACGAAAACCGCGTCCCGAACGTCAACTGCTTAGAATTGAGTAAATCCCTGCCATGAAATCATTCTTATTCATCTAAATATCATCATCTTGAATGGGCTTAATTTTTGAGGCAGTTGTGACCGAGGAGATGTCATTGCAAGTTTGTTTGGTAAGGTGAAGCTCTTTCAAGAAATCCATTTGGGTACAAGCAGTGCAATAACATGTACAGAGGTGCTATGGCTATCAAATGCCGATGCTATGAGCATAAGTGAGATGAAGCTAAGACTATAGAGCATTGGAAATATAAAAGAGCCCAAAACCTTCGTTTTTTTCCTTGGTGAGAGGTACTCAATAACATCCTGTACATGCTTCATGAAGTTCTTTAATCTATCTGGAAGACATCTTGCCTTTGAAGGCATCACCGACATCTTTCTGACCCATCCAATGTTGAAGAGGGTGTTTTAGGCTGTTATTGCAGGCGAAATCGATAACTAGTTGCTTTTGGGACCTGTTGGACTAAATCTTTTGGCATATAATCATTTGTACATACTTTTACTACAATTTTATGGGACGGATAAGCCCAGGGACAAGCGGTCATTATTTGCGGTATTTTTCAAGGGAATTTCACCTTTTTGGGACGCTGTCACGCCTGGTCACGTGGGGTTTGCGTATGTCCCCTACCTTACGTACGGTGCGATTCCCTAGATTCGAAAGGCTACATTTCGGCGCTTCCATGTTCGAATCGGACGGGACGGACGGGCGACCATGAGTGAACGGGACGGGTACGGACGGGTCGACCCGTATCCGTCCGTTCGACGGGTTCGACGGGTTGTAGCCGAGGGGTGATTTTCTCATAATTATGAGCTCAGAAATTCGACTCCTTTTGGTCCGAATGTATTTGAATTTCAGTAAATCACGGCGCAACCCACACCTATTGGAGCAAGAATATGTTCAACAATCAAATGTTTCTTGACTGCATGTAATTGCTCGCACATGGCGGCAAGTTCCGAGTTGTATTCGAGGCAAATTCGGTCTGACATGGAGTGTCTGTGTCCCGGAAGGCAACATACAGATTGAAAATATCATTGTGAGCGAATATAAGCGGTTACGATATAGACAATCCATACAATCCTCACAATTATTGCGACAAAAATCACAACTGCTCGCAATCAAAAGTCTGCGTATGTGACGATCGTTGAATCAAGTATTATTGTGAAGTTTGGCAATGCTCATAACACAGAGAAGCCTTTATCTGCCCTTTCGAGCTCAGGTGGCCCCCAGAGAAATCTCACCATATAGTTACGTAGTTGTAGAATTCCAGCCAAACCAATTTGTAGCAGATGAAAAATATAATATTAAGCGTATACAATCACTGCAGAAATCTAGATACAGATTCTACACATCATATTCACGAGCAAGGCGAGCGGCCCGCGTGAGGGCCACTGAAGATGTCTCGTGTGTCTCGCGGGACAACCGGCTCTCATGCTCCTCATACAGGAACCACCGCGAGGTGGTTCCGAAGACATTCCTGTAAAGGCAAGGTTAGAATGTCTGTGGCTTTGCTGCGAAATGACGGACGTGTTCCACCAATCAAGCAGCCAAGCCACCTTATTGCGCGCAACAGGGCCCGGCAGGAATTCGGAATATTCGATGATGTTGTTAGAGGCCGGAAAAGAAAGATGCGAGTAATGGAATCAGAACCAATGGACTGGCATACCTCTGCCATACAATACTGCACAACCATGAAGGACACTAAAATGGGATCGGTTAGTGGGGCTATGTGACTGCGAGTGTGGTGGATTAGCCATGCAGAGCAAGCAGACCGCCCGAAGATCGATGTTGCGTGAAAGAGTTTGAACGATAAAATATGGTGCGAGAACTAGTTAGTTGCGGCTTGATCTTGATGGGAAATAGAGAATGGAATGACTTGATTTTGACTTGATTTGAGATTGCTGACGGAGCTCCTGGGAAAGGCCCAAAGGTATGCCTCGAAGGCGTGGTCTTGAAGTGAGAGTTCGCGACCAACCAGGCAGGCAAGCAAGACGCAACATATAGACCAGGAAAATGTGTCCAGAAAGGCTCTGTGTCTTCAGATTCGTCGCCGCGCACGCAGGCGATGACGTATTGCGTCGCACTTCCCAGTCTTGAGACACGATGTTGCGGTTTTTGAACGTCCAAGTGGGCGGGTCAAGAATACAAAGGAAAAGAGGATGGCGGAAGGGAAGTGCGGGTGGGTGGGAGAAGAGACCACAAACGGCATGCAAAAAGTCATGCCAGCTGTTAATCTGTCAAGCGCCACCACATCACGGCGATCAAAATATCGGCGGAGTTTCAAGACTGGCAACATTTCTCTGAATTTCAAGTTGGGCAGCGTTATAATATATTCAGGCCTTTGATTGAGGTCCTTCAACTATATGCGCAATAGTCTGGTAACATAATTTGGACTAAGTTTTGCCTAATTTTAGCTACTAGCTAAAATGGTGGGAGGTTTTTCTTTGCTAATGAAGAAATTCAAAGATCATTACTATGAAAGACTAAGACACATCAAGACGAGATGGAAAGGCAGAAGACGCAAAGGTGAACTGCTGTTTTTACTGAGGTTTTGATGTTGACAACGAAGGGTTCATTGAATCTTGATATCTAGTGCGTCCTGTACTGCTCGAAAGGCATTGCGGGAGCCATATTTCTTGTAGGCTGTAGACGAGGGTGCTTAATCATTGTGTTCAATTGTGATGCTTATACAACTATTTTTTAATGCAGACAATAAGATCATAACCATTGTGGGAGACTTGTGAGCGCTGGTAACAGGTTGTGATCCCGGCTCGATACTCATGTCAGTGGCCGATACTGATACTGGATAGTGAGCGGAGTTTGAAATATTTATAAGCAAGAATGATATGCACAAGTTCGAGCCTCAGCGGTAGCAAAATATTACTTCCCCTTTTTTTGGCACCCTGCATGCTTCCAATGAGGGATAAAAGTGAGCTGTTGCATTTTAAAACCTCGGATTCCCAGTTGAGACTTAATCACAGCTGTCAAAGTATCAAATGCATCAGTTCTGAGTTCAATTTGTGTTCAAATGACATATTTTCTCTGTTGTATGGCTTTGCTTCAGCTGTAAATACACCCATAGACGGCTTGAAGGGAGCCTACCCACATATAAACCATTGAGGACTGAAGAGAACAAATCTTGTCCAAGTTTGGATTCAGATTAATTGATTGTTGTATGTAGAACAGGCAAATACTTGTGAGTTGAAGCGAGAGAGCTTGGCAAATAGATGCCGACCGATAGCAGGTAGGTGTAGATACTCTAGCTCAGTTATTTTGTGCAAACATTGGCTTCAAATTGGCCAAGTTTTGGAAGTCTTCCCGATTTGGGTGGAATTGAAACTCCGCTCATTATCTGGAACTCCGCTTGCTATTGAAGGTTTTCGACTTTGGCGCGCGCAGCGGAGAAAAAATCGGAAAATATTTGGGGACAATTTAGCTATATTCAGCTCTAGACAGCCTTTTTTTCAGAGTTTCTAGAGCCATGTGTAGTATCTTTGTCACTTTATTTCAGTATCGAGATCAGGGGCGGTGTTGTTCGGCAAAGAGCTCCGATGAGCGGAAGCTTCCAAAATACTTTGACATAGATCCCCGAGATGACCGAAACATTGCATAATATTTTAGTATCTTTTTCTCTTTATTTAAATAATTCCCCCCACCAACACCAGTATTGAGCCGTGATCCCAACAAGTATTGTGACAGAATCATGATCCTCACCCTGGCCAAACAAGTCTAATCACCCGAGTGGACGACGAAGCTCGGCTTCAACAAGTTGGTGCTTGGCGACCGAGTGCGCCAAGATACCAACGACTGAACTCACGTCCGGCGGGGACTCAGTCCGAGTGGGTTTAGCAGAAACGCGACTCCCGAGGGGAGCCCGAGTAATTTGATTAAGGTACGTGATAGGTATCGTAGAGTAAAGGAGGGCGGTAGTGTGGAACTGAGTGGAGTGGAACGGAGCGAGGTGAGGGAGGAGCCAGAAACCGGGTATACCTAGTCATCGTAATGGAGGATGGAGATAGATAATGATGAAATGATGTTTTTTTTTTGAGATATATGGGAGAGAGGGAGAAAGGGAGATAGAGGAAAGTGGGATGTGAGAGAAAAAGTAGGCGTACTATGGGGGAGCTAATGGGAAAGCAAGAGCACCCACGTGCCTGGGACCGTCGTGCGCTGAGCGGCCCGCAAAGAGCATGGACTGAAGAAGCGTCGGGTTCTTCCGCATGTAGATTTGGAAAGCGTTCGACGCCCAGCGGCCGATGGCCTGGATTTTCTCCGGGGCGACACCTGCTTCTGCAAGGGATGTTGCGCCACCAGCTCGCAAGGAGTGGTCCGCAATATCCTTGTCGAAATGTTTGTGGAGGCGGCCGAGAAACCAGGAGCGGGTGGGAATAGAGCCGTCCTCGTGAACGAAGAGGGCAGGGTGGTGAGGGAAGAGGGCGTCCCGTGATGCGAGGTACTGCTCAACTTTTGTAACTGTGTTCAGCTCCGAATCTGCTTGGGCCACGATAACAATCTGATTCCCCTCAAAGAAGATATCCGCCTTGTGACCAGGGAGGAAAAAACCGACGGAGGTCTGTGTGAGTTTGACGGTGTTACGCAAGATGACCTTCCTCCAGTTGCGTAGGGCAACGACATCAGGCCAAGCAAGTTCCCCGAGGCGCATGAGACCATCGAAGCCCGCAAAAAGCATCGCCAGGAAAAGCATGTCATCGTGAGACTGCCTGGGCTGGGCCTCGATGGCGCGGACGACCGTGCGAAGGTCGGAGGTGGAGAGAGGGCACTTGCGCTTCACTCCCTTCCCAAAGAGGTGCTTGCTGCCTTTGAGCATCCTCCTGACGAGCGCTGATGCACGGACCTTGTGGACATTTGGGAACACGTCCTTGAGCTGGTTGCAGATGCCGGAGAGGTAAGAGTCAACGGAGTCGGGTTTGATAAAATGGCACATGTAGGTGACGAAAAAAGACATTGTGTCTTCCGTGGGCTCGATGGGGAAGGCGTGTTGGGTGCAGAAGTTGATGTAGGAGTTGAGCGTGGAGGTGTACGTGAGGTTTGTGGACTTATCGATGGCGTAGCCGAGAGCGATTGCTCGTTCGTGAACAAGCTTCGATGTGGACCACGTCGGCCTCTTGGGCTGGCGCGATCCGGGTGACAATTCGAAGATCATAGCTGGGCTGCCCCCAGCGCATCTCGAGGGGGTGTAAAGGGGTGGATGGCTAAGCCAGGGACGAGCGTGAGCGCAATGTCGTTTCTCCATCGGGAGATCGCGTCCGCCACAGAGTTAAGTTTGCCCGCAACATGGAGGACACGCAGGTTGATGTCGGACGCGAGGAGAACGTCGACCGCGGACTTCAAGATGCCATTGTACGCCGGAAGGGCCTTCAATGAGTTGAAAATGCTGACCGTGTTGGAGCTATCCGTGTAGATAGTGAGGCACGCTCCTTTCGGGAGGAGTGTCGTAGCATGGTGTAGTGCCGCACAGATGCAGAGGGCCTCGTAGAAAAAGATCTTCAATGAGGGATTGATGCCCTCAGGGAGGGCGGCTTGGAAACCCAAGCCCAATGCCGGGAGGTAGAAACCCATTCCACCTCTACTGTTGCTGTGAGTCGATGCTTCGCAGAAGATCAGGAGGTTCGCGTCGTTGGGGTGGAAGTCGACAGACTTGATGAGGAAAATGCCGTCGGTGTTCTCAACGTGGTCCACGAGCCACATCAAGTCGTTACGAACTGCTTCGTTGACGAATATCAACGTGTCCGCCCTGTCTTTGCCTTCCATCTTGGCGTAGACATTGCAGAGGGCTGGTTTGAGCAGTGGGAGCACGTTAAAGACCCAGTTTGAGTAGCCTGCTAGCGCCTGCCACTCGCGGAGGGTGCGCCTGACTCCGTGTTTCGACTTTGCGGTCCAGCGCCGCAGTTCTGCGAGAAACGCAATACGGGCCTCATCGGGGATTGTGACGCGCATCTTGCGGGAGTCAATGAGGAACCCAATGACAACGAGCTCGACCCCAAATACCTGCTTGTCTTCAGAATGGGGGATTCCGAGAGCGTCCCAGAGCGTGAGTAGCCGGGTCTGGTTCCGTGGAAACCAGTGCTTATAGGGTTCGTAGTATTGCATCTCACTCGCGCGCTGCGCAGAGTGGAAATCGTCCATGTAGGCAAATAGGAAAGGGATGAGGTAGACTACCATGGCGATCCAAAGTATAAAGCTGGCCAAGGTCGTCCAGATCAGCAGTGACACAGTGCTGCCGAACGTGGCTGCCCGATCAATATGAAACTTCCCTGCAATGCAGTAGGCTTGCCATGGTTGCCACAGCGGATGCATGGGGAGGACCTTGAAGGCGCCTTTCACATCTGATTTGAAAATGTGGATGTCCTCATCAGGCCCCAGTGTGCGGCGGAGCTCTCGCAGGTGATCTGCGAGCTCGCGAATTCCATCCATGCACGTGGGATTCGTTTCGAGGCGCGAAATGGTTGAGTTCCTGGAAAACTCGCCTCCGCTAAAATCGGTTACGAGTCTGAATTTCTCAGAATGCGGTTTAAGGACGGCGTGGATGGGGATGGCATGCATGCCTGGGAGGAACGTGGGGAACGCTCTAGAGAAATGGCCCGCCTCTATTTCCTCGTCGCGTGTCTTCTCCAAAAAAGCCTGCTCTGCGTCTGAGCGGACCTTCTTCGAGCTGTTGTACGTGACCGGGTGCAACGGATCCGGTCGCGACCAAGGCCAAAACCCCTCGCGCAGTCCCTTGCAGAACGAGTCCACGAGCGGGCGGTTTGGGTGCGATGCGAGGAGGCGCTCAAAGAGCGGGACATTAATGGGTGTTGCGACGGTGAAGAGGCTGGGGTGCTGAATGGCGGTGTTTACCAGCGCTTTGTTGGCAAATGCTTCGAGTGGGGTGGCCGGGAATGGAGGGTCCACCTCCGTCCCGAGCGCCGTCTGGCTCGTGCGGCGCCTACCATCCAACCACACGAAATGTCGTAGGTAGTGTGGCCTCGGTGGCGCTGCGACGACGGGCGCCTCACTTGGAGCACTCGGACTCGGGGTGATTTTTCTTGCATCGTGTGCAGACGTGCAGGTGGCGGCAGTCGTCGTGCTTGCACCTACCAGCGTTCCACAGCCGGCAAGGTTCGTTGGATTTGCCCTTGGGAGGGAGGGGTTTCTTAGTGTTCCCTCTTCCACCTCCAGGGCCGTTGGGCGACTGAGCCTTAGGACGCTCGTTGCCCTCGGAGCCGGACTCGACTGCCAATCTGCCCATAGAGTTGAGGTGCATGGTTTCGAGGGCAGCGAAGTGGTGAAACTGGTTGAGGCCGACGTCCGCTCGGCGGCTGGCCAGGAGGCGTCCTGCCTTCTCAAATGCGATGACTTGGTGGTGTTGGGTGTCGTGGACAGCAGCAAACTTGCCGAGGATGAACAGACCCCATTTGCGGTACTGAGTGCTGAGGTGAGGGAAGACCGTAAGTCCAGCTTGGACGGTCTGCATCCAAGCGAGGGTCCAATCAGACTGCGTGACGACTGTCCGAGAGGGCTTGCTAGAGCTCGAGCCGTTGAATGTGAGGTCGAGGTTCCCAATGGACTCGGTGTGCGCGGTGCTCGGGGAGATGCTGTAGATTCCGGTAAGAACTGCGTCGAGGTCGATGGCTTTGTTCGTGAGGAGGCGGAGCCATTGCGACTCGGGGAACTCAACGCGAGCACGAGGGAGGAGGGAACGGAGTGACCGCCTAGAATCGACTCCATAAAAACCGAGAAGTCGCACGGTCTCTGCGAGGTCGGCTCGTAAGGGCTCGGTGCTGACGAGGGCGTCGTGTTTGATCCAGGGGAAATTGTCCTTGTCAAAGGCGAGCCTGCCGCACTTGGCGGGGGTCTCGTCATCGTTAACGTCGCCATCAGGTCCCTCCCCGTTGTCGTCCTCCTCTTCGCCGTCGGCTCGGGGGAGAGCTCGTTTCTTCCCCGAGGCCTTGGCCTTTTCTTGGTCTCGAACCCACTGGTCACATCTGTCCATGTATGGTTCCATAAACTTCTCGACTTCGTCATTGGAGGGGATGGGACCGGTGTTGCCTGCGGGTGTGACAGCCAGTTCAGTGAGGATGTCGTGGATCGCGAGGGTGACGGCGACCCGAGAAATGGAGCCAGCCTTGAAAGCAGCGACGAGGGCCAGGCAGCGCGCGCGGGTGTCGGGGAGACCATTCGTCATTGAGCGAAGCGATGGGAGGTGTTTGCGCGAGCAGGCAGTGAGATAATAGAAGCACGAAACTAGTGATGCGTGAAGAGTCAGTTTCTGCAGGTAATAGGCAGACGTGCTGAGAATCCCGTACCTAGTGACGCGTGAAGAGACGGTGAGAGCGGCGGCTCCAGAAACCTTCAGCGGTGCACTAGGGGATCCTACAATCAGCTAGACATGTCTCAGCATGGTGGTGTAGAGTACGAGGCCGTGGGCGTACGTACTTGGATTGTTTGCAGCTAACGGTCAACGCGACTGCAGTTAATCCGAGCTGGTGCGTGGGTTTCGGCATAGAAAACTGAGCCAGACAATATCTCGGGTCAGAGTCTCGAAAGCCACGCGACCGGTTCCCCAGGAGAAACTTACCTAGGACGCGCGAGTGCAAAAGAATGAGGCGCGTGCTCACTCTTTGCTCTTGTCCTAAGTACGAGCAGGAGGAGGCCCAAGCGCGAGGAGTGAGACACAAGGGAGGCTCGGCTTCCTATTGTGCTTGCTTGGGCCTCCAGCCGCGAAACACCAACCTGGCCCACGGAGGACCAAGCGCAGCATGTAAACACGCTGGGTTGGTGCAGACAAAGACAGACCTGGCGATCACAGACTCGGGAAATCCCAGTCGATCGCCAGGCTGATTGCCTGCGTGTGAAGTCGGCGCACGGACTGATTAGACTCGAGTAAATATTCTTTTTAAACACCATTTTTCCCGGTTTAGTGATGGCCACTGGCAGGTCCTGTGACTATCATGATTTCGCATTCCTTGCCAGCCACCATTACCATTGTTGGCCCCATACCCCTCTGAAAGATTCCTCACTTGCTCAATGATCCACCAATGGGATATATGACTATTTTAACCCTCGTTTCCCTTCTTCAGTGTGTCTTTCCACTTGACCAACATCCCGCAACTGCCACCCTTACTAGCGTCATCTCCTGTCTCGTAGACTCACAATGAGTCGTCCAATCTGGCCTTCTCTCGTGTAAATCTCTCGCAAGAACTGAACAAATGTTCTCCTGGCTTTCTTTAGCACCTGGGACGGATGCGGGGCTGGAAATGCTGTGTTTTCTGGGTGCAATGCTGGTGTTCGACAATGTGATGCACCAATGGCCAGGAATCGGTTTTTGCGTGGTTATTGGTGCGTTCCACATGCAACTCAAATTTCCGGAATGCTCGCTGGGGGATTTTACTCGATTTTTGCGTGCAAAAATCGCATTTCGGGTACCAAGTCGCTGGTGGGCGCGCGCCGGCTCTACTGCGCCATTGGCAACACCCCAGACGTATTGGAAGCCACATATGCCCTCTTTTCAGCACCCCGTGACGCCAACCTGGTCGGGGAAGTGCTCCAGCCCCTGCGCATCCATTTTTTGGGTCTCATGTCACTCGTGTGTGCGCCCCATCTCCGGCGCGCCACTGGCGCCACTCCAGAGAGGCGGGAACCCCAACATGCACCCCCTGCAGCACTCTGGATCGCTGTCATGGTAGGGAAAGCGCCCCAGCGCCACCGGTTGCATGCCGGTCACTCTTTGCGCGCACAGTGTCTCCAGCACGCCACTGGCTGCACCCCCGACGGGTTGGTACCCTCACATTGGCTGCTTGCAGCGCCCTAGCGCCCTATGACTCTGCCGTGATTGGGGAGGCGCTCCAGCGCCTGCGCATCTCCGTACAGCCACACAGCCGTCAATGTATTTTTCCCTGGCCACGTCACCTGCGCACCGGCGTCGTGCTGCTGCCCATAACCTCGGAGCAGTGCACGTCACACGCGCCAGGCGGTGTATCCCCCCACGGTATCCTGTGGCGCATCGCGGACCGGTGCTCTGGCGGAGTAGCGCCCGCAAGTGCACCTGCAGTGTTCCCCTAGACGCATGGTGCTGCCGTGCTGCACAGTGCGCAGAGATGTTTCCATGGGGAATGAACATGGTCCCGCTCCTGTACCCCTTCCTGCTGCACCCTTACCCCTGCTCGAAGCATGCCTCATATCTGTGGTGCAATGGATGCAGGCCACCCCAAGGGTGTGCCAGCACTTTCGTTGCACGCATCTTCTGCAATGAGCTACAGGAGGTCGTGTGAAGCGGGCAAGCGCCGGCACACCGCCCGCTGAGCATGGATGCGACGGGAGGCTTCGCGATGGCTTTTTGGCGGTTGCGGGCGCATGCTGACACCTGCGCTGAGCGAGGGAAGGTGCGTGCGTCTCGCAGTGACGCTTATGAGTGCCCGGTAGCGTTGCGCCTTCAGTCGCCTTTCAGCGTTCCCCATGCACATTGTGACGGCACAACGCGAAAGAGCTGGAAGGCGAAGCAACTAAGGTGGTGCAATTGTTTCAAAATGTGTTTTGAGGCCGCCAGGCCACGTTGTTACCATAGGTACTTTCAGATATGTGTCATATGTATCTGTTTTATGCACTATATTTTTTTCGTGAATTTTAGTGTATATTTTGTGGTCATCGTCGCCGACAACATCTACAAATTTGATCGCATTTGATCGCGATGTCGAAAGGTCTTGATGGACGCCATCTAAATCTGACGGACACACAGATCCGCCAGTCTAGGGTTTTAGTGGGTATGACCCCTCCTCGGCAGCATGCTGCGGGGGTGGGGTGAGTCCTACACTGCCGTACACTGGCGTACGTCAATGTATCACCCTAGTGGATTCTTAATTTTCTTCTCGACGGCCTGTGCCGCAAAGAAAAGCATGCGGCGTGGGCTGATCTTATCAGCTGCTTGTTCGCTCATCGCTCCTCAAAAAAAAAAAAAAAAAAGTACAAGACGAACCTCCGCTTTGCTCCGGGATCCAAGAGCGTGAAATGAAGGTCATTCTATTTCTGGGGCAACCAAAGAATGGGAACGCCACAATTAATTCGGTGGGAAAATCTGCAATGGATCCAACAAAAAAAAGCCAGGATGGAAGCAATCATTCAGTATATGGATAGAGAATCAGAGCTGCCAGTGAGCTCACTTTTGCATTTCCGCCTCCACGTGAATTCCCAATGAGGAAAATGTTTTCGGCAGCTTCGGCAGCTCACTCACATTTGCCGAGATCCCGAGGCTCGAGCGCTTCTGTGGCAAACAAGCGCCAAACATCACGCCTCTCTTTCCTCCCGCCGTCATCCTCCTTCTCTCCGCCCTCTCCCTACGCGATACGATGCCCTTCGGACCTCGCGTCAATATCAACGACCCCCGAACATTTCGGTGCCCCAAGTGCAAGTACCTTGTCGATCTCCAAATTTTAGCAGGATCCGATCCCATTCAGTGCTATCTCGGCGTGCGTGATGCTCGATTCTTTCTGATCTTAACTCATCCCGCCTTTGCAGTGTTTTCGCAAGACCCACGAGTGAATATGGCACTATTTCGAACTTGGCGAGCTCCCGGACCCGTTGACTCCTTCGCTCGCCCAGCAAATATCTCGCGCGATCTCGTCTGTCCAGAGCGTCCCTCCTTCAGCGTCTCGTCGAACGAGATGCTTGGAGCGCGGCTGCTCCAAATCAAGAAATCTTGACTGCCGCCATGAAAGGTGCCGACAATGCTGTCTCGCGGCCGGTAGGGATTGTCGTGTACACCGTGCACCCAACGACAAGCTCTCGCCCGAATTTCTCGCTCGCCTGAGTGCAATCGCCGCAGACGTGCGTGCTCCCGTGGACCAGACCATACTCCAAGCCAATCTTTCTCTTCTTCATGACCGTCAGCGCGACGCGGCCTTCACCGCGTCCCTCCCATCCCTACCACCCTCACCAACCAAGTCACAGGACGATCGCCATCGTGAATACACCATGCGCATAGCCCGAGGCGTCTCCACCCCACGTCCGTCGCCTCCGCAGCCCGCCGCCTCTACCTCTCGTTCTCTGCTACCTGCTCCAGCACGCCGCATAATCTTGATTTACTGGGCGCACACCGGGCAGCAAGCCGCAATCTCTGTGGTCCAAGACTGCGCTGCGTGGGAGCGCACTTGGCCGGGGATCAAGCTCGACGACTTTGTGCAGCACCTCTCGTCCTCCGACACCATGTACGAATTCTACTCAGCTGAGTACAGGACCTGGATTAGTATTCCCCCCGCATACGTGCAGATCGTCCGCACGAACCAGCCGTTCCTGGTTCGGCGCATCGGTGTCCTTGACGGCGTAAACCACGACGGCTACATCCAGCGCCTACACACCTTCCTCGACCTCCCGTTACTTCCTCCATCCCCTCTGCGAACTCGCCCCGCATCGGCGACGACCCGCCGGCGTCCCAGGCCCCTCAAACTCATCGAGATCGAGGAGGACGACAACGAGGTCGAGGTTGTCGAGTTCCCCCGCAAGCGCGCCAAGGTCAAGATCGAAGACGCCGACGACGACGAGGTCCAGGTCGTTGGGCCCCCCTGCAAGCGCGCCAAAGTCGTCACGATCGACGATGACGACGAGGTCGAGCTCGTCGAGTCATCCAGCAGGCGCCGCCGGCTGTCGGTATCCCCGACCCCCTCCCTCTCCCTCTCCGTAAATACCAGCGACAGTACAGCTTCAATTCGTTCACTCTCCCCGTCCCCGGAATTTCCTACTATGCTCTATTCCTGCAAATGAATGATGATGGCCAATGTATCCTTTACCATAACTGTATTCCCTCACCTATGGTTTTGTACCTTCCCTATAGTCTTGTAGTCCTCCTGTCATGCAATAAAATGCTTCTCCTTGACTGAAATAATGACTGGAATTCCACGCGGCGCGCCCTCGTGACCCCGCTGCACTTGGTTCTTGCTGCCACCGCCTTCCTCATTTCTTGTCATACACCCACCCGCCTTTCCTCAAACAATGAAGGAGTATCAGACGCGCTTTCGCCTAGACCGTTCCGTGCAAGACATGGCAATATCTGCTCAGTCTCAGTCTCGGTCTCAGTCAACGTCTCACTTCATGTTTCGTGCTCACGATGATCCTACTCCTGCTGGTCCATCGGCGGGGTCTTTCAAACATGATCTTGCATCTTCGACATATACAGAACGCTGGGAATCATGGTCCGAATTCGAAACCTGGCTCAAGGAGGAACAGCGCGCAAACGGGATTGAATTACTACTTGTCAACACCTATCTGGGCTTACCGGAGTTCGAGCGGAAACTACGTTACGTCTGTTCTCGCGGAGGTACTGGCGGGCTCAAGACATATACGAAGCTCCACCCCGACCACGAACGCAAGATCCAGAACAAACGGACAGATTGCAAGTGTCGCCTCATTGTAAAGCAATACCCCGGAATTCCGACTGTACTGGGCGATTATTGCAGCGATCACGACCATCCTCTTGGCAACGCAAACCTCCCTTTCACACAAATACCGAAGGAAACTCGGGAGCATATCATGGGACTTCTACGGCTGAAGGTCGAGCCGGACGCAATTGTAGGCCAAGTTCATTGATGTGGCTGGAACTTCCTCAACGGCACGGTGCAGCTCCAGTTAATCCATCAAGGAATCTACGATGAGGATACTATCTTTGAAGACGAATTGGACGGCGATTCTGTGGCGGCGCGAACGGAATTTCTCCAGCTAAGAGACATCAGACGAATTCAGAAGGAAATTCAAGCCGAGGATATTCGATTGGCACCTGACCATGGACTCTCGACGCTGCGGTGGGTCGAGAATCTTCGCGCCAAAGGCCATTTGCTCGGATTCAAATCCAAGACGGACCCTCAACCTCCTGGTTCTGAACTAGCGCGCGATCTATTTCTGTTGATGGTCCAAACTCAATGGCAACAGAAAATGTTCGCCAAGCATGGCGAGAACCTGCTTTGCATTGACGGCACTCACAACACAACGATGTATGAGAATCTCAACCTCACGACGCTGCTAGTGCGTAATAAACGCGGGCATGGTGCGTGTTTTCCTTTTTGCGATTGCCCGTCAAATGACGTATTATCAGGAATACCTATCTCCTGGATGTTAGCATCAAACGGGACCCAGCAAACGATCGAATACTTCCTCCGGGTCCACCATGCTCGAAATCCGCTGACGATCCCACGCTACATCATGTCGGACTTTGACAGGGCTCAGATTAACGCTTGCAATGCCATCTATGCCACCGCCTGGATTCTCTTATGCTGGTGGCATGTCCTGCATGCTTGGCAACAACACTTCAAGATTTCGGACCATCCAGAACTATGGGAACTCCTGAAGCGGTGGATTCGCATGACAAACAGAACAGATTTCGATGCTGCATGGATCAAAATTCAATCTATCGCCCCAGAATCCTTCATCAAATACCTGCGCACGTACTGGATGCCACAAGACGTCGTGTGGATGTGGTCGGGAGTGTTCCGGACAATACGCAACATTTTTGAGGCGTGTGATACCAATATGCTCATAGAGGCGTGAGTTAATTCTTTTCCGTGACATATTAATTTTCTTTTGAGTGCTGACGGTTCATAGATGGCATCACGTCCTCAAGGGGAAGTTCCTCGATGGGAAACGGAATCGTCGCCTTGACCACCTCCTCCACACGCTCCTCAATGCTGTCCTTCCCTACTACGCCTTGAAACAACGTCGCCAAGAGCTCGGCTTCGAAGGTCCAGATCTGGAAGTCAGGAAGCGCAAGGACATAATCAAGCGCAGCAAGATCTACACCAAGGAGATGATTCAACAGGTCTCGGACTCCAAGTATCTTGTCCCCTCCGAAGCAGACCCCAGCAAGTTTTACGAGGTCGACCTCGATGCATACACCTGCCAATGTCTTGATTATCCCTTGATTTGCTTTTGTAAACACCTATGCGCTGTCCAAGAGCTGTTCGACGAACCGGGTGTCCTTCCCGACGGCATCAGACCATCTCTTCCGGATGTCTCGTCACTGCCGCCAAGACTTCCCGATAGCGAGACGCCTTCTGCACCTTCTGGCCCCTCTTCTGCACCTCCCTCTCCCTCAGGTCAAAACACTCTTGCGCGACTGGTGGAGAAGTTCGACCGCGGAACGGCTCGTCTTCGGCAGCTATGCAAGAAGAAGAAGAACACCACTCTCGGTTCCCTCCCCGCTCTCGAGACAGCTCTTGATGCCTTGCTTCTCGAGACAGACAGCGGCTCTGTCCTACCTAACGCACAGCACCTTGAACCCAATATGTCATCACAGTGGAAGAAGACACACAACGGAATGATGCCTGGGGTGAAGACAAAACGGAAACCAGCCGGCGATCCTTCCTATGGCGCGGGAGCGAATAGCGGAGGAAAAGCAAAAGAGCCGCCACGAAAAAAGTAACTTTATACATCCGAGTCATCACTATCTCTAACTGATTTTTTTTCAGGACGAAATCTACCTCGACAGCGAGAAATCCCGTTGCTGGACCACCTCCGTCCTCAAACTCACTTTTACCCGCCGCAGCTGCTACACAAACCCTACCCTCGAATCCAGTTCCACCTGCTGCTCATACACCTACAAGCTATACCACCTCACATTTATTACTACCTGCTGCTCACCCCCAACCTGCTGCCGCCGCGCTTGCGTCCTCCGGTTATCCACATCTTTCATATGTTTACCATCCCTCGCAACCGGCTCACACGAGCTCATCTCCTTATAGCTATTCTCCCCAGACTGGACAGTTTTACGCATGGCCTCCATACTATTATCCTCCTCAAAATGTCTAGACCTACATACATTGTCGAATCTGTATAGATGTGTGGATGGATGTCTTGTCACTGTAAAGACGTACATTCAGGATGACAGAGCATGATGACTCATGGAATGGCAATCAAATGCGCGCGACCCGAGTGCCGAGGCTGCCGAAAATAACTTCCCGATTTGGAACGCACGTGGAGGCGGATTTTTTCCTTCTCAGTGAGCTATGCGGCCACGGAGTCGGAAATAGAACGAGAATTCAAAATCGGAGCTCCGAAATACAGAATAAAAATTCGGGATTCGAGCATCGGTGCCACAAACCAATAGACTGGAAGGACCAATTGATCCGAAGTGGAATTCTGTCCATGGGCACAGGTTGAAAGAATGACGAGCATCCAAGAGCAGGAAATGTCTGCAGCATTCAGGTTAGGTAAGTCCATATTGACAGTGAGTACAGTCTAGATCAGAGACTCTCAAATATTTTGATGGCAGGCGAGATGAGAAGAGCCCACGAAAACGCGGTTAAGGAAATGGTTTTGCCCATGGCGGCACCAATAAACCAGATCAGACAACCGTCCCGAGCAGCAGCTGGAGATGTACGGAGAATTAATTTCAGCAAGAATGTGTTGCAATGGCAGTAACCTATGCGCGAGGGAAGGGAGAGATGAAGTGCTGTTGCGAGCGAGAGGCGTGTGCCTTTTATGTCTCGACGGGAAGATTGCGTGGCCTTCCGGCCGGAAACAATCAAATTAAGCTGCGCCGCGGACAGCAGCAACTACTGCGATCCACTGCGTGAACTGCGTGCTGTGGAGAAAAGACTCGTGCGCACGGGTCACCTGTTCCATCACAAATGAAAAGGCTATGTTTCAAAACCCAGAAAGTCGAAGCTGGAAGGAGTTAATGCAGGAGGAAGAGCAGAGGAAAAGCAAAAGGAGGATGGGTATATGGGGAAATAGCACCGCCAAACGAGCAATTTGGAGCAAAATCTTCAAGAACGATTAATGGAGATAAACCATAAGGGGATGTGATAACATGTACACACAAAACATCGTCATTTCGTTAAAGACACACCGACAAAAGTGAATATTCAGCTCGGCTGAACATGTTGGCGAAAATGATCATTTCGGTCCGGGGCTGAAAATGTAGTCGAAAATGATGGATTCGGGTCAGGTTTAATGAGTTGCTGATACCATGACATTAAGCAGCACTTTCTGCCATGCTGAATATAGCAGTTTAGGCTACAAATTTTTCATGGCAGAAAGTGCGACCTAAAATTATCAAATCGGCAGCAGTTTCAGGTTGAGTGAAAATGATGGCTTCAGCGTTGCTGTACTTGTAGCTGAAAAGGTCAGTTTCAGCTGCACTTTCAGCCGCATCGAAACTTATTGTTTCGACTCAGCTGAAACAGAGGGCGAAAACAATAGTTTCAGCAACTGTTTAGGTGCACCCAAAATGGGGGCTGAAAGTGTTGTTTTCAGCTTGAGCTGAAAACAATCTGCAGGTGAGCGGCAGATGATCCACTCCTGCTCAACTCGACTATACATTGCCTTTTTTTCTTTTGATTATTTTGATGTCCAAATGGGTGTCAATAGCTGCGATCCATGTTCCCGGACAACTCACCTCTTCATATAATGAAAAGAAAAAAGGCAAAATATGGTCAAGTTGAGCACATCTGCCGCTCATCTGCAGATTTGTTTCAGCTCGAGCTGAAAGCAACACTTTCGGCCTGAGCCGAAACAAAAACTTTCAGCCGCCATTTCAGGTGCGACTAAAGAGTCACTGAAACTATTGTTTTCACCCGTCATTTCAGTCGCGCTGAATCTTATTGGTTTGACACAGCTGAAAGTGGCGCTGAAACTGACCTTTTCAGCTACAATTTCGGCAACGGTGAAACCATCATTTTCACTTGAGCTGAAACTGCTGCCGATGTGATAATTTTAGGTCGCACTTTCTGCCATGAAAAATTTGTAGCCTAAACTGTGACATTCGGCATAGCAGGAAGTGCTGCTGAATGTCATACTGTGGGCAACTTATTAAACCTGACCTGAATCCGTCATTTCGACTACATTTTCAGCCCCGGGCCGAAACAATCATTTTCGGCAACATGTTCAGCTGAGCTGGATATTCACTTTTGCCGGTGTGAGAAATGGTAGATAAGGTGCCGTCACCCGTCACCTGAACCTTTAGTCGTAATAGTACAGTAATTGGAGTCTGAGAAACTACACAAAGATCAACAAGAGCCAGATCTACCCTGTAGACCTATATAGTATAGGCTTCAAATTGCAGCAATCTTTCCTTTACCGTACGTGTCCATTTCCTAGGAAGAAATGGTGAGAAGTTAGAAAGCCGCACAGTTTGCACAATTACCGTGTCCGTCTCAACGCTCGTAGAGATAACGACGTCCGCATGCTGGCCGGCCTTGGGCGTGTTCGGGAGAGTGTAGCTGTTTAAGTCGGTTCCATTTCCTGCCTGGCCGTTGATTGTGCCAAAAGTGTTGACTGCATTGCGATGAGCGGTACGCGATCTGTGGCGACCGTTCAGAGACGCAAGTAGAACATTTGAATACCTGTGCACACTTAGTTAAAAACTGGGAATCACAGGGCAATGCCAAAATACATTCTGCCCAGCACGTATTCTCTGGAAAAATGTTAAAATCAGTCTTCCAAGCATATATAAAGGGGCCCACAGCGTGACATGATAAAAATCGCTTGGATAAACGTGGAACAAGATGAGCTCGATAAGAGCAAGGCCTGCAGTTATGGCCCCAGTCTCGATAGTGTTAATGATTAGACGATTTAGAATCGTTTCAGTTGACTTGAACCGGGAGCGGTGTTGTGCCTGTATCAACTGCAAATCGAAATTTTAGCGGAGGAAACACCAGGAGCACGGCACACATACGATAATCACCATCGCGATGGCAATGACCGAGTCGCAAACCAAACTCCCAGCGAGCCACGTCTAGATGATGCGTTAGATGAGTAGTGATATGAGGGTGGTACGTACCTCCGCTGCACGGGATACTGAAAGAAGTCTACTGTAGTCTCTGTTGAGGAGTGTATACTTGAACGGAAAATTAGGGCGACAAGTTTTCAAATCTTAGCGGATCCCAGTACCTCTCCCGTGACGGCAGCGGAGGCTGCAAGTTGCATCGCGGCCACCTGGGAGAATAAATGAAGGAAAATCAAGGAGGTCAATGCGGAGACACAAACCGCGACAATGAGCGCAGTGGTGGCCCGGGCGACAGTGGTTCGAGACAGAGTCCAAATCCTCCTGAACAAAGAAAGTGCTGTCTAGCTGAGATCTGGCGAGTAATGAAGGACAGCCCACCATGCGAAGAAGCACTGCACACAAGCAGCAACTTGTATTTCTCAGTATCGAGCACATGATCGCAATCAGGTGAAGAACCCACCAAACCCATTGATCACTGGTGTCGTCGTGGATGACCAGGGAGTGTCGGCGATGGCAGCAGTATTACCCCACTTAGCGATGAGCGTAACCCAGTTTGAATGGGTGATGAGGGAGGTTTGTAGGAGCTCAACGATGAAGACGCCGTAGACTGTGTAACAAGGTTCAACATGGGTAATAGCGACTAGAACATCCGGCGGCTGACCGAGAATCTGGATCGCTACACGGTCAGAGCGTCGGGAGGTATTGTGGTAGTCGTCTGAAAAGGAGATACATGAGCATCCTCCTATTCAGTAATACAGTGATCGCGGACATAGTTGAATGGTCAGGGAGCCCAGGAGTGCCCACGTCAGGAAGGTCCCAATGAACTGGGAGTTTAAGAAACGGTGAGCAAGGATAGTGCCGTCTCGAGTGCAGAACCCACGAGAGGACCAGTACTGGAAAAAAGATCATTGGTGCAAGCCTACAGGCGAGCCCAGTGGACACATACATTTTCTTAGTATCGAGTTCGGCAGACATTGTGAACACGGTCCTCTGTTAGAAGCAGTTCAAGGTTTTTATGTATTCGGTCACCCAGGGATATTCCTAGTTTGCTGGATCAGGCAAGAATAATTTCGAAGATGGAAGATCGAAAAGAAGGAAGAGGAAGTAAGAGGAAGTAAGATCATCTGCGATGGGGACACGGTTCACGATGCGCTCAACTTTTAGTTTCAAATTTGGCCACACTGAGTCCCGCGTTCGAACCGGTGGATCGACTCCACAGTCTTCTCCGAGATATGAAGGACGGAAGGATTTTTTTGGCGCAGTCCCGTTAAGGAATGACCGGGGCCGCACTACATACGATGTATGTATGCTACGGGTACCACTTGAACACCCGGCTGGCGCTCGCACCTCCGACAACGTAAGTTTGGCGAGTCATCTATTGCCGAGAAGAGTATAATTGTTCTTCTCCCGCCCCATTAGAGACCTTGCGGTGCGCCACCGGTAGCCACCCGGTGGCTCCCAAGGCATGCGGTGCCGGTGGCGCCTTAAATGACGCGCCACCGCATGCCTCGGGAGCCACCGGGCATCAGTCTTTTGACATTTTTGTTGTCGCGTTTCACGTGTTGTTTGGCGTTGTGGCGTTGCTCACCAAAATAAATTCGCTTTTTGTATGATGAGGAGATAGGGGCATGATGGTTATTATTCACAGTAGTTGAGATGATAGTAGTGCTTGAATGAGTGATCAAAAGTTTTTGCCTGGATCAGCGGTTCACTTTATATATCAAAAGTTGTTGCGGCGTTGTCGGATTTTGACTAGAAATTGTCGGAGTTCGGTTGCAGCATTTTTTGGCGTTTTCATGTGTTGTACAACGCCACAATAAATTTGTCAAAAGTCTGATGGGTGGCTACCGGTGGCGCACCGCAAGGTCTCTATTGTTCATCTCCCGCGTTCGGAGTCCGAGATTCGTACGGCGTTACGCCGAACACGCATCGCAGCGCACGATATGATGAGTTCTTCAAATTTGGGAGACAGGGTCGGAGTTCCGATCTCCTCCCGCTCGAGCTATGTAAAGAACCCTAGATATCGACCCCGGGCGCCTGTTCCAGCTCCAACTGAGCTCCAACTGAGCCATGTAGAGACGTAAATACCAACTCGGTCCGTGATGTTTGCCAGGCGCGAATTCGGCGCCAAGACCTCCACCGCGGCCTGAGTTGGAGTTATTGGCGCCCTTTTATTACAAAAGGGGGGTTAACCTTCAGCCAAGGCGACCGTGACGGGACTTGCACTGGATTCAGTCAACTTGAAAGATCTCGCGACTCGTGCAAGCAGATACGTGGCATGGCAATTTTACGCTCACTGAGTTGACCGTGAAGAGGAGAGGCTTGCGAGAAGCACTTCGGCGTCACCCTGTCAAAGTGGTGCCAATTTAAACATGCCGGCCGCTACCAACGCCAGATTCCTTTGTCCCTCTGCAAATTTTCAATCCACTTCACGAAGGCTTCGGTACATCCCGTTTCCGAAAGCAATTGTCTGTAGTTCGTAATGATTCGTGTACGAGATAGTCAGGATCTGCGATCATCGGTTATTGCTGCTGCGTTGCTGGATGCTTCTTAACTCCATCGCATCTTCTTCTCAGTAGCAGGGAATTCAACGCACCCAGAGTTTAACACGCGGTTTAGAGGAAAAATAAACATCTCTAATTAACCGAGCCTGCTTCCAAACCACTCACCGCCTCAGAGCCAATCATTATGTGAGTGATTTGGATCCATATGCATGACCAAAAACACTATCCGGTAACAATACAGTGGACCAGCTCTCATGGCTTGGTTCCAGTCTTCTGAACACGAATAGCAAACTGTATCAAATATTTGACCGTGACCATGTTCTTTTTGATTGATTCAAATATCTATTTCAAGCGATCTTCAATGTAAACCGGCCATGACTCACTGTGACGTTGAAATAGTACAGCATTCCGAACTCACCCACCTCCTTCCCTTTTCACCCAGGATACACATATCACACTTTGGAATGGAATTCCTTGGGCACTACACCATCGCTCTCAGTGCCCTGATCTCGATTCTGACTGCTTGTTTCGTGCTGCGACGACAGCCCACTTTCCGGAATATCGCAGGGCCACCATCGCCGTCGTGGATCTTCGGTAGGTCCACTCTATTAATGTCTCATGCACGTGGTCAATGCCAAGTTTCTCGCTCCAGGACACATGCTGGACTTTATTCTCTCTGCTCAATACGGGGACTACGAATTCCGCTGGCAGAAGCAGTTCGGATCAGTCTATCGATTGAAAGAGTGTTTTGGAGTGAATTCGTCCTCGTTATTCGTGCCATTGTCATTCATGTGTTCACAGCAAGATCGCCTTGTGGTCTCGGATCCTCTTGCGCTGCAGTACATACTAGGCAGCCCGATCTTTGCGCGGGGAGGAAAGGTAAACATTTTGTTAAATCTACTCCTCGAGGACAACAGTGTCATGACCGTCAACGGTAGGTTCTACCACTATATAACTAGACAGAAAACTTAGCGTTCATATAGGAGATGCAAAACACCGGCGTATCCGAGGCGCTTTGAACGTCGGCTTCACTGCCGCCGCTGTGCGAACCTACCAGCCTATCTTTGAAAAGGCAGCAGAGGCGGTGGGCTACAAGCCAATCCCAGTTTTCTTGGTCCAATCTCTTCCCAGATTTCAGAGCAGTTGGAGAATTCATCAAAAAACTTATCCCCACTGTTAAGCATCACGGCTCTTGGTTTATTCAGTGAAGGTCAGTAGCGAGGCATATTTGGAGAGAGCGGGGGACTGACATTGATTCGAGCCGTTCTCAGATACTCCATCCATGACTTAGGGGAGGATTTTGTGGCAAATAATGTCCAAATGGTGTACGTCGCGTGTCCGACTTGAAAGAACTGGATGGATGACTCGGAATGATCCGCCTCCGACAGTAATGTGACGGCCACTCAGTCCAAAACCCAAGTCTTAGTCGACGCGATTGGCATACACATTCCTTTGTGGTTTTGGCGTGCTGCGATGTCTCTACCCGCTACGACTTTGAATATATTACGCAAGCAAAAAATTCTTGCCCAGCAGATCGGACACCAAATTGTGCGGGAGAGACGTGACGACGCAAGCCAGGAACTTGACATTAACGACGATCTTTTCAGTCATCTGGGTGAGGCTTGTTGCATTCCAGTGGGACCTTGCAAGGGGGAGAGCCTTACTCATCTCAAGCTGCAGTGCATCAGGAAAGTTCGGGGAAGCTGAACGAGGATGAGATTGTCGCGCAGGTCGGCAATCTTATGTTAGCCGCACAGGAGACGACGGTATGATTGTGCTCTTTCTGTATCTCTTTATAGAGGTTTATCGCCATATTCACAGGCCAACACTATTGCGTTCGGACTGTTGGAACTCGCGAGGCATCCGCATTTTCAGGAGGCGCTGCGCGCTGAGATACGCTCCGTGCTTGGGACAAGTGTGGGCACTGTTTCGTACGACAGCATGCCGCTGTTGAATGCGCTTATCAAGGTGAAGCGCCTTATCCTGTCCGTGTAGTCACTGGGTAATGACTGGTTCCACCGCAGGAGACGATCCGATTCTACCCAGCTGTACCTGTTTCAGACCGGGTCGCTATGCAAGACACGGCTATTCCGCTCGGGGAGGCAATAACCACTATAACAGGGGAACGTATCAGCCGCATACCCATCATGAAGGGTCAACTTGTGACAATTGCCATCGCGTCGTACCAAAGGTTGGAGGGGTATAATTTATGGAACCACAGCATTAATTCATATGCCAGACTGGAATCGCGCTGGGGCACGGACGCACATGATTTCAACCCGTCCCGTTGGCTGGACGGCACAGTGACCCAAGGAACCGCCATTGGTCCGTACGCAAATCTGTAGGTCTCAAACACCGCCGTAGTCACCGACTCTGAAATGAAATTTGCAGTTTGAGCTTCTCCGGTGGTCCTCGTTCATGCCTCGGGTAAGGTCAATTTCCCTGAGTTCGCCGACTGAGTGCTAAAAAACTCTCTTACAGATGGCGTTTCGCGTGAGTGCTATTATCGGAATGCCGTCCTCTGCGGAACACCTATGTATGCACAGGATATTGGAGATGCAAGTTATCCTCTGCCAGCTGGTTGCCAAGTTCTCTTTTGCCGTGGTCGAGGGCGAGACAATCCAGCCGCGATTCTTAAGCGCCCTTCAGCCAACCATCTCGAGTGGAGAGAAGGCTCTTCCGCTTTGCATTGCTCGAGTTTGATACCAGTTGAGATGCCCAGACGGAAAATCTCGGGCAGAGCGCAGTGCGGTAATCCATTGTATTCGGGGCCCTTATGTACACTGTATACTGCGATGTGTGCGTATGTAAAGGGATTTTGATGGGTGATTAAGGCTCCAATGGTTTTGGTTTATAAACGGTTTTAAAACAATAAAAGGGTTTTTATTTTTATTTAGTTTACAAGGGGTTGTAAACCATAAACAAATGAAAACTAAACAGTTTAAACCCTCTCAGTGTTCAAGGTGATTTATGGCCTACAGCACCTGCAATTTGTGTCTGCAGTGTGAGGACTTGTCTGTTCAGCTTCATTCGTGATGGGGAAATATGATTGGGGGTCCGCAAGGTCAGCAACCCCGCCCGAAATTCCGATTGATATTACCAGATTGGAAAGGCCCTGATCTCTGCCTGCTCTTTTGCTCAATACACCACCCAGACATTTCACAATGCTGTCAATTGATCTTAACCCAATAACTAACCTCAGAACAGCTTTCCTGAGTCTCAGATCTTGAGCTTTACTTTTTTATAGCAAATATTACTGTTTATAAACAGTTTACAGCTATTTGCGGAACATAGGGCGTGGCCCGGATTTTTTTTTTTTTTTTTTTTGTGAGTTTTCACGAGATCGGCTCCTGTGAGCTCAATTACACCATTTTCCTTGAGAGTTAACTCATTCTATTCAGACAGAGAATACAGAGTTCTTGACATTGCTTGATTTTTGCTAACAGGCTCAAAATGATTTGGTGGGTCAGATTGGGGTGTTTTTGCACATGTGAGAGCAGAATGTGTGCCAGAGTGCTAGTAGTGCTCCGATTGAGCTAGATTTTTGTTATGGTGTACATGAAACTATTCCAGAGGGCTACAAATACCGTGATTTCTAATGTCATTTGTACTTAAAATATATGGTGAGTTGCAGCTGGACCAATTTCCCATGACTAAGAATGTGAGCTGTGGATTTGAAGTACAGCTCAAATTAAAAATACCAGTATGTGAAGCCCTTCACAATACACTAAAGTACATCATCTTAAGAATCTAGGGTAATTGAATCACAAATAGTCTTCTGGCACTCATTCTGTGCCCAGAGGTCTAGAAACAGCCCAATGTGACCCACAAATTGATTTCGAGGTGGTTAGTAAAAATCGAGCAACGTCAAGAACTCCGTATTCTCTGTCCAAATCGAATGAGCTAACTTTCAAGGGAAAGGGTTGAGAATTGAGCTCACAGGAGCCAATCTCGTGAAAACTCACACAAAAATAAAAAAATGGCCGCGCCCTATGCTCCGCAAATAGCTGTAAACAGTTTTTAAACCCTTTTCTTTGGGTTTTGGTTTAGTTTATACCCAGCCATAAACCTGAAGTAAATAGTTGGAGCCTTACGGGTGATATGCTCCTGGTGCTGGTAATGATTCCAAGCCAAATTAGCTTCAAAATCAAACTAGTAATTGGACGCAATCCACCAAAAGGCGCCTTTGTACAACTATGCACAGTTATGTCTTGCCTGTCAGAAGTACCTGCACTGCTATGGATAGAATTTGACCCTTAAAACTTGAAGCCCAGTGATAACACCGTCAATTCAGATCAAGTGAGAAAGAAGCAGATTGATCAACTCGTTTCCGTCGATAATTTCGAGCCTATCTCCTTGTTACTTGATTTGTGATCTAGTGATGTCGAGCTATTTCAAGTAACATTGAGACAACTGAAATATTGGGTGGCATATAATTCAGTTGATGATTCATTTCAAAAGATTCACAAGCTTCAGAAGAACGAGGCATATAGATTGAATTGACCACACTACTACATATTGGTGCGCACCAACGTTACCCGCATGCCCTTGTACGCGCACCCTGCTGCTCCACCATAGCTCTCCGCCCCCACTTGTAGGACATAAACTGGGTCGCCGGTCCACTGTGTGCGAGCATGTCTCAGGAAAGAAACCAGTTAGGCTCGAAACTGCAGGCGCGATTCCAAATTCATACTGATGGGAGTTCCGGAATATAATACTCCAGCCAAGCGTCAAAGCTCCAGATGAGACTGTCCAGATTCCAGTAGCAGCCTACCCAGATCCCATTAGTAGGAGCCCAAATTGAAGCCGCTTGATGTACACCAGGAAAGCATAAGATAACTTGAGACCACTGAGTTCAGAGCCTTGAGGGCACAACAGAGAAGGAGGATGAGACAACACATCGTGGGAAGACTGCAGGGCACAAGCTTGACTGTGGAGGCACCGGCGGGAAGGAAAGTTGGTGGGAAGAGACAAGAGAAAGTCACACAAAGTCGATGTGGCAAAATTGATCAAAATCACGCCATTTCTCATCTGGAAAACCGCTATCTCCGGGTGCTATGCAGTGCTAGGCGGTGCTAGGCGAGTGCTACGCGGCACTACGGAAGTACTATGGCAGTACGTCATAGGCACATCCATTTTATAGAGTGCTATGCGCTGCTGCATAGCGCCCATAGCGCCCATAGCTACATGGTTTGGTTTTCCAGATGCTCGACGACGAAAACCACTGCATTCCCAGGGTCCGTCGACAGAGGCCTCTGCCTACCCCCGTCGGCAGAGGGTAGGCAGACCTAGTGGTAAACCGAGTCTGCCGCTGCGGTTTGACATTGGTATATGTCCAGGGCCTCACCTTTGCGCACCCTCGTCACTGGTAATTACCGTAAAGTGGCTGACAGTGAGGTGATGCTGATGATTGTTGGCATTGGAGCTAGCACAGTGACCATCACAGATTTGCCGGAGCTCGGCACCAATACTGGAAGGAGGTCGTGATGGCGCCAAGCTGCTCTTTGAGTTTGCTATTGGTGGGAGTAGTTGGGGTGGCAGTAAAGGAGAATGAGGCCTGAGGTATGAATCTAAGGCGAGCCCACATTGGCTTTCCAGACCAACACTGAGGGTGGCGTCTACGGTCTGGGAGTCATTACATAAAGTCAAGTGCCAAGAAAATGCCTGGCAACGCCAAGGCAACGCATCAGAGATTGAGCAATGAATGGGCAGAGTCAAGCAAGGGAGGCCAGAAAGGTACTGAGCTGAGGAGGCAGGGTTGAATCCAGGTAGGCAGACTTGGTGGACCCGAGGTCGACCGGACGTCGACCGACCGTCGGCACAGGTAGGCACAACTGTGCCGACGCGGCGTCCACAGACCTTGCCGATCATGATCGGCCGAGGTCCACCGACGTCAACCCATGTCAACCGACCCTGCCGACGTGGGCTCGGAATGCAGTGAACGTGCAGAACGCAACCGACAACTGTCCAAAAGTGTCACACCATAATATGTGCTCTTCCAACGAGGGAGAACGAGTTAGAAATTGAACAAAATTGATGTAATATTGAGGTGTTCATTTTGACTCGATGTAGCTAGATCGAACTTGATCTGCCTCATTCTCGCTCGATGCAGCTCGATGGCTTTTTCACTAGGCTTTAAATGTTGCGGTCACTTCGGACTCCGGAGGTCAAAGTGGTTGGTGGTAACTCACTTAAATATCACTCGGGCTGGTAGGCGCGCGCAAGAAGGGCGAAAACTTGTTGCGTCGTTTGAACTTTGCGACGTGTTATGTAGGAGCGTGCGATCATATGATCGTGTTTGGATCGTGGGACTGTCTCGGTGATCTCGGATATGCCTTTTTGGATACACATCACATCGTTGGGAGACGAAGTAGGGAGATCGAACCAAGGGAGGAGAAGCCGGGGTGGAGACACAGTGCACAATGGGAGGAAGGATTCAGAATGGCCAATGCGTAGGTAGAAGATAAATCAGTATAAATTAAAGCTCAGTTCAAGCTCAATTATCCCTTTCCGATATCGAGTGGCACGTGCAGCGTGAATCTCCTCTCTCCTAGGCGGACACTTCAACATGGACCGATCTCGATGCGTCGCAGGGTGAATCATGATTCAACGTCTCATTCAAAATTTAGTATCAAATTTGGGCAGACGTTCTTCCCGAGTCTCGCGTTCGAACCAGTGGATCGGAGCCAATGAACCCCGCTCGAGGGAAGGACCAAGTAAAGACCGGATACCGACTTCGCGGGTTCTCTAACAATTGTTCATAGGAGCGACCGGCATTTAAGCCGGCGACCAAGGCCGGTTAGTCCGGCCGTCAGCCCGGGAGAAAAAAAATGATCCCCAACTTTCGGAGTAGGTTGGAAACAGTTTTAGGCCTGTAATACACCAAGAAAGCGTGGAACGTGTCCCACTCGGGGGAATTCGTTATTTCGGGGCACCCGGAAACGTGTCCGAAACTTAAAGTTCCGGAAAGGGATCTGGGAATGCCGAAACCTTTCAGTTTCGGCAACAATTCCGGGAGACCTGAAACTAAAAATTTCGGGTCGGCCGAAACTAATCAGCCCGCCCCAGGGGTCTCCCGAAACTAAAAGTTCAGTTCCGGGAGAAGCCGGAACTTTTGGTTTCGGAAACGGTTTCGGCCGACCCGAAACTTTTAGTTTCGGAACCCGTTTCTACTTCCCGGACCCATTCCAGAAACTTTTAGTTTCAGGAATGTTTCCAGGCGCCCTGATTCAACAGATTTCCCCGAGTTTCCATACCTTGATTCCACCTGTCGAAGCAGAACAAATCCATATATAGCAACCACTGTGGTCTTGTTTGTCACAAGCATCTATTTCTCAACGAAGTTGAAAAAATCAATTGGATGGTCCAGATGTGATCCTGAATACACTTGAAGCATCCAAAGCTCCAAATTTATCTCTATGAGGGTGATATCTGTGCTGCAAATCACCTCCGGCAAATATATGGTGGTGCATGGGAACAAATACGTAGTTAGTTAGTCCCAAAAGAAAATCGGCCCCTATATATATTTTTTAAATGCCGGTTGCCCTTTGCTCCCCTTTGCTCCCGCGTTCCGAACAGCTGGCGTCGGATAATCTCACACCGGAACTGTTATGCTGACATCTCCTCCTACCGTAAGATAATTCGGAATCTCGGATATTGCGTGAACTCGGGTGCATACAACCTTCCTTCCTCGCACGCGCCCGCGCGACCTGTCAAAGCACCTATTTTGGCGGCGGCACTAGATGGCCATCCGACGTCGGCCTGAATCTGAAACGGTTGAAATGCTTCCAGCCAGGAACCGCATGGACAACGTTATTATTAACCGTGAGATGGAACCCACAATCGATAACCTTCTGCTTATAAGGCTAAGTCTTTCCGCGTACAGCGGAACCACAATGCCGAATCTCGTCAAGTTGTGCTGGCTCGTTCTCCTCGCATTCAGTCCTTCGTTCTTCTCTTCCGCCAAGCTATACACAAGCCCGGGACAACTGCCTGGAACCGAATACGATTTCGTTGTCGTCGGCGGTGGCACTGCAGGGAATGTTATCGCCAATCGTCTCTCCGAAAATCAACAGTTTTCGGTGCTGGTGTTGGAAGCCGGTGGGTCGTATGTTTTAGCACTGTTTCCACTTGTCCTCCTCTCACCCGTCCCAAGGAATGTCGGTATTATTCCATCCGCTGTGCCATTCTTCTGCGCAGTCGTAGCGCCGGATACTCCGTATGACTGGTAACTGAAAATGCTTCCTTCCCCTCTCCAAATCCTAATGCTCTTCGATGAGGAACTACACCACTACACCTCAGACGGGTTTAAACAATCGCACAGTGCCATACCCTCGGGGCCACATTCTTGGAGGCAGCTCTTCAATCAATTACATGGTGTACTCTCGCGGAAGCGAAGACGATTGGGATGGATATGCCAACATGACAGGTGACGACGGTTGGTCATGGCGAAATATTCAACAATACTTCCACAAGGTAATGTCGTTGCTATTTTGTCCGACAGCTACATTGACGGGAAGCGTTAGAATGAAAAATGGAGTCAGCCCGCTGACAACCACAACACAACTGGGCAATTCGATCCTTCCATCCACAGCACCACTGGGGTTAACGCTGTTACTTTGTTTGGCTTTCCCCAGCCAATCGATAGTCGTCTCGTGAAGACCACCAGGCAATTGTCAGAATTCCCCTTCAACTTGGATATAAACTCGGGGAGACCGCTAGGTGATTCATCCTGCGCATTGGCCATGCCTATTTCATGAATTTATTTGTTAGGTCTTGGTTAGTCCGAATTTGCGAGTCCTGACTCGAGCTGAATTCCCCTTCGTGTTCAGGATTCCTCCAATCAACGATCGACAGTATGGGTCAACGCAGCAGTTCAGCAGCATCGTACCTTGCTCCTGGGTACATCAATCGCACTAATCTACATGTCCTCGTGAACGTGCAAGTCACTCGCTTGATACCAGCAACGTCTAACTCATCCAACCGGATTCCACATTTCAACATTGTTGAGATCTCTCAGCTTGGGCGTAAGTGATTATTGTTTGGAATCTCGAAGCCCTTCTGAGGCATGCATCCGCAGAGTTGGGAGCCTTCTCAGCTCGCAAAGAAATCGTATTATCGGCGGGTTCCATAGGTAGTCCTCATATTCTGATGAATTCCGGGATTGGGGATCGCGATGAACTTTCAAAATTTGGTCTCAAGTCAACTGTACATCTTCCCGATGTGGGCAAACATCTCTTTGACCAGCCTACGGTTGGTGTTTACTTTTCGGTAAATTCGACAAACACTCTGGACACGATCTCCCGAAATTCCACCCTCGCCGGAGAACTGTTGACACAATGGACACAAAACCACAGCGGTCGATTTGTCGACTCAGTTCTCGGGAATCTTCTAGGCTTTTCGCGCGTCCCAAGTGATAACCCTCTCCTTCAACGTGATCCTGCGCCAGGACCCCATAGCCCACACTTCGAACTTCTTCCGATAGTACGGTTTATGTTTCTCCATCTTCCAACACTGACGCATAGTAATAGAATGGCATAGCCGGGCTGACACTTCCACTTACAGGGAATTTTATGTCTGTTATAGTTGCTCTTCTTTCGCCAGTTTCACGTGTGTTCCTAAGATACTTTCATTATCATTGTCTAACACACCTCTAGGTGGTTCTGTTCGGCTGGCTTCGTCGGACCCTTTGGTTGCACCCTTGATTGACCCAGGCTTCTTCCGCGATGAATTCGATTTAGCGATGATGAGGCAAGGGGTTAAGAGTGCACAGAGACTCGTGTCCGCTCCTACATGGCGGGATTATATCCTTGCTCCCTTCGGGCCTATAGCGCACGCTACCACGGATGAACAAGTTGACGAAGCCATACGCGATCAGGCCGCCACGATTTTCCATCCACTGGGTTCTGCGGCCATGACGGCGAAGGATAGTACCTATGGTGTGGTTAATCCAGATCTCTTGTTGAAGGGCGTCAAAGGGATCCGTGTTGTCGACGGATCTGTTATAGTAGGTCTTTTTGTCTATTTCTTCTCCAACGCAAACTAATATTTTTTGTCGCAAGCCTCGCCCCCCGAGCGGGAATCCTCAAGCTGCAATCTATGCCATTGCAGAACGCGCCGCAGATTTAATGAAGGCGGAGTGGTGCTGAGCTTTCCTGGAGTGTTCGAAGAGAATCCCCGTCCTGGTTAACGTTGAAATACTCCCGTATTTCTTTGCAAGCACATCCCCTTTCCTCGTCCAGTAGTCAGTCTACCTTTCTCGTCACGGACATCACACTCAGCGCTCGTTCTTTACGCGTTCCCTCAGATTACGTCCCTACCGCCCCTGTCTTCCTGTACGTTACTTACAGTGGACCTAGACACCTTTCTTACCTAATACATTGTAGTGTTTCAACCAAAGGTTCACAGGGTGTCATTCGTCACCTCAATTGTTCATAGGGTTAGTTAGTTGTTCATCCCTCAGCAGTCACGATAAAATTATCATAAACGGCAATCTGGCAGTTACTGGACGGAAAATTTTCACGTCTTTAGGCCTATTCAGGTCCGAAAATGGGCCCGTCACTGTCAAAATTGTTCAGTTCACGACTGCCGGTCAGCTGTTGCCTGAACCTTTGGTCGAAATGCTATGTGTTCACTGTCTGAGTCAGGGGGGGGGGATTTATTATACTCGCATCGTCCAAATGGCTGAACAACGAGTTTACTGAAAACAAACAGGTAGTAATGTACTGGTGGTTATCCTTACATATGCTACCAGATGCCAATGGAGCACACACCATTCCAGGGGGTCAAATCATACAGAACTCACTGGGGAATGGCTGGCCCTAAAAAGGCAGGACCATTCACACTAAATAAAGCAAAATTTCAGTCTGGACTGAAATGTTAATTTATTTGCTAAGAATCAATATACATATCAGCTGCATCAGATTTGTGCCGTATCTGATGCAGCTGATTCTCATAAAGAAACTCAAAGAACCTATGTAAGTTTCAGCACCCCTGAAATCCCTGAGCAAATTTTGCCATTCATTGATATAAATAGCAGGCCAATAGCATAAATAGCTCAAGGATTTCAGCAGTGCTGAAACTCACATCGATTCTTTGATGAGAATCAGTCACATCAGATACGGCACAAATCTGATGCGGCTGATATGTATATTGATTCTTAGTAAATAAATTACCATTTCAATATAGACTGAAATTTTGCTTTCTTTGGTGTGATTGGCTAAAACCCTGTGGGATGTCGCCGAAGCTCTCTCCTGCGAGGTATAAATCCCCAATGTCCACCAGATCCAGTGAGCCATCGCATGAGCTGTCCCTTTGCAGAATGCATGCAATAGGCCAACCACAAACTTTAATTTTATAACAGTAATTACAACCAGAGGGAGCAGGGGAACAGGCATATCAAATCAAGTGTAATATTAAGTTTGAGCAGTGGGATCATTCATGAAAAGCATGGGAGCAACTTCAAAAACCTCCAGCACATCAAAAGCTAACTTTGCCAAGAGAGGAGTAATTTTTCTTCGCACAAGAAAATCCTTGAACGTTTGGAGGGGATCAGGAAACGGGTTTGAAATCCCAGAGATTTTTTCGTCAATGTTCAGAAGGAAGGTGGACCAGATTGGTTCCAAATCTGGGTGCTCACAGACAAACATAGCATGTGAGTCCTCAACATAAGCGCAACAGAAGCAGCATAGTCTCCAATTGGCCGGAACAATTTTCTTGCCACGTTCCGTCTAGCGCCGCCGCTCAATAGCCAAGCTGTGTCCCGAAAGAACCATTCGTGTAAGCGCACGGTGATGGTCTGGTGACACGACTCTAAGGTAATGCCGAAACTCGAGTGATTTCTTTGAATAATTTCCCTGTTTCAGAGTCTAATTCTAACCGCCTGTCTAGGACGTGGCGCACTCACGATGACGATTCAATTTCAGAATCAATCCATGCTTCCATTGATATCTTCACGTGCTTCATGGCCAATTCAACATCTTGAACCGCCAACTCATTTGAAATTGGAAGAGGAACCAGAATGTGAAGTTTAGAGAGGATGATGCGGAGATCGTTGATCCAGGATATCTGTTGCTCATTGGCCAGCTTAAGAGTATCTCGGAGCACATTTGCTGCTGGCCTGCTGTGGTTCAGGACAAGGAGGTAATACAAATATTTCAGAGCCAAGTAACCCCTCCGGTATTTTATCGGCCATATCCCGGTTTCAGAGAATAAAACGACTTTCAGACTCCTGCAGCCCGAGCCCAACATACGGCGGAGAAACTTGACCTGAACTCGTTCCAGTAGAGCGAGACTCTTGGCCTCCATGTCAAGACACACATTACAGCTCGCCGTCAGATACGGATCAACTCGTGCCATATATAAAGTTCTGCCATCTCATGCAGGCAATTTTGCAACAAACCAGTCAAGTCCCAGTATAACATTCGCAACAGTGCTGGCTTTCTCAGCTTTGATCTTGTATTGTTCTTTCCAGATGAACTTAGAACTTGATTGGAACCACACTCCAAGGTAGCAAGCTTTATTCACATGTGCAATGGGCTTTCCTCCGAGATGGAAAACTGGGCAACCTCCAGGTTTTTTCCCGAACACTTGGCCGAAGCCTTTTGGAATCGAAGTTTCGCAGCCGTTTCGGTTCGCCGAAGCCTGTGCCCCGTGTAAATGGAGCCGATCGCGACGTGCGTCGGATCAGACCACGTGTGCTCGAAAAAGATGGTTGATTTTGATGGTATCCACAACAACTGCAAACCTCACTCTTCCTTTCCCCCATCTCCGTTGCCCCCAGGAACTTGCCCTCTGAAACTTGCTTGAGCATGGAGACTCATCCTAAGGGCCACACCCCAGCAGCATCAACAATCTGTATTGTCGCCTACCTGCACCCAATGGCTAGCACTCATCTCCCGCACGGCGCAGACAGGCTGTTGTGTCTTGTCTTACTTGTAGACTCTGAGAGTAGGGATAGTGAACTACTCTGTCTACTAGTGCAAAATTGTATTGCAGTCCAGAGCGCCAATGTTACTCCTGTTATTCCACTTTGTGCTGACTGATTTTTCCACCTGTGCCGGCTCAGTGACTTATGGAAGCAACAGGTTATTTCAGCTTCCTCCCCTATTGAAGCCACCCTGAAGCCCGATCCTTTGGTGTGTCTAGTTAAGTTATTATTTAATGTAGGTAGGAACTCTCCTGACACCACCACTCGTGGTCACTGGTGCACAATGGATTGACCGGGGTTATAGGGAAGGATGACTGCCACCTGAGTCGTGCAGCTCTAAGGTGCATGGATAGTTTCCGGTTCCATTTGGCATCATTCTCGCTTGCTTTTGGTGCAGATTTATCAGTATCTCCCCAAACTACTGGAGTAAGTGTCTGAGATTGCTACCTAGCCTGCTGGGTTGAGTGTTGCATGATATGCTCTTACTCCGCCACTCCCTCAATGAATATGTTACATGCTTGTTGCCACGCTGTTCACCACTCGTTTAATCAGTGACGTACTGTGGGATGGTTTGAGTTTAAACCACATTGTCTCCAATGATAGCCTTGGTTTAAACCAGCCCCATTGCTATTTTATAGTGGGTTCAAACCGGTTTGAACCAGGGGGTGGTTTGAACGGCCTTAAACCATTTTTTATACTGTTTGTTGTTCTTCAAGGTTGGTTTGAACCATGTTGGTTTAAACTGGTTTGAACTAGTTTAAACCATTTTTTGTGCTGTCTGTTGTTCAGTCGTGAAACCAAGGTCAACTCAAACCATGTTGGTTTAAACTGGTTTAAACCATTTTTTATACTGTCTGTTGTTCTGTAGTAAAACCAAGGTCAGTTCAAACCATGTTGGTTCAAACTGGTTTAAACCATTCTTTATGCCATTTGTTGTTCAGTAGCAACACCAAGGTTGGTTTGAACCTGTTTGAACCAAGGGTGGTTTGAACTGGTTTGAACCATTTTTTATATTGTCTGTTGGACCAACATGCTTTCAACTAACTGTGGTTAGCCCTGTGGCTTTGGTGGTGCTTAATCTTTCCTCTCCCAAGAAGAATGGAATACAGCAATCACATTAGTTTATTACATTCAGTTATCTTTTGCTATACCAGCATCCCAATCAATTTTCTGACCTGGGCCCTCAGATTTGATGTGTCTGGCAAGACTAATAAGACATCAGAACTTTGGACAGGCTTGGAATGAACTGTTGGCACATGTATTTCGAGCCCACATTCCGATGGAAACACAACCACAGTGAGATTCAACTCTGACAGATCTGAGTGTGGCGAGATCCAAGGCAATTCGCCTCCATGGCCAGACCTTCCATAGATTTGTGGATGGGAGAGTGAAACTCATCTAATGGGCACCATGACTCAGAGCAACTCAAAACTGAACTCGGAGGGGCTCAGGGTGGGATGAGATGAAAATAAGAATATCCAGTACCACTACTATCCAAGGGAAGTGTGTAGTCAATTGAATGGCTGGTTTTGAAAGAGGATAACATGGTTCAACACAGGATGTGTGCCACAAAATCCAGTCCAATACCATGGATGTGACGCTGTGGTCAGGAGGATATGAATGACAGAAAATAATGAACATGGAAGCAGAACAGACTTGATCCCTGGGATGAAACTCAGAAACCAAACAAGACCGGACTATTGAGGTAGCAAAAAGGCAACACAGAAGATCAGCAGGAAATGGGTTACAATGCAGCAGTTTGAGACATGGGGCAGGATTAAAATAAGGGTTGTGGAGCCCAGCTAGAGCTGGGCTTGTCTGTGAATTTATTTGTGGATATCAACTAGTCTGCCTATCATTTATTCCTGGGTTGCTTTCTAGTTGCTTTTGGTGCTTGAGTTGATTTTTGAAGTCAAACATGAGCTACAACACAGCATAAGTGAATATCATGGGTCAATATGGAGAGGTGTACAATGAGGTGAAAATCAATTGAACTTTGTTCCCTCACCTGCGAGATTGGTATTTAAACTATTGTTGTGCATTTTGGTTACAGCAGTGGTACATAAGGTGTGGACTTTTTTAATTTTTTAATTTTTTGTTTTGTTTTCAACAGTTTTGACTAGAACAGCCGCAATGGGCACAGTTTTGATTAGATTTCCTTGAGCATAGGGGCCTTTGAGTTAGTGTTGCTGTGACTCAGACTTTGAGTCGCCAAGTCGAGTCATGAGGCCGACTTCAGTTGACTTTGGAAGTCAGGGCAAGTCGACTCAAGTTGACCTGAGTGACTTGAGTTGGGGCTTTTTACTAAATGTTTCTTTTCATGAATAACGAACAATTCCAGTCAATTTGAATGTTTTCTCTCAGATGTGTGACTACATGACATGTGTGACTAGTGCGTGACATCAGTTTCATTTTGCGTTTCTATCCAGTTTCCAACCATAATTAACTCCATAAAAATTCTGAAAAAATTTATAATGCTACATGGAAGGTCAATATTGTGACAGGATGCAGTTCTCCCCATTTGGAGGGAATGCTCAACGGGTTTAACATATAATCCTAGTCCCATTTGACATGGTGGTCATTCTCCTGAAATCACAAAAAATTTCTGTCAACTTGGTGGACTTGAGTCTACTTGAAGTCACTTCGAGTGACTCTGCTAGGCCTAAGTCGAGTCGAGTCAAATCAAATGTTATTTCAAGTCGACTTACCAAGTTGCGACTCGACTTTTCGAGTCGTGGCAACACTAGTTCGAGTTGCATAGAAAATCCGCAGAGGATCAACTACTGGTTTTTTTTTATGGGACTACGTAATGGAATTTCGTCAGAAAGATCACAGTTTCCACTAGGACAGCTGTAGCACAATGAATAATGGTCCGATTGACCCAGTTTCTGAATATGTTATGTATCTGGGATGTTACTAGAGGATGGCATACTGTCATAGGCAATATACTGACTGAACATAATTTTGTGCCCATTTGGGCTAGGGCAATATTCAGGTCCCATGAGAAGTAGCACTCTGTATTGGAATTTAGGTATACCCATATCTGTGAACCTCACGGTCCCCTAGAGATAGTTCAGATACATGACATATCTGAAAACTAGGTCAATCGGACAATTATTCATTGGGCCACAGCTGTCCTAGTGGAAACCATGATTTTTCTGAAGAAATTATATTACATAGGTACATCAAAAAAGCCGGCACTTGATCCTCTGTGGATTTTCCATGCGACTCAAACGCACCTATTCTCAAGGAAATCTGATCAAAACTGAGCCTGTTGCAGCTGTTCTAGTCAAAACTGTTGAAAACCAAAAAAACAGTCTGCACCTTATGTACTGCAAATTGCTGTAATTTAACTTTTGGACTTCAATGTTGAATCCATCCTTGTTTTGTCCAGCTAGTGAACAAATCTCTATTGGACAGGCATTTTTACAGTACGGACAAGCGGACTATTAGCTACCTGTGACCAGCCATCACATGTATTGATATATGTGATGGACTGCGTCAACATCCCTCACTTGCTACCACATTGTGCATTTGTGTGAGGATACATTCTTCCTTAAATTATACAAGAGCGCGGTGGGGCGATTCACACCCCACCACTTCGGTTGAAGGTGAATTCCATTTTGCACTCATGACACAAGGCAATTGACGGAGAAGACATCGGAGTTTGAAAAGGCTTCAGACAGAGTGGCTAGAAGGCAGAGACACACCAAATAGGCAAGAAGCGCGAAGCACGGAATGAAAGTCAGCCAACGTCAGCGAGGCAGTGTCTGTCAAGTCTGGAAGGATGACGTCAAGGTGACATGTTGCCGCCTGACGGATGCTAATTGCCCATGAGCCGGTGGGAAGAGACCGTTCGGGAATCATCTGCCGATGCAGTACAAAGTAGATCCGCTGATTGCTGAAGGGCGGAGATTGAAAAAGCTTCAGACAGGCTTAATTTTGTAGAGAGAGAGATTCACCTACTCTAGCTGGCAGTAGTATAGTTCATTACTCACTGTAGTACATGGGTGAATACACTCACTACCACATTGTGCATTCGTGTGAGGTTTGTTACTCACTGTAGTGCATAGTTTCCAATAATCTCATGACATTATCTCTTGTGTAAGGGAACCACATTCCATCAAACTGTAAGGCAAACCTTAGCTCGGTGCAGAAGCATGGAAACTAGCGGGGGAATCCAAAGTGAATTAATAGGCTGTACTAAATACAGTGCAAGTACTACGCACCTAGCAGGGGAATCCAAAGAGAAGAAAGGTTGAGGATTCCCACACTAGGCGAAGGTTTATAACTAATAGGTACTAGCCAGTAGCACATGTCCGAAGGGATTGGCAATGATCCTGGGCCTGGTCGCATAACATATGCCAGTGCAAGCAACAGGCGAAGGCCGGAGTGTAGGCCGGAGGGACGGAGGGCGAGGTTCCGGGCGCTGGTGAGGTGGGGCAAGGTGTGGGAGGAGGTTCCGGACGATCGGGGGCCGGACAGTCCGGACGATCCGGAGCCGGACCGGAGGCCGGACGAAGGGCCAGACAAAGGGTTCCCCTGACATAAACTCATCAATACACACATTGTGAAATGTGTAAACAGAATTCTATGGTGGGTTGGATTTATAGTTCTGAAATTTATGTTCTCCTGCCAAGGGTAGCTTGCACATAGATATAAGCAGGATTCCTACCCTGAAGTGTTCACACAGTACGTTTCGCCTATAAATGAGCTCTTAGAGGCAAGGTTTGTCAGACATGAACACAAAATTTATTTCCTTTCCAATAAAATTCATGGTTTTAAGTTGGACAGACAATACACTCTGAAAAATCTAACCCACATTAAGTTTATGTTGAGGCCTTTTGCCTTGACATTGATTGATAATATAAATCAGTGTAGTGTACACCAGTTTAAACCAACATCTCAAACCAAGTTTGGTTCCACCACAGAACAACAGACAGCATAAAAAATGGTTCAAACACAGACAGCATAAAAATGGTTTAAACCAACATGGTTTTACTACTGGACAACAGACAGCATGAAAAATGGTTTAAACCAGTGAAAACAGCCCTTGGGTTAAAGCGGTTTAAACCAACTTGAACCGACCTTGGTTTCACTACTGAACAACAGACAGCATAAAAAGGTTTAAATCAGTTCAAATCGCCCTTGCTTAAACCAGTTTAAACCAACATGGTTTGAACTGACCTTGGTTTCACACTACTGAACAACAGACAGCACAAAAAATGGTTTAAACCAGTTCAGAACACCCCTGGTTTAAACCAGTTTAAACTAACATGGCTCAAACCAATCTTGAAGAACAACAAACAGTATAAAAAATGGTTTAAACTGGTTCAAACCACCTCCTGGTTTAAACCAGTTTAAACCAACATGGCTTGAACCCACTATAAAATAGCAGTGGGGCTGGTTTAAACCAAGGCTAATGTTGGAGACAATGTGGTTTAAACTTAAACCATGCTGTTGCTGGACACACTTAACACCACTATCAATTCTGGTACCACAAGTTGGCCAGAAGTTGAATCTGGTATTAGGTAATATTTAATTCTGCGGGATATTCAGTCATTAAAAATGGTCCAAACAATATGAATTCATGAAGAGCAGTTATTGCAGTATGAGGATTGCACCCTGCTGTAGAACACCACCGAACGTCGCATCAGTGAGCCCAAAACACATCTCGCTGTGCAGCAAGAAGGTCTACACCCCAAGCCAAAGCCAAAGCCGACCTGAAGCCATATGATTTGGCTTGTCAAGCCACAGCCTTGGCTTGTTGGCTTGAAGCCAAACCAGGCAGATCACTATCCACTGCAATGAGTCACTGTGCTCGTACTTATCCCCTTCTCACCACCTTCCCACTGCCTTCTCCTGCCCTTTCAAATGCACACTCTCGCATCCCTTGTCATGAATCGCCCGGGTTCCACTTTTTCGCGCGACACGTCTGTACTGTGTACAGACGCGTCTGCATCACGGGACTCTCATGACGCGACCACGGGACCTTCTCACGGTTGAAACCCGTGATCGGGTTTCAAAAGGACTGGGATACAGGAAGACGTTAAGGGTTAGGGAACCTGCACAGTCGGTTCCCCTAACCCTCCGACGCTACATACAGGAGCCCAATTGTGGGCTTCAGGGACCAAGATATTGGAAGATGTTAAGGGTTAGGAATCCCGTGCCATCGGTCCTCCTAACCCTCAGACGCTATGGTGACAACACACAGGAGCTTAGGAGCATCATGCATTAATGCTCCTTAATGTTGTGATACAGGAACTGATCACAATCATATTAATTTATTCATAACGTATATAAGCACGGTAGAATCTCCTTGTACAGTAGATTCTACCTTGTCTAATCTCAGGCTTCTGCTTTGGCTTGACTTAGGGATTGTCTCCACCCTGTCCCACTTCCCCTCCATCATTCTATTGCGGGTTGCGTCCACACCCCGGGTATTATACCTGAGTGGATATCATACCCTGTTCGACTTGTTCCGGGTTCTGCCTCGCATCCCGACCCACAATATACGACCTCGTAACGAGGAGTCCGTTCGGTTGGTCTTGCTGCTTGGGGATCGCACCAGTTATTAGTGGCTGTTGGGTTTCTCCTGGTTGGGGTTCTCGCCGGGTTGCTCATCGTTTAGCCAACCCAGAGGCCGTTGCTGACACCCCTCCTCCCAGAGACACACACCTCCAAAACTCGAAATCCGCACCGCATGCTCCCCACACATCAATACAGGGTCAGAGCATTGAAATGTGTGCCAGTGGTCTATGGGTGAAATACTACTATATGCAAATCCAACGGGCTGAATGCAATAAGAAGCTGCGCTCTTGTTCAGGATTCATAAATCCTGAAACCAGCACAAATCCCTGAAACAACAACCAACCAAACTCCACAAGTGATTCCAGATACAGTCCCAGAGAGTACGACCAAGTATGGGTCTTTGTGTACCAATAGAAGATACAGTATAGTACCGCTCCTTGGGTCACCACTTTGATTTGCCATCCCTAGAGCTCCTATCTGGACACAATAAATCCTGAATTTCATTATATACATATTAGAACATGTATTAAGTGGTCCTGGACTAAGACTTTGAGGATCTTGCCAGTGGTATGTTATGAAGAAGGGATTCACAATTTTTGATGGCAAATGTTGAGTTCCGTTCCTTGGGTCACCCCAGTTTCTCTACCATTGCTCAGTCTTGCCTCCCTTTTGAACCTATTTCTAGACCTATATAGAGCCTACAGACTTATTCAGAGGCTCTTGTGCACAATTGAAGTCCACACAAGCACTCTGAGAGTTGCGGTGCATTGGGACTCTCCCTGCCAAATATGGCAATTTTACGTTGAATAAATTCTTTTAAGCCCAGGCTTTGGTCCGATTGCCTGGATCTCTAAGAGTAAATCATAGCTAACATTGCTGTCTATCGTAAAAATATTGGTTTGACCAAAATCTTCCCAAATGGTTGCGGAATGGATGAAAAGGAAAGTCATTGATGGTGTGATGATGGATTGATTTGCTGAAAAAACATTTCGTGTGGGAGCCTCAGTGAGTGCCTTCACTCAAAATTAATTCAGGGAATGCTGAAAGTATACATGATTAGGAATGTCAAAGGAGTTGACCCCAGGATCTAAACATATGTGGCAAAAAATGAATGACCCATTGATAGGCTGTGACCCAAGGAGCAGCACTATACTGTACATGGGAACAGTTGTTTTTATGATTGCACAGATTGCTATAAGCAGGCCCAATGGTTGTCCTCAGGCAAGGTTCAATTTATAGTTTTGCAACTCTGGGTCACCCACTCTAACCTCGTAAGACAGGAGCAGTGAACCAATTTGACACGCAGCACGCAACAAATCTGGAACACACGTAAAACACATAGAACATGCACACACACATGCACACACATGTAGGGTCAAGTACACGCACATGTACATACAAAACACACACATGTAACACACAAGGGTATTATCCCGAATAAAGCTGATAGATTGTGATAACTTGAAAATACAACCACGTCCTATTGGAGTAGTCTCGATGAATCAAGCCGGAGTTTCCGCCCTTCTTTACTCGCTGGAGAAACTGTCAGCCTTCTCCACTTTCAGTGTCTGGGTAGGATTCCGTGTCTTCTCCCTACAAGCTGTTCTCCTTATATACCGTACAACTATAAATAACTTTACAAACTTGATATATTAGCCACTGGCATATCCATGTCCATGACTCAGTATATGAAATGTGATCACCAAGACTGGCTGACTGATTAACCTGGATCCTGAAAATACTGGTTTTGGATTAGTCCCTCTAGATATTATGGTTGAATAAGATAGTGCTTCAGAATGCTTCTTTATAGACACCCTGAACTTGTCCATAGCCCAAGAGCTACCTTAGACCATTTAACCATTGAGGTGGGGCCTGGTTGAGCAGGTTCCCTATTTGTCTGATTTATTCCTGATGCAATCAAGGTTTTTACTTAGCACCTGATTGGTCCTAGTATTCTGGATTTCTTGGGCACACTACTGGTGTCCCTCAAGTGATTCTTGGAAATCCAGAACCTTGGGTCTTTTGCCTTTAACTAGATACCCTGGTCCCCTTCGTAGCCCAATTGAAAGGTCACTTCACAAATTAGGTTCAAACTCAGTTTCCATATTGAGCTGATCAATATTTGATGGGTGTATGGTACGTTATCTGGATCCAGCCTGTTGCAGTTTGAAAGGTTCTGGAGCCATCACGTGATGAAACACGTCACCTTCTTGATACAAGCATAGATAAACAAAGTTGAAACTCCTTCTTGATAAACTTGCTGTGAGTTCAATAATTGGCACAGAGTGGATATTATATTCCCTAATGCTCATTTGGACTATCTGCAACCTCCTGCCTATGGTATGACAGTTGGATCCAGAACTGATGGCTTATTAGTAGGAGGCATCCAGTATGTGTGTTTTCTGGATACTCATCTGCAACCAGTTCCAGATTTGGTTTTTAGTGTACAGTTCCAGGTCTACTGACTCGGGACTCGCCCTAGACCCAGACGTGCGTGTATTTGTAATGTAAATCCAGAAAATGTTAAATTTCAGGTATTGGCAAATTCATGGCTTATCAGCATCGAGATGAATTGTGATAGTCATCTGAAAAGGAGATACATTAGCATCCTTGTATTCAGTAATAGAGTGCTCGCGGACGTAGCTGGATGGTGAGGGAGCCCAGGAGTGCCAATGTCAGGAAAGTCCTGATGAACTGGGAGTTTAAGAAACGGTGAGCGAGGATAGTACTAGTGTCCTCTCGAGTGTAGAACCGACGAGAGAAGCAATACCGGAAAATAGATCATTAGGTGCAGGTCCCCAGTGGACACATACATTTTCTTAATATCGAGTTTGGCAGACATTGTGGACATGGTCCTCTGTTAGAAGCGGTTCAAGGTTTTTATGTATTCGGTCACCCTGGGACTTGATGTCATGATATCATGGTAGTGTGCATCTGCACAACATTTGTAGCAGGCCAGATTACAGCTAATGTCGGAACCGAAGGCGCCGATGAAAATTTCTTGTTTTGGAATGTGTTCAAAGAATTGTAAATATCTCAGCCAGTTTTGCACTGATTCGCATAAAAGCTTGATAGACATACTCAGCGAATTCATGCGCAATTAGTGACAGAAAGGAATTTTCCAAAATATCAAGTATTATGTAATCTCTATTTCCAGGGCATTTTCACACAAAATACCGTTTTTGTGTGTCTAGAAGATGTCCAAGGGGCACCATACTTTGTGTGGAATAACATATGTACCTAGTTAGGTATGTGACAAAGCCAAAATCACCTAGAATGCTCAGATAAGTGTGATTCTCACAGGATCTTCAGATGCAGGAAAATGCTCAACACCTCCAATGCTAGTAGAAGAGCTGGAATCAGGTTATGTGTAGTTCTGGCTCTGTCACATCCTACCCTTGGTATTAATATTGCTCCTCACAAAATCCTAGGCCCCTGCGACATGTTCTAGGCATACAAAAGCAATATTTAGCGTGAAAATGCTCCGAAAACACAGATTACCTGATACCTAATATTTTCGAAAATTCCTTTCTGTCACTAATTGCGCATGAATTCGCTCAGTATATCTATCCAATCTTTATGCAAATCGGTGCAAAACTAGCTGAGATATTCACAATTCTTTGAGGACATTCCAAAACCAGAAATTTTTATCCACGCCTTCGGTTCCGACATTAGCTGTAATCTTGAATTGGAGTATCCAATTGAGCTTGATTAATCTTGACTTGAATAATCCAATTCACTATTCCAGGATTTAATCTTAGGATACAGTAGGAATGAGTAGCACTGTGAGATTAATTGTTGGTAGGATTTATTCACTGTAGGGTTTACTCCTGTGCATGGATTTAATCCTCTTAATCCAATTTCTCAGTGAGCCTGGGATTTAATCCTGTCTGTCCATAGTTTACAGCTCTTTGCAAAATTGATGACAGTCGTCTAAAAATAGATCAAAGAAAACATTTTGAACGTGGCTGATTGATATGCTCATTTCTCGCTCATTTCTGAGCCGATTTGCTCGAGTCCCAGCGTGTTTGAAAGCAGTGAACCGGGGCATCCGATTCGTACCTGATATGTGCGAGGAAACCCCCAAATTGGGACTTTTGTAATTGCACCCACCCGGTTTGAACCAAAGAAAGAAGTAACAATCTCTCAGTCAATACTGGTCCGATTGCATTGATTCTTCGTGATTCTGAGAGGTAGGGAGAAGGCAACCACAGCAATGCACTTAGAAAATGAAATAATTCAGAGGCACACCCTCAGGCAGGAAATTACACTTATGGATTGGGAATTCAATATTATCGGCTTGCCTCCCACCTGATCCAATGGATGTGGGGGGCAAACCGTTTGGCTCGATGTTGCCTTTCGAACGAGCCCCCGGCCTTGCTGATCCGCGCGGTATTCACCGAGATATGGCCCATTACGTTGGGGGATCACGTCAGGGGGCCGAAATTTTAATGTCGGCAAATTCGGGTTTATGGTGCGCATGCTTGCCACCGTTCGAAAGCCCTCCTCAGCCGCTTTCAAACGCACTTTAAACGGCCCAAATCGGTCCAGAATTCAGGGAGAAACAAGCAGGTCAATGAGGCGCATTCAAGAGATTTCTTTTATCTATTTTTGGACGACTGTCATCAATTTTGCAAAGAGCTGTAAATCCTGCTTGTGATTGAAGTTCATACAGTATCTGTCCAAGATTCAATCCTACTACTCATGACAGTTTTCAACATACCTGCCACACTGTAAGCCGATCCCTGGTCATCATCCCTTTCTGAGGACTCAAACAGATGTCATAAGTGCATGAATTCTGTAAGTGGGAAAAGCTCATTCATTACGATATGAAGATGAACGCAGTACGGGGTAACCCATTTCTTTAGCACCCCAATCTCATACGACGTGCTTCAACTCCCAAGTTCTGGGTGGGACCATGACATAAACAAAATTTCGCCCCCTGCCCAACTGTTGAGAATGAGGTCCCAGGGCTTTGGGAAACCGCTAGTTAGATTCTGAAGCTAATTTCTTGTCATATGTATCCTATTTTACTTCTGAAGGAGCCCAGCACTCAATAGGGAGGCTGTGCAAAAGCCGCATGAGCTGCATGCAGCTTTTTTGCATAGTGCAAAGCTGCATGCAGCACTGTGCAGCTTTTGTTTCCCATATATTATGTATTCAGCCCTTGCACACAGTGCTTTGAAAGCCATCAGGGTTGATTCCGGCATCGGGTGAGAGGAAGAAGTGTGAAAAATGACTTTTTTTGGCTGCATCACAGCCATAGCCGCACAGTGGCTCTAGCGAAGTTCCTGGAACCTTTAGGTTACAGGCCTCTGCAAAGTCTTTTTGGAAATCCTGTCCCCATATGGCAATCGAAAGTTTCCTTAAATGGGCATAACCCCATTCTAGCTCTACCACATGTGCCGTTTCGTCCTCATCACTCGAAACATTGCTTTTTCAAAATGCTGTCCCAGAATGGCAATATACCATTTCCCAGTCGGGATAGTATACTTAATAATGGTCCCAATGCATCAGCTGTGTGGTTTGTGTTGTGGTGCCTCAGGTTCCAGGGGTGCCCAGAGGGCCATGTTGAATGAAATAATGATGTCAAAAATGATGCACATCACGTGTGGCAATTGGTTGGAAGTGCTGTACAGAACCTCATTTACCAATATTTCACTGGAATGAATGTAGATACACTGATAAAACCTTCCGTTCATTGTGTGGCTTTGCGCAATGCAAAAAAGCCGCCTGCAGTTCGTGCAGCTTTGCACAACCTCCCTAATATCTAGCCAATTATGGCTTTGACAATTGAACCAGTGGTTCAACTGGAGGTCGAAGAGCCAGCAAAATCACAACTCGTGGTTAGTGGATTTCTCTTGTTTGCTTGAGCACACCAAGAGAGTTTATACTCTTTGACGGATCTAGAACTGTTTACAAACCTTTTTTGAACCATGAAACCAATTTGACACTTCACGCCATGACCCATGATGTAGGTTCAACTCACATTGGAAAGTGAAAAAATTCACCCACAATGAATTTGGACAGGAATTTTAAAGATTCATACCTACAATGAACCTACTATTTAATCTTTGAAATTCATACTATTTTAAACTATAAATGAACTTCAAAGATTAAGTCACAGTTTCCTTAGGTTTGAATTTCAAACTCGAAGAACCCATGGCTGAAATTTTGAAATCCAATTACAGTTTAGAACAGTATGAATTTAAAGTTTGAATACCAGGTTCACTGTAGGTATGAATTGTAAGGGATCGCTCTTATAACCTCAAGGAACATTAATTCCTTTTCGCTAAATACGTCACGAACTTACTTACGAATAACCTCTTTCCTACATGTTTACAGTTGTTTGAAGACAGGTCCGGCCCGATTCAGTTTGGAAGTCGGCTTCTTGATAAGAACGGAGAGGACCATTTCTGAAATGCAGGAGCTTCTCAGGCAATCGTCCTCGCTAGTTGCAGAGAGGACGTCGTGCTTCTGTGTCGATCCTCACCGCATTTTAGTGACTGTTCTTCGCAGCGCTAACTCTCTGGGAGAACTCCAAGCTTCTTGGTCGGCGTTAACGGAACGACTATCTTTGGCTCATCGCAATTTTGAGAAGTATCAATCGGAGTTCCAAGCTACTTCAGAAGAGGGGCGTTTACTCTCTCCCGTATCAACCTTACCGGAATTGTATAACGTTTTTCCGAGGAACGCTACTCCGGCTAGCAATGTGGACTATTTATATGCTAATATTCCCCATCACCAAAAGCAACGGCCTTCAGGTTATTCTCCTCATACCGATATGGTACACGATCATATAGAGGTCCCTGGCTACCTGAAGCGTGCCTTTCCCGATCGTCCGGCGGAGACTCGCCCGGCAACGGTATACTATTCTTCTGAAGGAGAAAGGAGAGAGAACTTCCTTCCTGAAGGGTCAAGCTATCGTAGCGCGGCAGAGTTTGTAGTCCCGGCTCCGAGCGGTAAAGGGAAAAGCAAACTCTCCTCCCAGACTCAGCGAGCGACTGTCAAGGAGGTGGAAGACGAAAGTGAGACCACTTCCCGTAGGAGATTGACGCGTGAGGATCCTTACCTTCAATCAGCGAGTGCTGCTCCCTCACATTGGGAGAAATCCACGGTCATTCTGGGCTCTGAGATCCCCTTCAAGTCCGCCCAGCAATTCTTCGTCCCTCGTTCTAGTGAAGGAGAGAAATCCCCTATTAGCATCCCAGGGAAACCGATGCCCAATTACTCATATCTTAAGCAGATGCACTGATTTTATGTGCGCATATTTACATTCTTCTTTTCTCCCACACCACCGCCAGTTGCCGAGCGCCAAGGTTTTGTTTTCGACGGTGGCACTCAAATTCACACACATTTTAACTTCTGGGGTCTCTTCGCAATGATATGATGCTCATTTTCAGTCAACCACATGCCAACCATTTGCTCGCTGCTCAGCACCCGGTCAAAAATCAAGAGCTGTCCAACTTATTTGGCATCCTTCCTCTCCCCGTCTACCAATACTGCTAAGTATCAGTAAGTGATCCTCTACGATCAACAGCGACACTCAGGTAACACAATCTCAACTCACCTCACATTACTGGAATTCGACCTCGAGTACCATGCACCTTAGTGTAAATGTGGAAGGCTCGAGCAATAACTACAATGAGTACAATGGAGAAAGCTGTCAGCTCCGATTGTTCAAAGAAGGCCGCTCACCTGCATGAAGTCGCGGGAACGTACAGTCAATAAATAGTTTCGAGGGAATGTTAAATCCCGATGCACGGTTCTACGCAGGGGTCAGGCATTATGAGCACTGTATATTGTTTATCCAATCAGCGCTGCGTTCGGCAGTGGGAAAATCGCCAAACCAGGCCTTCTGGCCACCATGTACGAGTTTCGAAGAGTGTTGCTAGTCTAGTTAAAATCCATTGTCGGGCAATGGCTCAGGACCTACATCCGCGTCTACAAATGTGGAAGAAAATTACGATTGTAAGAACTGAGACGCGGGAAATGAGAATCCGACAGTGCTACTTACCAAATTCCAGGAGCGCTTGACGCCTGCCAGTGGAGCCCCATCGATCCTAAGTATAAATGATAAGTCGACCGTAGACGATACAGCAAAAGACGTGGGAAGTGGCATTCAGATGGCGAAGCAAACATTGAGTATGAAATGTTGAGCAGAACTTGATTGACCCTTGGGTAATGCACTTTGATTGATTTGAGGGGTGATGCGCGAGATGTTGCGGATTTCTGTAGCTCGAAACCTCCAGGAAGTGAACAAACGCCCGAGGCTTGATGGAGGGGTTTGATATCTGGGACGACTTGATTGATGCTTTGAGGTGTTGCGGGGACGCAAGAGCTGAATAGTGGCGTCCTTGAGGCGAAATTTTTGAAGGTCTAGACTTGAAATGTGACCGCGCCTTGGCAGGGTTCGAGTGTCTTGGATTTATGTTGCTGATTCTTAGTGCACGACAAAAAGAGGAACGGAAGCGGCGATGCGGGCAGTATGAAGGCAGAGATAATGGGGGTGGAACCGAAGCGACACAATGGATACCCTGCCTTTTGAGTGGAGCTTGAGCGTCTGATCGGACACTTGAAAAATCCCAAGCGCCTGGGCGTCTAAGCTAATTGCGGATACAGGGGTCAGCTGAGACAGTGAATGGGGTAATTTCGGCAATACAAACAGCACTCCCACTCGGGGAAATCCGTTAAATCAGGGCGCCTGGAAACGTTGCCGAAACTAAAAGCTTCTGGAACGGGTCCGGCAAGGTAGAAACAGGTTCCGAAACTATTAGTTTCGGGTCGACCGAAACCGTTTCCGAAACCAAAAGTTTCGGCTTCTCCCGGAACTGATCCAGGAACTTTTAGTTTCGGGAGACCCTTGGGGCGGGCCGATTAGTTTCGGACGCCCCGAAATCAAAAGTTTCGGAATCAATTTCGGCCGACCCGAAATTTTTAGTTTTGGCTCTCCCGGAATTGTTGCCGAAACTGAAAGGTTTCCGCATTCCTGGATCCCTTTCCGGAACTTTAAGTTTCGGAAACGTTTCCGGGCGGCCCAACATAACGGATTTCCCCGAGTGTCCAATTCGAGGGATCTGCTCAAGATAATAATGATCCTGAATGCCAGTAATGTGAGGTGAGTTGAGATTGTGTTACCTGAGTGTCGCTGTTGATCGTAGAGGACCACTTACTGATACTTAGCAGTATTGGTAGACGGGGAGAGGAAGGATGCCAAATAAGTTGGACAGCTCTTGATTTTTGACCGGGTGCTGAGCAGCGAGTAAATGGTTGGCATGTGGTTGACTGAAAATGGGCATCATATCATTGCGAAGAGACCCCAGAAGTTAAAATGTGTGTGAATTTGAGTGCCACCGTCGAAAACAAAACCTTGGCGCTCGGCAACTGGCGGTGGTGTGGGAGAAAAGAAGAATGTAAATATGCGCACATAAAATCAGTGCATCTGCTTAAGATATGAGTAATGGGATGGCGATCATGCTACGGCCATTGACTACTCCTGGGAAGTAAGCCAGTTAGCTGCTCTCAGGGGATGGCTGCCTAAGGCCTTGGGTTTCTGGCTCCCGTCGCGCTTGAAGAAGGATTCGGCCGTGTACTTGTGGTTTTCGACTTTGTCTAGCAGCCGTCAGGAACAGATGCGTGAACACTATCTTACTTACCTTCAAGTGATCAAAGATAGCTACTTGGGCGACAAATGGCAGCTCAAGATGAACATCGAATTTGAACAGCAGGCGTTCAGGCAGAAAGGACATGAAGATGAATCCCCTCAGATGTTCTTCGGTCGGAGAGTTCGTGCGGTTCGCATGCTTGCCAACTCTGACGACGGAGGACCCTTGGAGGTGTTTTTGGTAATGCGTAAAGCGCCTATACGATGGAGAGCCATTCTAGTTATCCAAAACATCAGTTCTACCGAGGACTTATACGACAAGATCAACGAGAATGAGGAATCATTAGTGGACGCCGCTAAGCAGTCTAATGGTGATTCTCTCACCCCGAGTAACTTGGCGTACGCTCTGAGGCGCTTGGGATACGATCCTCCTCGATCCTCTAGACAACTGGTGAATCCGCGGAGAAGCGTGCACTGGGTGGAATCAAATGAAGACGGGCTTCCTATTCAAGATTTGCAAACTGTACCAGGGGAGGAACTTCTTGAGCCAATGTCTTCGTCAGATGGGACAGAGACTCTGAAAGAAGTGTACCAGACTCTGAAGAAGCGTCAACGTCCGCCCCCGAAAGGAGGTTATCCGTTTCAGAAGAATGACCATGTAACCACAAAAATGGGTCGAGCTCCTCCTTCTCCCTGCAAAGTGTGCGGTAGCGCCAATCATTAGGATCGCGAATGCCCTGATTGGAGTGTGTACCTAGAGAAAGTTAAAAGAGGAGTGCTCTCCATTTCAGCCTCTCCTGTAGAGGAAGAGACGGAGATGCTATACCACTCGGCGTTCTGCGTACTCTTGGAGGGACGCCTACTCGAACCTTCTTTTTAAACTCGGCCGCTCGAGATCTGGTGGAGTCCTTCTCCCCGGAATCGCGTAAGACCAATCTGGATTTAATATCGGACTCTGGCAATATCGTATCGGACAACATCACGGATTTGGAGGGTAGCGTACCCCTCTCTCCCCAAAAACGCTCTACCTTCCGAGTGCAAGTAGAAGAAGTAGAAGACGAGTATTGGGAGCTAGAAGCGAGAATTCCGAAGGCACGCAAGGGACTTATCGAGTCGGAAGAGAAGGAAGATGGTTTGCAGGAGGAACTAACACGTGAACCGCTCAGGAGAGAGCAGACGGAGGATGCGGCGGATCGGGCTCCCGAGATTGAACCGAGCCTCTTGGAGTCTGCTTGGATAGATATGGAAGTCAATTCGGCTTCCTCACAAGTGGACATACCTCCTCGCCCGGACTCTAATCGAATTCAGCTGAAATCGAGGAGACAAACTAAACCGGGTAACTCAGCAATCGGTGTCTCAGTGTTGGCCATGAAAGGATGGATAAATTCTCTAATGGACAAGATCATCGACTTGCGACTGGATTCAGGAGCGGACATCTCTTTGATTCCAGAGGAGTTTTACTCGAGTCTTCAGCAACCACCAGCGATTCATCAGGGCCACAAGATGAACCTCGCGCAGCTAACGGATAAAGGCACGGTCATTCGGGGTTTTATCAGGGCAAAGATTCTAGTGCTTACCACTACGCACGAGACGCTCGAGCTGGAAGCAGAATTATACATCGTCAAAGGCATGAGCGTGCCTGTCTTACTTGGCGAAGATTTCCAGCTCAACTACGAATTGAGTGTTGCGCGGAACGTGGAGACGGGTACCAAGATTTCTTTCCGAGACTTACCCTACGAAGTCGAGGCCACGGGAGTAGAACCGTACGCCGGTAGAGCGGAAGCTCAAGCGTTAGCGGCCAACCTCACTACCTTTTCCAGAAAGCATTCAGCAGCGAAGGAGCGCCGGCGGGCGAAGGCGAAACGTAGGCGTCGAGCAAGAAGGAACGGATCGGAAGTGCGAACTGTGAGAGCCTCGAAGGATTACCGCGTACGGCCCCACGAACATCGATTAGTGAGCGTGGACGGCGATTTCGCGGATGATAGAGACTGGCTCATCGAACGGAATTTGCTAGCAAACGCGGATGATTCGTTCTTCACGGTGGCTAATACTCTTATATCAGCTCGGAGACCTGTTATTGGGTTGAGTAATATGAGCGATCGCCCCAGGATGGTGAGAAAAGGAGAAATCCTTGGAACCCTAAAGGACCCTCAAGAGTATTTCGATAAACCTGAATCGGCCAAAGACTTGGAATCCATGGGAAGAAGAGCCGGGGGTTTTGCGTCCATGCTAAAGAACCGGGAAGGGGCATCTGAAGCGGGAACGTCGCGTCAGTCGCCTAGTAAGACCGCTCAGACGAGAGACAAGGGGAGACAGAGCGAGGATTTTTCACCGAGGGTGAGGACTGACTTTGGATCCGGAGTTCCTCCGTCCGAAGAGAACATCAGGTCGGGAGTGCACGTTCGCGATGAGAAGGGTCAAGTTCCGGACAAGCGGGGAAACATAGACTCCCTGGAGACTAATCCGAACGAACCTGAGGAATACGGTCCGAAAACCGCCGCCATGCCCGATGACACGGTATACCCGTCGTCGGAAATGGAATCACTGTTGGACGTAGGAACTCTCCCAGATTCTCTGAAGGAAAAGGCATGGAGCATGCTGAAACGACGCGTGAAAGCTTTCGGTTTCGATGGACACCTTGGCCAGTTGGACGCTAAAGCAAAGATTAGGATTAAGGAAGGCACGGAGCCTATTGCAGTACCCATGTACTCGAGCTCTCCGGAAAAGAGGAGGGTGATCGACGAACAGCTGAAGAAATGGTTTGAGCAAGGAGTGATCGAGCCTTCCAACAGTCCGTGGAGCGCGCCCGTCGTTATAGCTTATAGAAACGGCAAACCAAGGTTTTGTGTCGACTATAGGAAGCTGAACGCGGCCACAATCGCGGACGAGTTCCCGATTCCAAGACAATCGGAGATCCTGTCGTCTTTATCTGGAGCTCAGGTATTATCTTCCTTAGACGCTCTGGCTGGGTTCAATCAGCTCGACATGGATCCGGCAGACGTGGAGAAGACTGCATTCAGGACGCACCAAGGCCTCTCGCAATTTAAACGGATGCCATTCGGGCTAAGGAATGGACCACCTATCTTCCAGCGAATCATGCAAGGGATCTTGTCGCCCTACTTATGGCTCTTCTGCCTAGTCTACATCGATGACATCGTGGTTTACTCGAAGAATTACGACGACCACATAGATCATTTAGACAAGGTTTTGGAAGCGGTGGAAAATTCGGGACTCACCTTGTCGCCAACCAAATGCCATCTATTCTACTCTTCAATTTTGCTTCTGGGTCACAAAGTTTCGAGGTTGGGATTATCCACGCACGAGGAAAAAGTGCAAGCCATTCTAGACCTGGAGCGTCCGAGGAAGTTATCGCAGCTACAAGGGTTCCTGGGAATGGTCGTTTATTTTTCAAGCTTCATCCCATATTACGCCAACATCTGCGCCCCTCTCTTCCGCCTCTTGAGGAAGGGGAGCAAATGGACGTGGGGTGACGAGGAGGAACATGCATTCCGTGAAGCCAAGCTAGCTCTGCAACGAGCGCCGTTGCTGGCACACCCGATTGAAGGGCTTCCCTACCGTCTGTATTCGGACACTTCCGACGAAGCTGCTGGAGTGGTATTACAACAAATCCAGCCGATCCGAGTAGGTGACCTGAAGGGCACGCGGGCGTATGAGAAGCTGGAGAAAGCTTTCTTGACGGGCTTGCCGCCTCCCCGACTTGTCGTCAAGCTCTCGACGAAAATGGACGATACAGAATACGAGGACGCCTGGGGGGCTACTCTCGACGAGAGTATTGTACACGTGGAACGGTTCATAGGGTATTGGTCTCGCTCGTTTAAGGTAGCAGAGACTCGGTACTCGACGACCGAGAGGGAAGCCCTGGCTGCCCAGGAGGGGCTAGTGAAATTTCAGCCTTTCATAGAAGGCGAGAAGATATTGCTAGTGACAGACCATTCCGCCTTGCAATGGGCCCGGACGTATGAAAATGCCAATCGACGCTTAGCTGCGTGGGGGGCTATTTTATCAGCGTATGCTCCGGGTTTGCAAATTATCCACCACCCGGGAAGGATCCATTCGAACGTGGATCCTCTATCGAGACTACCTCGGTCACCTCCAGATCACACATCTCCTCTGACAGAGGAGGGGAAGGCGATAGAGATATCGAGCGATCTGGGAGACGCACAGGAAGTTTGGGGGGATCGAGCTCCAGCTGAGAAGGCAACATTCATCGCTTGGACTTTAGCGGACGGTCTCGAAGGCGAGCGAAGCGCGTTCATAGCGACTAGGAGCCAGACGAAGAAATCAGTCCCAACAGAGGATTCCCCACCTGATGAGACTGGGGGGGGATGTTGGAAGAACCCACCATGGGAATTTCGCCGACCCCGTCAGAAGGTCCGCCCAATACGCCGACTCCACCAATGCCCGAAGAGACACCCATACCTGTACCGCCACAGAAAGCATCCACCGCTTTATCGAACGACGACGAACTGGACGTAGTAGAAACTTCCGAAGAGTATTGGGGGGCGCACAATCCGCCTCCGAATATTCACATAGGAATGGAGGAGTCGTATCGAAAGTCTTGGGTCAGTGCCTATCAGGAAGATGCCGAGTTCAAGAAGATATGGGTAGACCCGGATGTTGCGGAAGGACTGTGGAAACCTGGGCAGCGTTTCTTCAGGTCGGACGGTGACTTGTTGTTTTTCAGGGATGCCGATTACCAGCCACGCTTGTGTGTGCCAAAAGCCAAGAGGAAAGAAATCATGGCGGAAGCTCACGAAGCTCCTTTGGAATCGGCTCATGTTAGCCCCGAGAGACTATGGGCCAAGCTTAGTTCGAAATTCTACTGGCGCTGAATGAAGCTCGACATCACTGACTTCAGCCTTTCTTGTGATATCTGTCAGAAATCCAAAAATCGGAATTTTACGGGTTACGGATATTTGACCTCCAATCCGATTCCTTCGAGGCCGTATGAATCCATCTCATTGGATATGATAGTCAACTTACCCTGGTCAAACGGGTTCAACGCTATCTTCGTGGTGGTGGACCGCCTGACTAAACACGCCTCGTTCATTCCCACTACTTCAGGACTGACCGCACAAGGTTTCGCAGACCTCTTTTTGGAGCACATAGTGGCTCGCTTTGGGCTCCCAGACAGCATCATTGCCGATCGCGATCCCAGATGGACGTCAGAATTCTGGAAGGCAGTAGCATTGGCCATAAAGACTAAAATGTCTCTATCCTCCTCTCATCACCCACAGCACGACGGGCAGACGGAAAACGTCAATCGTCAACTAGAAACCATGTTGCGAGCTTACGTTTCGAAAGATCATGGTGATTGGTCGTCCTGGCTAAAATTGCTTGAATTCACATACAACAGAAACATGCACGCCTCCATCGGGACGACTCCCTTTAAGCTACTGTACGGTTTCGACCCCAAGTCGCCTCTGGACTTCCTTTTGCCGCACGAGGCCGGATCACTCCCGAGCTATGGAATGTCCAAGGAATCAAGTGAGTACTTGGAAAAGCTACGGATGCACAGGGAAGATGCTCGCCTTGCTATCGCGAGAGCGCAGAACGAGCAAGCCAAATACTTTAATCGTGGGCGAAGAGAAGTACCGGAGTTCAAAGTAGGATCTCGTGTCCTCATAAACCCCCACTCGTTGGAATGGGTCGAATCCAAGGGGGAAGGCACTAAACTTGTTCAGAGATGGATAGGGCCCTTCGAAGTTCTTCAGAAAATCAATCCTCAAACCTACCGCCTCCGTCTTAGCGACAAGTATCCTGGATATCCTGTCTTCAACTTGGACCACATCAAGCCCTATCGTGAGAGCCCTCCGGAATTCGGCAGCCGAATTGTCGTTCCCAAAACTCGTGAGCATCGGGTCGCCATGGAGGAATGGGAGGTAGAGAAAATCGTCGGCAAGCGGTATGACAAGTCAAAGAAACAGGACACTTGGCTAGTGCGATGGCGTGGATTTGGGCCACAGTTCGATTCGTGGCAGACTCGTCAGGACCTTCGTAACGCGCTCGAGATGTTGCGCGCTTACACCAAGGAGGCCAAGGCGAGGGAGTAGCGGGCTCGGGTAAACGAGCCGAAGTACCGGATAGCCGGTTGTAACATCATCAACATCAGGAAGCGATTGCCACGTCTTCGCCTTCCTTGTTCTCTTTCTTCCCTCTCTTATCAGTCTTAATCTATCTCTTTTTCACCCAGGACCGACCTAGAGCTATAGCTCGAACGTATCAAGAGAACTTTACCCTGGTCCTCATCTCTCTATCTCAACTCTTTACTCTTTCATCTCTGCGCTTGGTTAGGGCGGTCGTCTCCATCAGTACTTCATGAATTTTCGGTTGACTGAGGAGCTCGATTCTGCCGCGATTGTAGTTCACGAATTTTCGGTTCACGTTGCGAGCATACACGTCCTGACCCACCAAAATAAAAGAAGAAATGGACTCATCAGCATATCGCGCTCGATTCGAGGCGGTCAGAACGGATGACTTCATATTCTCGGACCAGGGCGACGCTTTCTTGCCACTGTGGTCCACTCAAAACAGCCTCCTCTTTTACTCTTTCTTGGCGCCGGTCGAGGACCTTCCGTTAAACGCCCATCAGTACATGGAGGCGCCTACGTCTTTCTTAACCCCCACATCGACGATACAGGATCCTGAACGTCTGGATTTCTTGAAAGGTCCCGTCTGGTACCTCCCACAGGAACATTGGTTGTCGTGGATTCCAAAGTCATCCTTAACTCCTACGCACGACGATCCTGTGAGCTTTTTATTCGTGGAGCCCGTGGATTACATGGAAGTCTCGGAGGACTTGTACGGGATGAACAGTGAGGACAGCGACCAGGAGGAAGGGAAGCCCCAGGAAGTCGGGTATCAAGTGGTCTCTGAGTGGTCGACTCCAGCAGTGAATATAGCTCGTCGTTTGAGCGAGTTAGTGGAAGTCTTGGCATCTTCATGCCCATGGTATTGCCACGTTGGGTCCAAAGCAATCGGTGGAGACGTGCCCGCTGCGATCAACGGGAACCCCGTGTTGTGGGTTCATGAATATCATGACAACGTGGGTGCCGCAGTGGTAGCTTTCAGACGCTCGTGCTTCAGCATTCTGGGCTTCATCGCATGGATTTCCACCCTAGTAGTCTTGGAGGACATCCTGAACAGAGAGGACGCCCTTTTTGTACATTCACTGAGTCTGGACACCAGGCAGAAAACGGGGGTTATATACCACTTGGAACGGGACTATCATGAGGCCAATTTCCCTCATCTTCTGGAACGTGGAGTTCCTGTTCACGGAGTGCTTACGGCGAAGATGAAGGGCAACTGGTGTTTCAAAAGGATTCATCAAGACGTCTGGACTGAAGCCGCTCTAGTGCTGAAGAGTGAGCCACGCAAGCGAATTGCTTTGAACGATTTACCCAGCTACTACGAGTGGGCCGACGATTGGAGCCGTTCCGACTGGTATTTCCAGAACCGCCGAGCAGGTCGCTTGGGGGAGTGGGTGTCCAGGATCGACGAGGGAGCGGACTTCGGAGTTATCGATTTTCACCTTTACGGAATTAGATGGATCAAACAGCCCGGAGTAGCGCGAGCTTACTGGGAACGATTTTGCGGGAGCAAGCATTCGGCAAATTCTCCAGCAGGAGTCAAGACGTCATACACCTTCTATCGCCAGAACCCTATCACGATCGACGAACCCATCTCAGCCCGGACAAGGAGATCCTCCCACGATGTCGAACTAGATGTCTTCGGGCTCTGCGAAGAGGGTGAGGAAATTCGGGAGCATCGTGCTTACATGCAAAAGACCAGCGTCGTCTGGGATCAAGTCAAGAATCTTTATGCTCCTCGACCCAACCGGTCGTTCAATTCATTCGATGGGAGACAGGATCCTCTCCCGATGCAGCGCGACATTACGGGAGGTTCCAGCTCGAGCTCGCGTGGTGGTCGCGGTCGAGGGCGAACTAACCGATGAGGCAACCCGTACCCTGGCAGAGGGGGCATGAGGGGAGGTCCCCCTTTGAGACAACGCTCGTCGCCGCCCAGAAGACCCCGCTCGCCTTCCCCGTCAGCGAGATACAAGCGCAATCCCCCTTCGCGTCCGCTTGTAGGACGACTCAACACTAGCGGACCATTCTCTAGAGGTGGAAACCCCTCATCATCGGAGCACCAAGCGTACATTGAAGAACGAGGGCGGGGACATACATTGCATCCCAGGGACTCGAGATCCCTAAGTCCTCAACGATGATTGCGGTCTGAGTCACGTTCTTCTCGTTCACACTCCATGGACTCAGTCCGATTGACGGAGCAACAGGGCTACTCCGCGGGTCACCGAAGCCCGACGCTCGCTCAGAGGATCGCCGACATCGACGAATTCGTAGTCGACAACAGAGCTCCACCGGAGTCACACAATTCCTCACCTTTCGGTGACGTGCCCGTCCCCGTTCGCGAGAAAGCACCCTTTTGTCACGCCGACTCCGTAGCAATGGATCGGATTCAGAGATGGAGCGACAAATCCCTGGAACGCGAGCCACGCTACGCACCCTACGAGGACCTGCAGTGGAATGCCAAGTGGTTGGCACAAGGAAAACTAGTGTGCCCGCAGCGCTCGGCTCTCAAGCTGAAGTCCATCGTGGCGCTACGACCGGGGATACGTCAGACCTCGGATATTTTGGAGCTCGCTATCCGATACGGAATTCCATTCGCGATTTTCGTGAAGAGGAGTAACGTACGAGAGTTCCGGGACATACTCGTTCCTCCGTTCATTCTCAAAACGCTCGGCTCCATCTACGAGCCCGGCTTCAACGATATCACCTTGAATTGGTCCAAAACTGGGGGAAACGCGGCAGCAATGTAGGGAATCTACTGGCACGCCCGGAAGCTCTAGCAGCCATATCAGCTGGAGGAGTTCTGCGCTATGTGGCAGAGATCTTCGACCCGGACATCGTGAAGCGCTAAGCCAAGGGGCCCAGCCTTCAAGTCTCGCAGTTCGACAAGGGTGAATTGCGCTTGTTCAAGGGCGACGAAGGGGAGGAATTCTGGACCACTGATCAGCTCACCTGGAGTGAGAAGAATATCCTTTTGGGGCATATTTCCAGCGATAATCCCGATCTCAATCGAACTCTGTGGCCCACCCCAGAGGTGTTTGAAGCTGGGTGCTCGCACATGCGAGGGTACCTATCTGCAGGAGCCGTCAAGATTCTGGACGGGCTAAAAGACGAATACTTCACCGATCCTCCCAACCTACACTGGTATACAGTTTCGCAGTGGCATGGGCACTTCCGGAATGGTTGTACCGGGAGATTCAAGAGTACGGAACCCGATTTCATTCCAGACAAAGGCCACTGGGCTGAGGGAGAAGGGCTCTTCGCGCGATTGTATCCGAGGAATTGGGAAAGCATAGACCTGTCAGATGTGCGGATTCCGGAAGTATTCGAGCCGAAAATGTAGAACGAGGGTGGGGGGCTCTGTAAGGGATCGCTCTTATAACCTCAAGAACATTAATTTCTTTTCGCTATATATGTCACGAACTTACTTACGAATAACCTCTTTCCTACATGTTTACAGTTGTTTCGACCAAGTAGTGTAGACCTGTGCATAGTCACGTGGGATAACTACTTTTTAACACCAACCAACTACTCTCACTTTTGTCCATCAATGTCGTCGAGTAACTCCGAGTTGAGAAGGATTCGAGTGGCCCCTACGAACAGTAGGACTCTTCTTACGACTCTTTACTAACGACTGTTTTCAGCTTTGGATCAATAGGCGTCTAGGACTCGCTTCCCACGAACTTTCGAGGAAGTCTACGAAGGGTCAATAGGAGCACGAACTTTCGACTCCCGACCCTGAGTTTCAGAGTCCTATCGTCCTATCTATAAAAGGTCTATACCACATCGTAGCCTTACCGGCTTTACTAGTCCTTCGGATTAGTGACTGGTAAGAGCGCTAAGCCTGACATGAATCTTCAAAGTTTCTTTGCAAATTCACGGTGGGTGAATCTTTTCACTTTCCAGTGTGACTCAACAATCACTGTGTTCCGACTCCCGTAGACAGAGGGTTCGTCTACACCCATATGTGGAGGGTAGACAGACCCCTTTGTCTACCTGTGTTACAGAGACCATGAAATCAAGGTGATTCACCATTTTAGCTGAATGCTGTCTCAGTAACTTTGAATCAATGATATTCACACCAGTTGTCGTTTGTGTTCTCTACTCACATCACAAGACCCACACATACGAATTATTATTTGATTCAATTCGACAGGGGGTGTGATCCGTCACCAAAAAAACCATTTTGACACTTCGACAAGTTCTGGGTGGGACCGTGACTGTCAGGGGAACCCCCCGTCCGGCTCCGGCCCATCGCACTGCCCGCTTCCCGCTTCCTCGTCCGATCCTTTGTCCAGAGCCCCTTCCTCGTCTGGCCTCGCCCGTCCGTCCGGAACCCCCGCCGGAGCCCCAGGCTGCGCTTCCACCTGGAACGTCGCCCCCCGTCCCTCCGGACTCTGTTCCCCCTCGTCCCCCTTCATCTGGCCGCTTGCACTGGAACATGCTATGTGATCATGCCTGGGACCGCTGCCGATCACCTTGGACATGTGCTACTGGCTAGTACCTATTTGTTATATAAACCTCGCCTAGCGTGGGAATCCTCATCCTTTCTTCCCTTTGGATTCTCCCGCTAGGTGTGTATTCCTAGACTCTGTATTTAGTACTATGAATTGAGTTCACTTCGGATTCTCCTGCTAGTTCCCATGCTCCCGCGCCGAGCTGAGGTTGCCCTTTCAGTGACATGACCAAAAATTTTGACACCTGCCAAACCATTGACAATGAGTTCATAGGGCTTCAGGAAACCATTACTCAGATTCTGCAGCTAATTTCTTGTCATATGTAGCCTATTTTACTTCTGAAGGAGTTTAGTACCTAATACACTGGTTGAAGTATTCAAGTTTTTGGCCTCAAAAACCAGTAAAAAATTACCAGAGTTTTTCATCAGTTTTTCAATCAGAAATTACCTGCAAAATTCATCAGTTTTTCAGCAGTTTTCAAGCAATGTGATGAAAAACTTGAAAGATGTGAAAAACTAATGAAAAAGTTATAAATTTCTCACCAAACTTTGGATTGAAAATACTATTTGCGACCAGGTAGTTGGCCACCTAAGCATTTCAGCCTAATCCTTGATGGTTCCAGAAAGCCTACCTAAACCAAACTATCTCTTAAGGAAGGTATGCATCCTGAGAAGGATTCAGGACCTCAATCTCCCAAAATATCTCACTATTTGAGTTCACAGTGAATTTATTTTGACCGACAGTCCAACATGGCCAAATAACAGGCTAGTTGGCCACCCCACTAAATGATGGGCTGAGTTCTCAAATAGCAACTAACTGCACTCTGAATCAAATAGGGGGGCTATATTAACTATTTTACATAGTTGTGGTGTGTATATGAGGCATGTAAAAGAACAAAATATCGGCTTCCGACTGAGGGGGAACACCCGAAATCGGGGTGATAAATGAATGTGCGTCCTACTAGCCAAAAAACGCCGGGATGGGCCAAATTAAGATCCATTTTGCTTAATGGGAAGTATTGAGACATACCTAGACACCCAACTTTGTTCCAGAATGCTGGCAGTTCCACCAAAAAATCCGACTATCAGCGAGACCGAATTTACTTCGTTCCGGATAATGGAATACAGCGCCGGAGGGGTTGAATAGACAAAATCCCGAAATCCATCTCAGGATGAGGTATTGGATAGTAAAAAGCCTTGTATGAGATTTCAGACCAATAGCATGACGGTGTCACGTACCGCGAGGGTGGCCAGTAGGACTGACTGAAAAAGGCAGCGCTGCTTTCCTGACAGCATAGAGGGGAGTCGTTCGGCCCATAGCCTTCCGGTGACATTAGAAACAAAAGCCCAGCATCGGGTGGTCATAACGGGCCCAAAAGGCCTTGGGTCGACGAAGAATTGGTGGAGAAATGGCGGCAACAAGAAGGGTGAGCTGTCTGATGGTAAGAAATTGATGTCCCCTTCGGATTCTGATCTCCGATGTCATAACTTTTGATCAACCGATCACTTTCGGCCGAAATTTGGGCTCAACCTGCGTTCAAGGTCGTACTTTGTTCCTACACTATGGCTGGTGCTAATCCTCAAGCCCTCACCTCTTAGCTTCCAAGTGGCCAAGTAGGTGGTCCCAAATAGTACAGGTGAAAAACTCATATAAAGTATCACCCATATTTTCCCTGAAAAACTTGAAATGTTCAACCAGTGATATCTAGCCAATTATAGCTTTGACAATTGAACCCGTGGTTCGACTGGAGGTTGAAGAGCCAGCAGAGCACAATTGTGGTTAGTGGATTTCTCCTGTTTGCTTGAGCACACCAAGAGCGTTTTTACTCTTTGATTGATCTAGAACTGTTTACAAGCCTTTTTTGAACCATGAAACCAATTCAACACTTTGCGCTGTGATCCGTGACATGAATTCAAATTTCGACTTCGATAAGGGGGCGTGGCCCGTGACCGACGAATTGAATTAAATAATTAAGTACAATTGTTCATCTCCCGCGTTCGTCTGAGATTTGTACGACGTTACGCCGGACTCGCATCTTTATCCCGCGACAGCGCACGATGTGATGAAGGGGTAACCGTTCTTCAAATTTGGGACCCAGGGTCGGAGTTAAGACCCTCCGATCCCCTCCCGCTCGAGCGATGTAAAGACCCTAGATATTGACTCCGGGCGCCCGTTCCAGCTCCAACTGAGCTCCAACTGAGCCATGTAAAGACATAGATACCGACTCGGCCTGCGATGTTTGCCAGGCGTGAATTCAGTGCCAGGACTTCCATCGCGGCCTGAGTTGGAGTCTCGCTCGAGCTATGTAAAGAACCCTAGATATCGACCCCGGGCGCCTGTTCCAGCTCCAACTGAGCTCCAACTGAGCCACGTAGAGACGTAGATATCGACTCGGCCCGCGATATTTGCCAGGCGTGATTTCGGTGCCAAGACTTCCACTGCGGCCCGAGTTGGAGTTATTGGCGCCCTTGTATTACAAATAGGTTGGGTTAACCTTCAGCCAAGGCGACCGTGACGGGACTTGCACTGGATTCACTCAACTTGAAGGGTCTCGCGACTCGCGCAAGCCGATATGTAGGATGGCATTCTCACGCTCACTGAGTTGACCGTGGAGACGAGAGGCTTGCGAGAAGCACTTCGGCGCCACCCCGTCGCAAAGTGGTGCTAATTTAAACATGCCGGCGGCTACCGACACCAGATTCCTTTGTCCCTCTGCAAATTTTGTTTCAAATTTGGCCACACTTGTTCTTCTCGGAGTCCCGGATCGACTCCGCGATGTTCTCCGAGATATGAAGGAAGGAAGGATTTTTCCAGCGCGGTCCCCTTAAGGAATAACCGGGGCCGTGCCACATATGTATGCTACGGATACCACTTGAATACCCGGCTGGGCCGCTCGCACCTCTGACAACGTAAGTTTTCGCGAGTCATCTATCGCCGAGAAGAGCGTAATTGTTCTTCTCCCGTACCATTGCTCATCTCCCGCGTTTAGACCGGGGCCGTACTACATACGTTGTATGTACTTACGCGACGGATACCACTTGAACCCTCGGCTGGGCCGCTCGTACCTCCGACAACGTAAGTTTTGGCGAGTCATCTATCGCCCAGAAGAGTACAATTGTTCTTCTCCCGTACCATGGTGCATCTTCGGAAAAGTGAATTAATATCTTCCGACAAGACAGGCCTCCGCTTCGCTCCGGTAGGTATCATGGGTGATCAGAGCGATGATTTGCGCAATAGGGTCATAGGAAATCATGCCACGAAGCAAACACTAGCATTATCCGGACGGGGTTGGCCTGGAGAATTATGTTTGAGGCAAAAATTTCTAACAGAATGGAAACAGGGTGGAGAATGAACGGTTTTAGGGTAACGAGCTACAAAAGACTCGGTGTCCCAATTAAAAACTGTCCGTTGACACGGACTCCGAATGTGTTCTCTGAGATGGAAAGCTTATGAGAAATCAATGGCCCTGACACTCTTGGGACAGATCACAGCATTGACCAGGTAAAGAAAGACTTCTGCCAAGACAGCACAAAACGAATAAGAAACAAACACATGAGATTAAATACCGAATGATCACCAAGTCCAACCACGCAGGGCAGGGCGAAACTCGAAATGAAATGGGGCCAGGTCGTCAGAACAACCGAGAATACTTACGTCCAGCTGCAACTGCAATAAAAACCGAAAGGAGAGCCAGAAAATGTTCTTCTGCTACGCAGTTGAAAGGTTCACAGAAATAAGCCATTTTTCAGCCTTGAGGTTCACCTCTTCAAAACAAACAATCCCGTCTTCGTTCCTCTGCTGTCCCCGTTCGAACCCATCAAAAGAAAGGGGCAATGAAGTTAGCTCCGAATCCCAACAACAGAATAACAGGAACATACTTGCCACAGCTGCGATCCCCACTCGTAACATGCCGAAGATTTGACCAAAGGTGAGGGTGGTTGAGAAAAAGGAATGCGAGGCAATACCTTAGATTTGCCTTAGATTGACGGATGGCGTCCAACTGCAAGTCCAGTTCAACCGAGATGGCCGATTGAGGTGTTTAAAAGCTGAGTAAAGAGTAATGAAGAGAACCAAAACCCTGGGCACGTCCGGGGAGTGAGATGATCAAAATACTTGCAGAATAACCTGGTCAGCGATGAACTAGGAGAGTGGAGTTCCATACCTGGGTGCGAAATCTCACTTGCCACCATAAGACAGCTCCGAACCTTGCCTGCCAGTGCCATATATGAGCGGTTAAACCGCTTTTGTGAGACGGAAGTAACGGATCGTCAGCGGGAAATACTTCAAAATGTCTGCGCTCGCAAAATCAGGGTGGGGTGTAAAGCTTATCTGGCTGAATAATATTATGCACCCGTGGTATGAATGTGAAAAAAAAAAAGCTGGGCGTCGGGCCAGCGCGGATGCCACCGACATTTGAGTCCTTGAAGGTAGGGTTGGAGATCAATGTGCACACCCACGATGCGGAATGGCGGATGGAACTCACTCATTACCATTACCACAGATGCTGCATGCATATCGTCAGGCAAGGTGGTCAAGCGATGAATGCTGGGGAAAGGGGGGAAGGAGGAACAAAGGATCCGGATGGCTCTTCTTCTAGATATAAAGCGCAGACATCGGCGATGTTCCAGCCTGAAAGCCAACGGAGCCAAAAATGGGCAGCTCAGATATCGAAACGCACAGCTCTTCGCAGTTCGTAGCAGGAAATGAGACTGCGCAAGACCCAAAACAGGTTAATTAAACCATATGGAGAACAAATGCAACATGTGAAACGTGATGGGCACCGGCCAATGAGCAAAATCTTAAAGAACGGATAATTAATGATGTTTGAACAATAAAAGACCGGCAGCAGCAAAATGGGTTGGGGAGTGGAGGGAAGACCATCAGAAAGGACGGAGAATCTGCCCTGCTTGTGTGGAGAGAAAGCTCGGGTCGTACGTGGCCGCAGCTTCGTTCATTGACAAAAATTTGGCAGCGCAGTCTACTGTGACAAACTGTGTCTGCCTAAGGTTCGATTGCAGATGGGTCAGCTGGCCGATGCGATCCCAATGAGAAGGAAAGCTGTTGAATTTTGTCCGAGTTGGTCAAAGAGGCGGTGTAGGTGTGGGTGTGCAATTGGGGCATCGAGACATGCTTTGGACAAATGGGGAAGATGGTTGACCACGAGACGCGCCGCAGTGAGAAAGAACACAGCAAAGGTTGGTACGAAAGGAATTAAAGACAGAGGATCCACACAGGAGGAAGGAAGAGCACAAATATATGGGGAAGTGGCACAGCCGAGGAGCCATTTGCTTAAAGAACGGTTAATCCTTGTTAGCCGAGCACAGCCACAAATTCTAATATTCCCAGCCACATATTGAAACGGTGATCCTCCCCGAAAGTCTCAGGGCGTTTTATGAGCGGCAGCGAGTCTGCGCAGTTGAATTTCATTCGGTCGCATTTCAGATGCTTCTTGAGCTGAATTAGAGGAATCAGGTAGCCATGGAAAGTCTCCATTTTTTTTTCACTTCCCGACATTGATCCGCGACAGCGGCTGACCTTGGAAGCAGTGCTTTAACCTCCAGATTCCTTCCACCAATTGTCTATCTTTCCTGCGGGTACCAAGTCCTGTCTCGCGGGTTGTTCCCTTTTGAAACCAGAAAGGGCAAGGACAAAAAGCGGGATCAACGTGCGTAGCATACTGGATTTTTTTCCCTTCAAATCGACAGAGGGTGTGACGTGTGACCGGTTTTACCTCTCTTTTTTGCGTCGTTCAGGCAATTTTGGGCTCGGTGTGACGCTCGGGAGGCAACAGAAGCCCGCGTGACGCGTGACTGTCAATTTGAAGGACAAAAGTCCACTAGACATAGACAATAGAGGATATATGTAGGAAATATAGGGTGGATGATTGAGGAAAAGCGAAAATACAAGCGGGGAAAAATGTGGGCCGTGTAATGCGTCATTCTACAATAGCAAGCGGTATATAGGAAGCGAGAAAGTCGCCAGTAACCACACCTAGTAACAACATCAGATGAGTAAATAAAGAACAAGAATGAAGGAGGAACGGACGTTATAAAGAATGTATGAGTATTTGTCGTCCCCGACAGTTCTCAATGCCAGGTATCGAGCTGCCACCGCCGTTCCCAGCAGTACAACTGCTGTTTGAGTGACAAAATCGAGATTCCAGATCAAGGATAGCGCGAAAGACCAGCTGATTATGCCGAAGAAAGTGAGATAACGAGAGAGAATCGGGAAAACGATAGGCAGTGTACGCCTGCCTACTGCCTTGTCTCCAATTTGATCCTGGAAATCCTGAGCGTGTACTGTCGTGGCAATAATAGCCACGCTCAGGATGATAGATAGTCTGCTAAGGCTACCGAAATGATGTCGATCGCAACCTGGTCATTGGTTAGTAGCTTCTCGAATGGTCAGAAAAAGCGGAATGACCTGCGATTAGAGTAGCACCACCCTCTAAGAAGCCGTAGCCTAGCGCATTGAGGACGTTCTTTGACAGCCAATGACCATCACCATGAAAGTTATGGTATACGATTATCGAGACGACAAAAGCGATGTTGAGAAGGAAGACAGTGAGACTGAATGTGGCCGATAGCGACAACCCGACAAACAGGCACACATATCTCAGAATGAGAGCCTGTTCTAGGGTGATGCGCTGTGAGGGTAGTGGCCGAAACGGTTTATTTTTCAGATCTTCCGCAATGCTGGCTGCCGAGCTTTGATTTACGAGATTGAAATGCAAGACCTGAAGCCATAACCAAAATATGGTTTGGACTATGTTGTCTGTTCGCCGCATTTCGCAGACAGGGGCGCAACAAATCGCGAGCATCGTCTGGGGGGGTGGGGGGCTCAGACGCGAAACACGAAAGAAAGAGAAAGAGAACTTTACGATTGGAGCAATTGTGGTCTTGATATCCGTCTTGCTGAATAGGTACAGGGTGAAAATATTATGCCGAATTGCTTCCTCCAGTCCGGCGCAAGAGGGAAAGGCAGGAAACGGGGGCATAGCGCTCTTGGCTCTTTCGCAAGGTGTGGGTTGCGAGAATGAGGATGTGTTGGGCTATAGCTTTTCAATTATGAATACTTCAGAATTCTGATGAGTCGGAAAGAATGTTGGTACACGTACCTCTGGATTACTGTACCGTTTCGACCAAGTGTTCAGTCACTGGTCACAAGGACCATCGAACCGAACATTTGGTAGAAGTTGTCACAGGTCACCGTGGTTTTGGATCGATGTTTTCGAGCTTTTTCGTCGCAATTTTTCGCTCCGGCTTCGCCGGATAACTTCCTTAAAAGGCAGATTACAACGGGCGAACACTTGGTAGAAACACTACAGTATACAGTTTCAAAAAATTCCGGCCGTAGCGTTCTCTGATTAGATTGTGATGTTTCTGTATGCTGAACCCAACCCCAGACAAGGAGGTACGAAATATACATATATATATATTATAGAGTGTTTTTTTTTTAGTAAACTCTTTGCCGCAACCACCTACCACGTGACGTCCCAATAAGGGAATAATTCTCAATTGGGAAATTTCAATGGCTCCGATGAGATCTAATAAGGTCTAATAGGGAGTCAATCCTCCTTCTCCGCCTCATGATTCCCGTTCAGTTACAGACACTGCTGTAAATTTGGGAACATCTTCAATTACATGTGGTTCTTGTCCGGGCGCCTTGGATACAGTCTCAGCATGCAAGTGCTTACTGACAGTGAGTAAATCACTTACCTTAGGAGTTTCGGCATCTGACTCAGAGCTCGGGTCTCTTTACCTGTGTAGGCTCACTCCGGATCTGGTAAAGATCTTGCGCTGCCGTTTCGATCAACTGGATTGCGCCGTGGATAGGGTGTCGGAATAATTTCAACCACGGGCGGAGCCAAGTCGGTATCCGGCGTATTCCGAGTGAGATTCTGGCCCGACCCACGGTCATTCTCCGAGTCTCGTGGTTCTGACATTAGCAATTCACTTCAAGTTCCCGCTTGTGCGTGTGGGCCATATCATCCGTCTGACGCTATGGCACTGGGATTGCAAGCCGTTCTCACAGCGGTGGCCGACTTCCGTAAGAGGCAATCACGAGTGACACGAAAATCACCCTGGGCAGAGCATTTACATCTTTTGATTCACTCGCGGTCGAACACTGGAATCTGGATACTGGATTATTTCGATCAAATCGACAGTCACGCGTCACGCAACCCCATGTCGATAACGAAATTTGGTCGAGGTCACGCGTCACGCAGGCGACTGTAGAATAGGTCGAGAGTCACGAAAATCCCCCAAAATCTCTATAAAATTAAGAGATAAAATTTCCCATCTTTCATTGTCCTCAAAAATCCAGAATCTACCCATTTCTCTCATCTTTAAGCCACCTGGTGCTCTTTCCTCATCAAACGGCCCTTTTCTTGACCCAAATCAACACCAACAGAAAAGAAACATAAAATACAGTAGGTAACTCTGGGATCTACTAGGTGTCTTGGCTAATGAAAGGCGCATCATTTCTGCCGAATGTCGAATTTTCGTCCCCGTCACATTCAGTTGGGGGCATGTCGAAAGGTCGAATAGGTCAAACCGGTCACGCGTCACGCCCGGTGTCAATTTGAACGAAATAATCCAGTATTTGGTCCACTTAGTCGTCGTAGCGCTGTCGCTTACCCCTATTATATAGCGAGCAGCACCCATGAACCCTGCAGTTTAACATACATTTGTTGTTCTGTAGAATGAATGGACGTTGCTCTAAGAGCACTTACCTACACCCGGGAGTATCAGATTATTCCAGCTCGACAATCGCAAAATGATAGTGGAAATCGAATGAATTGGCGCCACGATACGATAAAAACAATAAGATGACGCATTGAGGTTGTGTAAGAGATAGCGGAGGAAAAGCTGAGGCTTCGGAGAGTATTTTGACTGCCCGATGCTCGCTTTGCGCGTATTCATTAGCTAAACGGCACGCCAAAAGACCCCCAAAACGCATACCTGAGCCACACAACCGAACTCCCTGACCCAGCAGAACTTGCATAAAACACAATATAAAATCGTCTTCACTGGTACCCATATTACAAGGCAGGGCATCACGGTCGTATCGATAGGGAATATCTCGTCTGCTACTTCTCCAGATTCCACTTGGCCTTGATGATGTCCGCAGCCTGAGGCAAGAATGGAAGGTTAAAATTTGATATCGAGATAGTTGACCGAAAGGAATGCACCTTTTCCGCGATGGCATACACAGTCTGAGAACTCGAACATGAGGTTTGGGTTTACCTTCAAGAAAATATGAGGCTTACCGCCATCGGATGAGCACTTATGTGGACAGGAATTATGGATGCATCAGCCTATCGGCGTGGTCAGGAAACCTTACGAGAATCAAGCGGAGGGAACATACAACGCGCAAGTTGGCTGTACCGTACACCATGAGATTAGAATCAACAACTCCGCCTTCTTCACGAGGTAGCATCGACGCAGTCCCGACAGGATGGAACGAAGTGGAGCACACCCGCCTGGCGTAATCCTTGATGCCTTCATCAGACGTGATATCAGCGCTGGGTGCAACCGCCCGAGCGCCAGCATCATCTCTCAAGGAGGGTTGTGCGATCAATTTTTTAATAAACTTGAGACCTTCCACCATGATTTCGAGATCAATTTCGTTTTCGAAGAGACCGAGGTCGATGGTCGGATTGCCGGTGGGATTGGATGCTCCAAGGTGGACTGACCCCCTGGAGAAAGGATGGGTAATGATGATGGACAAGAAAAAATATTTCTTCGCGCTGTCGAATTCACCATTCGGGAGGGACCGAACATGATGTGGAACCATGACGAACCTAGCAACTGTTGAGGGTGACACGCTAAATTCATGGTGATTCCTGACTTACTCGAGTTGGTACGAATCCTCATCATCGATCAAATTCTGAAGCGCCTTGATGGAGCTTGGGGAGGTGATTGAAGTCGTCTTTTCCGCTGATCCAACCATGGCTTTGATTTTCACAATTTTCTCCGCGGACGCGAACGCCTTGAGAGGTACATACGAAAATGACAGCGGTACCGCGGAAAATATACCGGTCTTGTGTTTTTGGCTGATCAATCAACGCTTTGAACAGGAATGATTCAAGTGAGGGAGGCACGCACTATTCTTCCTTGTGCTTAGCCAGCTCCACAAGGTCCGGATTCGGGTTCATCAGGATGTCGTAGGATTGAATCGATGGCTTCGTTTCACACAAGAAGAGGCACGATGCATGTTCCTGGCCTTTGTGGTTAGGGCGAGGTAGATAATGGTCTCCTTGGGCACACCTCTGCCAGAAGTTTAGAAAGAAGGTTAACATGAGGAATGCATCCTACGCAGGTTATTTCCGACGCCGGGAAGATCGACGACTTGCTCTCCCTTGAGCACATGGGCGCTGTGGCCGATTCCTTGCACAGAATGTCAACTTGCTGCAGATTGCTCGAATGAAACACGAACCGGACAACTCGAGAACTTGGGGTGTACGATATGCCCCTGCAACCCGAAGAAATGAGACTTGGAAGGCAATGAGATAGTCGGAGGCGACGAACCAGCACACAAGATTACTTCCTTGGTCGCCATAACAGTGCATTCCAGCGGGTGTTCTTCTCCTTCTTGGATATATACCACACCTGTGGCGACCTGCAAAGAGGATGAGGCCTCGAAGAGAATCTTAATGGCCTGGGCTTGGGTTATTATTTTCAGGTTCGGTTTATTGCGATTCGGTTCAAGATACGCCTGCAGAACAATTACTGGTGGCTGTCTTCAATAGGAGGAGGATTTACAGTGGAAGACACCCGGTTGCTGGTTTGGGGGTCGATGGCCGAAAGGGCAGGCCAAACTCCGGAATTGTTTCCGTTGCCCTATCGTATGTCGTCACTAGTACGTTCGCCGAAGCCAAACAAGAATCACATACGCCAACAGGATTGAACGGGACACCGAGAGCCGCGCACGCTTTGTAGTAATAGTCGTTGATAGCAGGCATGAAACGCGGGAAAGTGTTTACAATAGGCCCATCGCCGTACAACGAGGGATCCGGTTTCAGCCCATAATCGGTCTTGAATTTGGGTTGTTCCATGGGCAGATTCTGCGACTGTCGACATATATTACTACGGTTTTGCGCTTATCCCGGAAATAAACACCTTTTTGAAGTACTTATTGAATTCAGCAGAGTTCCAGCCTTTGGCCTTGAGAGTGGACTCGAACTCTTTGAACGATTGAATTCCGTAAATGTAACAAAGATCTGAATTGTGCCGAACCGTCATATTCGGCTGCGGGTGCCCTGGGTTTCAGTCAGAAACAAATTATTTTCACCAAAAGATGCCACTTGCCTGATAACTTGCAGCCAGTTCAACTGCTCAAGGGTAAGTTTAGAAACTAAGAAAACTTCAATAAGTCCTACAAGACTCGATCCGCCCAAACCCTTCCCCCTGCTCGCAAGTTAAGATACTGCACGCTGGAAAGTGATTGTATGAACCTAGGATTGTAGATAACCCTGTTGGCCGAGTTGACTTGAGGGGTACTGAGCAAACCTCCGTCAAACTCTTTGCCGAGGTTAATCATGTAGTTGCCTAGCACTGTGAGCGACTGGTCACGCTAGACGAATAGTGACCTACCTGGAATTTTAGGGTCTTCATTGCTGGAGAAATCTTTACCGAATTCCAAAACGCAGACAGTGACTTTGGGATTTTCTACCAGGCGACCGGCGATCGCGAGGCCAGCATTGCCTCCGCCAATGATAACGAAATCGAATGAGGTGCTCATGAGCGAATCTGGGGTAATCGTCATCTTCTCTGGGATCTTGGGAGTATATATTATGACTGGGTGGGAAGATGATCTCGAGTGCCAGCCGTCTCCGACTGGTTGACACGTAAGTACTGCTTTGGTCTAGAATGATCATTTGGTCCGAATCTCCCAATTTGCAAGTCCACTCTACCAGCTTCATGTCATCGAATCCGGAGCCACAGTGTCGGTACAACTTCCGGATACCGTAACCAAGCGCGAACCCCAGATCTGGCTAAGGTCAAACATGATGAACACGACACAAACTTGGCATAGAGAGCGGAGTTAGCACGTTAGACTCGGAGTCGATATTCCGCCGAAAACCACGCTAAATGTAGACGTCGAAGTTCATCAAACATTACTTAACTGTTCATTAACGATTACCTCGGCGTGTCATTGTGGGTCGGAGTCGATGTACGTTGAACCCCGCGTGCCCGTTCGAGCTCAACTGAGCCAAGTAAAGACCTAGATACCTATTCGGCCCACGGTGTTTGTTAGGCTTGAATTGGTAGTGAGACTTCCACCGTGTGGCGTGGACGGGCACAGGAGAAATTATCTCCCACTCCATTATGACACAATCCATCTTACGCGTTCTTGCTCCAAACTCACTATTCACAGATAGACCTCGCGCTCGAAAAGGTACGCGACGTCCGCGCGGCTGGTCCGCGCAAAGTGTCCGCGTCCTCGCCCGCAACGGACTCGGGCGTGACGCCACGCCGCATGTCTGCGCGAATTCACTGTGTTCCGACCCCCTGTCTACCTTGGGTTACATCAATCTACGGAGTGTCGAGCCGAGGCGACATGAGGCTATGCACGGCTACCCATGTGTACGCCGTAATGTTCGTCGCGCTTATCTTACGTCCGTCTACGTGCCGTACACCAACATCAGCTACATCAGTCGACCTGTGCCAGTGTCTACCCTGTTGATGCACTTAGATGCACCTCGACTTGAGGTTAGCGCCCCATTCTAAGTCTACTCATAAGTTGCCAAATTTCTCAACCTAGGCTTGGGGGTAAACGTGTCTACATCCGCCTCCACGTGCCTACGTGGGTCCACGTGCGTGTACATCAGTGTAAGTACATCGATTTACACATAGGTAGATCAACTGTGTCCACGTACTATAACACAGGTAGACAAAGGGGTCTGTCTACCCTCCACGTATGGGCGTAGACGAACCCTCTGTCTACGGGAGTCGGAACACAGTGATTGTTGAGTCACACTGGAAAGTGAAAAGATTCACCCACCGTGAATTTGCAAAGAAACTTTGAAGATTCATACCTACAGTGAACCTGGTATTCAAACTTTAAATTCATACTGTTCTAAACTGTAATTGGATTTCAAAATTTCAGCCATGGGTTCTTCGAGTTTGAAATTCAAACCTAAGGAAACTGTGACTTAATCTTTGAAGTTCATTTATAGTTTAAAATAGTATGAATTTCAAAGATTAAATAGTAGGTTCATTGTAGGTATGAATCTTTAAAATTCCTGTCCAAATTCATTGTGGGTGAATTTTTTCACTTTCCAATGTGAGTTGAACCTACATCATGGGTCATGGCGTGAAGTGTCAAATTGGTTTCATGGTTCAAAAAAGGTTTGTAAACAGTTCTAGATCCGTCAAAGAGTATAAACTCTCTTGGTGTGCTCAAGCAAACAAGAGAAATCCACTAACCACGAGTTGTGATTTTGCTGGCTCTTCGACCTCCAGTTGAACCACTGGTTCAATTGTCAAAGCCATAATTGGCTAGATATTAGGGAGGTTGTGCAAAGCTGCACGAACTGCAGGCGGCTTTTTTGCATTGCGCAAAGCCACACAATGAACGGAAGGTTTTATCAGTGTATCTACATTCATTCCAGTGAAATATTGGTAAATGAGGTTCTGTACAGCACTTCCAACCAATTGCCACACGTGATGTGCATCATTTTTGACATCATTATTTCATTCAACATGGCCCTCTGGGCACCCCTGGAACCTGAGGCACCACAACACAAACCACACAGCTGATGCATTGGGACCATTATTAAGTATACTATCCCGACTGGGAAATGGTATATTGCCATTCTGGGACAGCATTTTGAAAAAGCAATGTTTCGAGTGATGAGGACGAAACGGCACATGTGGTAGAGCTAGAATGGGGTTATGCCCATTTAAGGAAACTTTCGATTGCCATATGGGGACAGGATTTCCAAAAAGACTTTGCAGAGGCCTGTAACCTAAAGGTTCCAGGAACTTCGCTAGAGCCACTGTGCGGCTATGGCTGTGATGCAGCCAAAAAAAGTCATTTTTCACACTTCTTCCTCTCACCCGATGCCGGAATCAACCCTGATGGCTTTCAAAGCACTGTGTGCAAGGGCTGAATACATAATATATGGGAAACAAAAGCTGCACAGTGCTGCATGCAGCTTTGCACTATGCAAAAAAGCTGCATGCAGCTCATGCGGCTTTTGCACAGCCTCCCTATTGAGTGCTGGGCTCCTTCAGAAGTAAAATAGGATACATATGACAAGAAATTAGCTTCAGAATCTAACTAGCGGTTTCCCAAAGCCCTGGGACCTCATTCTCAACAGTTGGGCAGGGGGCGAAATTTTGTTTATGTCATGGTCCCACCCAGAACTTGGGAGTTGAAGCACGTCGTATGAGATTGGGGTGCTAAAGAAATGGGTTACCCCGTACTGCGTTCATCTTCATATCGTAATGAATGAGCTTTTCCCACTTACAGAATTCATGCACTTATGACATCTGTTTGAGTCCTCAGAAAGGGATGATGACCAGGGATCGGCTTACAGTGTGGCAGGTATGTTGAAAACTGTCATGAGTAGTAGGATTGAATCTTGGACAGATACTGTATGAACTTCAATCACAAGCAGGATTTACAGCTCTTTGCAAAATTGATGACAGTCGTCCAAAAATAGATAAAAGAAATCTCTTGAATGCGCCTCATTGACCTGCTTGTTTCTCCCTGAATTCTGGACCGATTTGGGCCGTTTAAAGTGCGTTTGAAAGCGGCTGAGGAGGGCTTTCGAACGGTGGCAAGCATGCGCACCATAAACCCGAATTTGCCGACATTAAAATTTCGGCCCCCTGACGTGATCCCCCAACGTAATGGGCCATATCTCGGTGAATACCGCGCGGATCAGCAAGGCCGGGGGCTCGTTCGAAAGGCAACATCGAGCCAAACGGTTTGCCCCCCACATCCATTGGATCAGGTGGGAGGCAAGCCGATAATATTGAATTCCCAATCCATAAGTGTAATTTCCTGCCTGAGGGTGTGCCTCTGAATTATTTCATTTTCTAAGTGCATTGCTGTGGTTGCCTTCTCCCTACCTCTCAGAATCACGAAGAATCAATGCAATCGGACCAGTATTGACTGAGAGATTGTTACTTCTTTCTTTGGTTCAAACCGGGTGGGTGCAATTACAAAAGTCCCAATTTGGGGGTTTCCTCGCACATATCAGGTACGAATCGGATGCCCCGGTTCACTGCTTTCAAACACGCTGGGACTCGAGCAAATCGGCTCAGAAATGAGCGAGAAATGAGCATATCAATCAGCCACGTTCAAAATGTTTTCTTTGATCTATTTTTAGACGACTGTCATCAATTTTGCAAAGAGCTGTAAACTATGGACAGACAGGATTAAATCCCAGGCTCACTGAGAAATTGGATTAAGAGGATTAAATCCATGCACAGGAGTAAACCCTACAGTGAATAAATCCTACCAACAATTAATCTCACAGTGCTACTCATTCCTACTGTATCCTAAGATTAAATCCTGGAATAGTGAATTGGATTATTCAAGTCAAGATTAATCAAGCTCAATTGGATACTCCAATTCAAGATTACAGCTAATGTCGGAACCGAAGGCGTGGATAAAAATTTCTGGTTTTGGAATGTCCTCAAAGAATTGTGAATATCTCAGCCAGTTTTGCACCGATTTGCATAAAGATTGGATAGATATACTGAGCGAATTCATGCGCAATTAGTGACAGAAAGGAATTTTCGAAAATATTAGGTATCAGGTAATCTGTGTTTTCGGAGCATTTTCACGCTAAATATTGCTTTTGTATGCCTAGAACATGTCGCAGGGGCCTAGGATTTTGTGAGGAGCAATATTAATACCAAGGGTAGGATGTGACAGAGCCAGAACTACACATAACCTGATTCCAGCTCTTCTACTAGCATTGGAGGTGTTGAGCATTTTCCTGCATCTGAAGATCCTGTGAGAATCACACTTATCTGAGCATTCTAGGTGATTTTGGCTTTGTCACATACCTAACTAGGTACATATGTTATTCCACACAAAGTATGGTGCCCCTTGGACATCTTCTAGACACACAAAAACGGTATTTTGTGTGAAAATGCCCTGGAAATAGAGATTACATAATACTTGATATTTTGGAAAATTCCTTTCTGTCACTAATTGCGCATGAATTCGCTGAGTATGTCTATCAAGCTTTTATGCGAATCAGTGCAAAACTGGCTGAGATATTTACAATTCTTTGAACACATTCCAAAACAAGAAATTTTCATCGGCGCCTTCGGTTCCGACATTAGCTGTAATCTGGCCTGCTACAAATGTTGTGCAGATGCACACTACCATGATATCATGACATCAAGTCCCAGGGTGACCGAATACATAAAAACCTTGAACCGCTTCTAACAGAGGACCATGTCCACAATGTCTGCCAAACTCGATATTAAGAAAATGTATGTGTCCACTGGGGACCTGCACCTAATGATCTATTTTCCGGTATTGCTTCTCTCGTCGGTTCTACACTCGAGAGGACACTAGTACTATCCTCGCTCACCGTTTCTTAAACTCCCAGTTCATCAGGACTTTCCTGACATTGGCACTCCTGGGCTCCCTCACCATCCAGCTACGTCCGCGAGCACTCTATTACTGAATACAAGGATGCTAATGTATCTCCTTTTCAGATGACTATCACAATTCATCTCGATGCTGATAAGCCATGAATTTGCCAATACCTGAAATTTAACATTTTCTGGATTTACATTACAAATACACGCACGTCTGGGTCTAGGGCGAGTCCCGAGTCAGTAGACCTGGAACTGTACACTAAAAACCAAATCTGGAACTGGTTGCAGATGAGTATCCAGAAAACACACATACTGGATGCCTCCTACTAATAAGCCATCAGTTCTGGATCCAACTGTCATACCATAGGCAGGAGGTTGCAGATAGTCCAAATGAGCATTAGGGAATATAATATCCACTCTGTGCCAATTATTGAACTCACAGCAAGTTTATCAAGAAGGAGTTTCAACTTTGTTTATCTATGCTTGTATCAAGAAGGTGACGTGTTTCATCACGTGATGGCTCCAGAACCTTTCAAACTGCAACAGGCTGGATCCAGATAACGTACCATACACCCATCAAATATTGATCAGCTCAATATGGAAACTGAGTTTGAACCTAATTTGTGAAGTGACCTTTCAATTGGGCTACGAAGGGGACCAGGGTATCTAGTTAAAGGCAAAAGACCCAAGGTTCTGGATTTCCAAGAATCACTTGAGGGACACCAGTAGTGTGCCCAAGAAATCCAGAATACTAGGACCAATCAGGTGCTAAGTAAAAACCTTGATTGCATCAGGAATAAATCAGACAAATAGGGAACCTGCTCAACCAGGCCCCACCTCAATGGTTAAATGGTCTAAGGTAGCTCTTGGGCTATGGACAAGTTCAGGGTGTCTATAAAGAAGCATTCTGAAGCACTATCTTATTCAACCATAATATCTAGAGGGACTAATCCAAAACCAGTATTTTCAGGATCCAGGTTAATCAGTCAGCCAGTCTTGGTGATCACATTTCATATACTGAGTCATGGACATGGATATGCCAGTGGCTAATATATCAAGTTTGTAAAGTTATTTATAGTTGTACGGTATATAAGGAGAACAGCTTGTAGGGAGAAGACACGGAATCCTACCCAGACACTGAAAGTGGAGAAGGCTGACAGTTTCTCCAGCGAGTAAAGAAGGGCGGAAACTCCGGCTTGATTCATCGAGACTACTCCAATAGGACGTGGTTGTATTTTCAAGTTATCACAATCTATCAGCTTTATTCGGGATAATACCCTTGTGTGTTACATGTGTGTGTTTTGTATGTACATGTGCGTGTACTTGACCCTACATGTGTGTGCATGTGTGTGTGCATGTTCTATGTGTTTTACGTGTGTTCCAGATTTGTTGCGTGCTGCGTGTCAAATTGGTTCACTGCTCCTGTCTTACGAGGTTAGAGTGGGTGACCCAGAGTTGCAAAACTATAAATTGAACCTTGCCTGAGGACAACCATTGGGCCTGCTTATAGCAATCTGTGCAATCATAAAAACAACTGTTCCCATGTACAGTATAGTGCTGCTCCTTGGGTCACAGCCTATCAATGGGTCATTCATTTTTTGCCACATATGTTTAGATCCTGGGGTCAACTCCTTTGACATTCCTAATCATGTATACTTTCAGCATTCCCTGAATTAATTTTGAGTGAAGGCACTCACTGAGGCTCCCACACGAAATGTTTTTTCAGCAAATCAATCCATCATCACACCATCAATGACTTTCCTTTTCATCCATTCCGCAACCATTTGGGAAGATTTTGGTCAAACCAATATTTTTACGATAGACAGCAATGTTAGCTATGATTTACTCTTAGAGATCCAGGCAATCGGACCAAAGCCTGGGCTTAAAAGAATTTATTCAACGTAAAATTGCCATATTTGGCAGGGAGAGTCCCAATGCACCGCAACTCTCAGAGTGCTTGTGTGGACTTCAATTGTGCACAAGAGCCTCTGAATAAGTCTGTAGGCTCTATATAGGTCTAGAAATAGGTTCAAAAGGGAGGCAAGACTGAGCAATGGTAGAGAAACTGGGGTGACCCAAGGAACGGAACTCAACATTTGCCATCAAAAATTGTGAATCCCTTCTTCATAACATACCACTGGCAAGATCCTCAAAGTCTTAGTCCAGGACCACTTAATACATGTTCTAATATGTATATAATGAAATTCAGGATTTATTGTGTCCAGATAGGAGCTCTAGGGATGGCAAATCAAAGTGGTGACCCAAGGAGCGGTACTATACTGTATCTTCTATTGGTACACAAAGACCCATACTTGGTCGTACTCTCTGGGACTGTATCTGGAATCACTTGTGGAGTTTGGTTGGTTGTTGTTTCAGGGATTTGTGCTGGTTTCAGGATTTATGAATCCTGAACAAGAGCGCAGCTTCTTATTGCATTCAGCCCGTTGGATTTGCATATAGTAGTATTTCACCCATAGACCACTGGCACACATTTCAATGCTCTGACCCTGTATTGATGTGTGGGGAGCATGCGGTGCGGATTTCGAGTTTTGGAGGTGTGTGTCTCTGGGAGGAGGGGTGTCAGCAACGGCCTCTGGGTTGGCTAAACGATGAGCAACCCGGCGAGAACCCCAACCAGGAGAAACCCAACAGCCACTAATAACTGGTGCGATCCCCAAGCAGCAAGACCAACCGAACGGACTCCTCGTTACGAGGTCGTATATTGTGGGTCGGGATGCGAGGCAGAACCCGGAACAAGTCGAACAGGGTATGATATCCACTCAGGTATAATACCCGGGGTGTGGACGCAACCCGCAATAGAATGATGGAGGGGAAGTGGGACAGGGTGGAGACAATCCCTAAGTCAAGCCAAAGCAGAAGCCTGAGATTAGACAAGGTAGAATCTACTGTACAAGGAGATTCTACCGTGCTTATATACGTTATGAATAAATTAATATGATTGTGATCAGTTCCTGTATCACAACATTAAGGAGCATTAATGCATGATGCTCCTAAGCTCCTGTGTGTTGTCACCATAGCGTCTGAGGGTTAGGAGGACCGATGGCACGGGATTCCTAACCCTTAACATCTTCCAATATCTTGGTCCCTGAAGCCCACAATTGGGCTCCTGTATGTAGCGTCGGAGGGTTAGGGGAACCGACTGTGCAGGTTCCCTAACCCTTAACGTCTTCCTGTATCCCAGTCCTTTTGAAACCCGATCACGGGTTTCAACCGTGAGAAGGTCCCGTGGTCGCGTCATGAGAGTCCCGTGATGCAGACGCGTCTGTACACAGTACAGACGTGTCGCGCGAAAAAGTGGAACCCGGGCGATTCATGACAAGGGATGCGAGAGTGTGCATTTGAAAGGGCAGGAGAAGGCAGTGGGAAGGTGGTGAGAAGGGGATAAGTACGAGCACAGTGACTCATTGCAGTGGATAGTGATCTGCCTGGTTTGGCTTCAAGCCAACAAGCCAAGGCTGTGGCTTGACAAGCCAAATCATATGGCTTCAGGTCGGCTTTGGCTTTGGCTTGGGGTGTAGACCTTCTTGCTGCACAGCGAGATGTGTTTTGGGCTCACTGATGCGACGTTCGGTGGTGTTCTACAGCAGGGTGCAATCCTCATACTGCAATAACTGCTCTTCATGAATTCATATTGTTTGGACCATTTTTAATGACTGAATATCCCGCAGAATTAAATATTACCTAATACCAGATTCAACTTCTGGCCAACTTGTGGTACCAGAATTGATAGTGGTGTTAAGTGTGTCCAGCAACAGCATGGTTTAAGTTTAAACCACATTGTCTCCAACATTAGCCTTGGTTTAAACCAGCCCCACTGCTATTTTATAGTGGGTTCAAGCCATGTTGGTTTAAACTGGTTTAAACCAGGAGGTGGTTTGAACCAGTTTAAACCATTTTTTATACTGTTTGTTGTTCTTCAAGATTGGTTTGAGCCATGTTAGTTTAAACTGGTTTAAACCAGGGGTGTTCTGAACTGGTTTAAACCATTTTTTGTGCTGTCTGTTGTTCAGTAGTGTGAAACCAAGGTCAGTTCAAACCATGTTGGTTTAAACTGGTTTAAGCAAGGGCGATTTGAACTGATTTAAACCTTTTTATGCTGTCTGTTGTTCAGTAGTGAAACCAAGGTCGGTTCAAGTTGGTTTAAACCGCTTTAACCCAAGGGCTGTTTTCACTGGTTTAAACCATTTTTCATGCTGTCTGTTGTCCAGTAGTAAAACCATGTTGGTTTAAACCATTTTTATGCTGTCTGTGTTTGAACCATTTTTTATGCTGTCTGTTGTTCTGTGGTGGAACCAAACTTGGTTTGAGATGTTGGTTTAAACTGGTGTACACTACACTGATTTATATTATCAATCAATGTCAAGGCAAAAGGCCTCAACATAAACTTAATGTGGGTTAGATTTTTCAGAGTGTATTGTCTGTCCAACTTAAAACCATGAATTTTATTGGAAAGGAAATAAATTTTGTGTTCATGTCTGACAAACCTTGCCTCTAAGAGCTCATTTATAGGCGAAACGTACTGTGTGAACACTTCAGGGTAGGAATCCTGCTTATATCTATGTGCAAGCTACCCTTGGCAGGAGAACATAAATTTCAGAACTATAAATCCAACCCACCATAGAATTCTGTTTACACATTTCACAATGTGTGTATTGATGAGTTTATGTCAGGGGAACCCTTTGTCTGGCCCTTCGTCCGGCCTCCGGTCCGGCTCCGGATCGTCCGGACTGTCCGGCCCCCGATCGTCCGGAACCTCCTCCCACACCTTGCCCCACCTCACCAGCGCCCGGAACCTCGCCCTCCGTCCCTCCGGCCTACACTCCGGCCTTCGCCTGTTGCTTGCACTGGCATATGTTATGCGACCAGGCCCAGGATCATTGCCAATCCCTTCGGACATGTGCTACTGGCTAGTACCTATTAGTTATAAACCTTCGCCTAGTGTGGGAATCCTCAACCTTTCTTCTCTTTGGATTCCCCTGCTAGGTGCGTAGTACTTGCACTGTATTTAGTACAGCCTATTAATTCACTTTGGATTCCCCCGCTAGTTTCCATGCTTCTGCACCGAGCTAAGGTTTGCCTTACAGTTTGATGGAATGTGGTTCCCTTACACAAGAGATAATGTCATGAGATTATTGGAAACTATGCACTACAGTGAGTAACAAACCTCACACGAATGCACAATGTGGTAGTGAGTGTATTCACCCATGTACTACAGTGAGTAATGAACTATACTACTGCCAGCTAGAGTAGGTGAATCTCTCTCTCTACAAAATTAAGCCTGTCTGAAGCTTTTTCAATCTCCGCCCTTCAGCAATCAGCGGATCTACTTTGTACTGCATCGGCAGATGATTCCCGAACGGTCTCTTCCCACCGGCTCATGGGCAATTAGCATCCGTCAGGCGGCAACATGTCACCTTGACGTCATCCTTCCAGACTTGACAGACACTGCCTCGCTGACGTTGGCTGACTTTCATTCCGTGCTTCGCGCTTCTTGCCTATTTGGTGTGTCTCTGCCTTCTAGCCACTCTGTCTGAAGCCTTTTCAAACTCCGATGTCTTCTCCGTCAATTGCCTTGTGTCATGAGTGCAAAATGGAATTCACCTTCAACCGAAGTGGTGGGGTGTGAATCGCCCCACCGCGCTCTTGTATAATTTAAGGAAGAATGTATCCTCACACAAATGCACAATGTGGTAGCAAGTGAGGGATGTTGACGCAGTCCATCACATATATCAATACATGTGATGGCTGGTCACAGGTAGCTAATAGTCCGCTTGTCCGTACTGTAAAAATGCCTGTCCAATAGAGATTTGTTCACTAGCTGGACAAAACAAGGATGGATTCAACATTGAAGTCCAAAAGTTAAATTACAGCAATTTGCAGTACATAAGGTGCAGACTGTTTTTTTGGTTTTCAACAGTTTTGACTAGAACAGCTGCAACAGGCTCAGTTTTGATCAGATTTCCTTGAGAATAGGTGCGTTTGAGTCGCATGGAAAATCCACAGAGGATCAAGTGCCGGCTTTTTTGATGTACCTATGTAATATAATTTCTTCAGAAAAATCATGGTTTCCACTAGGACAGCTGTGGCCCAATGAATAATTGTCCGATTGACCTAGTTTTCAGATATGTCATGTATCTGAACTATCTCTAGGGGACCGTGAGGTTCACAGATATGGGTATACCTAAATTCCAATACAGAGTGCTACTTCTCATGGGACCTGAATATTGCCCTAGCCCAAATGGGCACAAAATTATGTTCAGTCAGTATATTGCCTATGACAGTATGCCATCCTCTAGTAACATCCCAGATACATAACATATTCAGAAACTGGGTCAATCGGACCATTATTCATTGTGCTACAGCTGTCCTAGTGGAAACTGTGATCTTTCTGACGAAATTCCATTACGTAGTCCCATAAAAAAAAACCAGTAGTTGATCCTCTGCGGATTTTCTATGCAACTCGAACTAGTGTTGCCACGACTCGAAAAGTCGAGTCGCAACTTGGTAAGTCGACTTGAAATAACATTTGATTTGACTCGACTCGACTTAGGCCTAGCAGAGTCACTCGAAGTGACTTCAAGTAGACTCAAGTCCACCAAGTTGACAGAAATTTTTTGTGATTTCAGGAGAATGACCACCATGTCAAATGGGACTAGGATTATATGTTAAACCCGTTGAGCATTCCCTCCAAATGGGGAGAACTGCATCCTGTCACAATATTGACCTTCCATGTAGCATTATAAATTTTTTCAGAATTTTTATGGAGTTAATTATGGTTGGAAACTGGATAGAAACGCAAAATGAAACTGATGTCACGCACTAGTCACACATGTCATGTAGTCACACATCTGAGAGAAAACATTCAAATTGACTGGAATTGTTCGTTATTCATGAAAAGAAACATTTAGTAAAAAGCCCCAACTCAAGTCACTCAGGTCAACTTGAGTCGACTTGCCCTGACTTCCAAAGTCAACTGAAGTCGGCCTCATGACTCGACTTGGCGACTCAAAGTCTGAGTCACAGCAACACTAACTCAAAGGCCCCTATGCTCAAGGAAATCTAATCAAAACTGTGCCCATTGCGGCTGTTCTAGTCAAAACTGTTGAAAACAAAACAAAAAATTAAAAAATTAAAAAAGTCCACACCTTATGTACCACTGCTGTAACCAAAATGCACAACAATAGTTTAAATACCAATCTCGCAGGTGAGGGAACAAAGTTCAATTGATTTTCACCTCATTGTACACCTCTCCATATTGACCCATGATATTCACTTATGCTGTGTTGTAGCTCATGTTTGACTTCAAAAATCAACTCAAGCACCAAAAGCAACTAGAAAGCAACCCAGGAATAAATGATAGGCAGACTAGTTGATATCCACAAATAAATTCACAGACAAGCCCAGCTCTAGCTGGGCTCCACAACCCTTATTTTAATCCTGCCCCATGTCTCAAACTGCTGCATTGTAACCCATTTCCTGCTGATCTTCTGTGTTGCCTTTTTGCTACCTCAATAGTCCGGTCTTGTTTGGTTTCTGAGTTTCATCCCAGGGATCAAGTCTGTTCTGCTTCCATGTTCATTATTTTCTGTCATTCATATCCTCCTGACCACAGCGTCACATCCATGGTATTGGACTGGATTTTGTGGCACACATCCTGTGTTGAACCATGTTATCCTCTTTCAAAACCAGCCATTCAATTGACTACACACTTCCCTTGGATAGTAGTGGTACTGGATATTCTTATTTTCATCTCATCCCACCCTGAGCCCCTCCGAGTTCAGTTTTGAGTTGCTCTGAGTCATGGTGCCCATTAGATGAGTTTCACTCTCCCATCCACAAATCTATGGAAGGTCTGGCCATGGAGGCGAATTGCCTTGGATCTCGCCACACTCAGATCTGTCAGAGTTGAATCTCACTGTGGTTGTGTTTCCATCGGAATGTGGGCTCGAAATACATGTGCCAACAGTTCATTCCAAGCCTGTCCAAAGTTCTGATGTCTTATTAGTCTTGCCAGACACATCAAATCTGAGGGCCCAGGTCAGAAAATTGATTGGGATGCTGGTATAGCAAAAGATAACTGAATGTAATAAACTAATGTGATTGCTGTATTCCATTCTTCTTGGGAGAGGAAAGATTAAGCACCACCAAAGCCACAGGGCTAACCACAGTTAGTTGAAAGCATGTTGGTCCAACAGACAATATAAAAAATGGTTCAAACCAGTTCAAACCACCCTTGGTTCAAACAGGTTCAAACCAACCTTGGTGTTGCTACTGAACAACAAATGGCATAAAGAATGGTTTAAACCAGTTTGAACCAACATGGTTTGAACTGACCTTGGTTTTACTACAGAACAACAGACAGTATAAAAAATGGTTTAAACCAGTTTAAACCAACATGGTTTGAGTTGACCTTGGTTTCACGACTGAACAACAGACAGCACAAAAAATGGTTTAAACTAGTTCAAACCAGTTTAAACCAACATGGTTCAAACCAACCTTGAAGAACAACAAACAGTATAAAAAATGGTTTAAGGCCGTTCAAACCACCCCCTGGTTCAAACCGGTTTGAACCCACTATAAAATAGCAATGGGGCTGGTTTAAACCAAGGCTATCATTGGAGACAATGTGGTTTAAACTCAAACCATCCCACAGTACGTCACTGATTAAACGAGTGGTGAACAGCGTGGCAACAAGCATGTAACATATTCATTGAGGGAGTGGCGGAGTAAGAGCATATCATGCAACACTCAACCCAGCAGGCTAGGTAGCAATCTCAGACACTTACTCCAGTAGTTTGGGGAGATACTGATAAATCTGCACCAAAAGCAAGCGAGAATGATGCCAAATGGAACCGGAAACTATCCATGCACCTTAGAGCTGCACGACTCAGGTGGCAGTCATCCTTCCCTATAACCCCGGTCAATCCATTGTGCACCAGTGACCACGAGTGGTGGTGTCAGGAGAGTTCCTACCTACATTAAATAATAACTTAACTAGACACACCAAAGGATCGGGCTTCAGGGTGGCTTCAATAGGGGAGGAAGCTGAAATAACCTGTTGCTTCCATAAGTCACTGAGCCGGCACAGGTGGAAAAATCAGTCAGCACAAAGTGGAATAACAGGAGTAACATTGGCGCTCTGGACTGCAATACAATTTTGCACTAGTAGACAGAGTAGTTCACTATCCCTACTCTCAGAGTCTACAAGTAAGACAAGACACAACAGCCTGTCTGCGCCGTGCGGGAGATGAGTGCTAGCCATTGGGTGCAGGTAGGCGACAATACAGATTGTTGATGCTGCTGGGGTGTGGCCCTTAGGATGAGTCTCCATGCTCAAGCAAGTTTCAGAGGGCAAGTTCCTGGGGGCAACGGAGATGGGGGAAAGGAAGAGTGAGGTTTGCAGTTGTTGTGGATACCATCAAAATCAACCATCTTTTTCGAGCACACGTGGTCTGATCCGACGCACGTCGCGATCGGCTACGTTCGGCTATCGATCCCCAGGCTCTCAATCAGTATTCTAAACCCCCCACAAAGAAAGCATCCAATAGTTGTATGAAGCAGACTGCTTTCATTCCAGCTTTACAAAAACAATTCTTCGCTAAGTACCATTCATTTGAGGGGGAAATGCAACCTAATCAGGGGAATCATACAAAATCTTGGTAATTTGGCAAATTGCCTTGGATTACCCTGGTTTCCAGTAATCTGGGAGGCTCAAAGAAAATTGAGGCAAATTTACCAAAAGAGGTTTTCCTAATGTACTGCAGTTGGGGTTGATGGGTTTTCGTATCAGGAATGTATGGACATCCCAAACGAGAAGCTCTTGGAGTTTTTCCTGTATTTCCTTAAACATCAGGACATGCCACAGTTCTGGTTGACATCCCTTTTGATTGGGATTCTCCAAAAAGACAAGGACGCAAAAGATTCTTCAAGTGACTGCCTCATTGCTTTGGAGTGCCGTATGTTGACGATGCTTACCTTGGTTATCAGTAACACAGAATGGCTTCCAGGATCATCTGCACACAAACAATAATATCTTCGTTCTTTTGTGCCTGATTGAGAAGGCAAACTCTCTGAACAAGCTGCTATATGTGGCTTATTTAGACTCGAGGAACACATTTCCTGGTACTGATAGGCCGACACTGTGGATTAAACTCGCCAGCATGGGTATCTCTGGTCCTATGATCAAATGGCTCAAAAAATTATATGACCGTATCCATTGCCTTGTGCACCTGGATGGCCGCTTCGCTCTGGCGTTCAGATCCCTGCTCGGGATATTGCCGGGGGATCCGGGCTCTCCACATCTTTATAATCTTTTCATGTCTGATTTCATACTTGCATGGCACCCCGAGGATATTGAATTGAATGGAGTCCCAATTACCAATGTTGAACATGCAGACAATATGATGACGGCGTGCAGGTCCCCTGCCGGTCTCCAAAGCCATTTTGGCAGCTCAGGCAGCGAGCTTGCGAGCAGTCTGAGTGAGAGGCAAGATAGCAAAGGAGAGATCAGACTAGGACATCTAATCTAGTAGATTAGATGCCATCGCATCAGCACAGCCACGCTTCGGCTTCATCGTACGCGTCCATCGCGACTGGACGCCCCTCATCGCCCTGCCCTACGCCTCTTTTCGACAACGCGAGGTCGAAGACCAGTCGACTTAGCTGCGCCCTTCCTCTATCACTTCCTGCTAACCGTTTGACCAGCAGAGGATCAATTGCGACATCGAGGGCGTAAGGGCGCGTGCGCGACTTCCACGAGACCGACTCACGCGTCGACCATGGAAGAAGGCGCAGCAGAATCTTCACCGCCTTGCACAAGACCTCTGGCCTCTTGACACTGCACCTCTCCACTGGTTTTTCCGATGGCTGCGACTTCGCCAGCGCGACCTACGCGTCGACATTCCGTCGCCCTCCGCTGCTTCCACCAGATGACCAGTTGGACCCCGCCCGGATAGACTCCTCACGAAGTATACGCGCCAGGCACGACACCAAAACCCCAGCATGACTTTGGGCTCGGAGTTACGCTGCAACCATCCGACGCGTCCTTTGCTTTACAAAACCTCAGTCAGGTGCGTTCTCACTCCGGTATTATTACTCCTTTCGTTGTTCCCTCCTTCCTATTTGCTTTATTTTCCTGTTTCCTCGCGCAATGGGACATTTCCCGCGCCTGTCTGGGATTCTTCATTGCTTCATCGGCATGTCGTGCACGCCCGTGTCGCCCACTTTGGCGCACTACATGGCGACTTCGTTTGCCCATTTGAGGCTCAACCTCTCTGTTTCTTTTCTCGCGTCCATGCGGGAACATTCCCACAAGCCCGCACGGACGGTGGTAATCCGCACCGAGCGGATAAAGCTTGGGGCATTCAGGTTCAGGCATCATGTTCCTTACTTCATACCATGCCGCCTTGGCGTCGAGCCAGATTCTTCATGGCACCACCCCTTTCACAGCGTCGTGCTCTTCATCGCAGCACGGCCAACCTGTGGCATCACGCTCGTCTTCGCCCTCGTTGCACGCTCTGTGCACTATCTGTCACTCTGTGCTCTGCCATCATGGCATCGAGCTCACGCTTCATTGCACCACCCGCTTCGTGGTGTTGTGTGATTCTTTGTTTTCTGGCACTGTCTTCTGAGGCTCTCGATTGGCACCTCGTCGTGCTGATTTTTTGGAGTCGCCCACTTCGGCGCACAACGCTGGTCGTCGTATTCTCACGGCTTCCGCGCTTGTCGATCGCCAGGGCATTTGCGGCTCACCCGAGTCACCTTGCCCGCCGGAGACACCGCGTTCATCGCCTGTGCGATTTTCTTGTGATGGCAGGCTTATTTAGCTCTACGGGGCCTTGTTGAGGTCACCCGCATCGACGCACGATGCCGACCGTCACTATATCGTGGCATTTGCTTTTGACGCTTGCCGTTGCGTCGTGGTTCACCTTACCCTCTAGAGGCACCGCGCTCGTCGTCGTGTTGTCCTTTACAGTGCTGTGCTTGTCGCGCGGCATCATCGGTAGTGTCGCGCTCGCTTCTCTGTTCCCTCACACCTTTCTTCACTCGATGACGAGCTCAGCACATGTCCTCTATTTATGGCTTCGTGCTCTACACACCACCTGTCGTATCAGGCTCATTGCTTCGTCCTCTGTCGCATCTCGTCCCTCGTTTTGTGCTTTGCGCGCACCCTCGCATCACTCTCGTGCTCTGCGCAGCATGCTCGTCTTTTGTACTTTGTGCACTACCTATCGCATCATGCTCCTCGGCCGTTCGCTTCGTGTTCTTTCGGCTTAGCCGCTCGCTTCGCTCGTGTGAGGTGTTTACCGCTTCACACGTTTTGCTTCGCATTCACATTGTCTCTCGTCTTTCGTTCCCTCTTCGCTCATCCTCATACTGTCTTCTTAGGTCACCTCGGTGCCACTCCAGGCCACATTTTCGACATTTTCAGGTCCATGACCTGCTTATTGCATGTTTCGTTCGCTTTGTGCTCGGTCGCGTCGCCCACTTCGATCTCCGCTCTTCCCCTTCGCTCCACTGCATAGAGCTCTCGTTCCTTCAGCTTACCCAGTGCTCTGTTGGTGTGAGGCGTAGCGCTCCACACGTTTGTATTTGCATCGCCTCTCGTCTTTCTTCACTCCTTCATGAAACGCTCTCCATCGGACTCCGCGCGCGTCCTTACACCACATTTCGTGTCCCTTGTCTTGTGCTTCACGCACTATCAATCGCATCTCGCCTCGTTTAGCGCCACTCCGGGGCATTGCGCCCTTCTTCGCTCATCGTCACATCCCTCATTGCATGGTACCCCGAGCCATTGCTCATTCCGTCGCACTCTCTCCTGATCACGGCTCATCGTCGTTTCGTTCAACCTCGCTGCCCCCGTGTGCAGTACACTCATTCTATTTCCTTTTTGGACTATCGTACACTCGCATTCATGTCGCATCTCTAAATAAATTCGATTTCTTCGCTTCGGACTCTGTCGGGCTCATCGCATCTTCATCCCACGCATTTCCCATCTCCATTCCTCCGTTACGGTTCCATTTGACGGATGGCTGTTCTATCATCCCCATTGAATCCATGCGTTTCGTTGGGCCTCCTTTTCTCTTCACACCCCCTCGTATCGCATCGGGGTGATCTTCCATCACCCTTCGGCTTATTCGCTCTGGCTGGCCACCTCTACAATGAGATGTGGTTTCCCTCATCAAATACATCGCTGCCCCCCAGTTATCACGCACCCGCGCGCCATGTACCCTGCAGTCGTCCTTAACGACCTTTGGCTTTTCCGAGTGCCTCTGCTTCCCATCGTTCGCTGTCAAATATTCTTCACTTTGTAGCCCCCATTCATGCAACCCTTGAATCTCGGGCACTTAGACTGCTTTGTGTGGTTGCATCGCATCGTATGTGAGCATGGGTCCACGGTACACTTTGCTTCCTCAGTTCTCGTGATTCGTTGTGTCCTCGAATGCCGTTGGGTGTCGACCTGATGGCCTAATCTGCTCCTCACTTCGTTTCGCTTCTACATCTTAGCCGTCGTCACTCCATCGTGCCCCCTCGTCGCTTGTCCTCATCATTGCCCGTTTCGCTCGCTTTGTCCCCGGCTTTGATACTTGTTGTTCGCCACTGTGTCGCATCGCGTCTTTGCTCCGTCACTTCGTCCTCGTGCCTTGTACGCATCATCTCATCACTCTCGTCCTTCCTGCTCTGCACGCTACCAGCTGCAGCACATCCTTCACTGCGTGCACCATTGTACCACGCCGTTGTCTCGTGCTCTACTGCCCCCACTTTGTGCTTGGTTACTTTGCCCACTTCGCGGCAGCGACCTCCGCTCTTGTCCCTCGCCTGCGCCGCAGTTTGCCCACTTGCCCCAGAGCCATGCCCGTTCTTGTTTCATTCATTCGCATTCGTCTGCTTCGTGTTGGTTCGCCTGGTGTTTGTTTGGCTTAGACGTTTCATTCATGTGAGGTGTTCATGACTTCACACATTTTGCCTCACTCCATCGTCCATATTCCTTGGTTAATCTTTCATCCCCTGTCGCGTGTCCTCATGGGCTCCCAAGGCTAACTTTCTCTCTGCTGCCCAAGCTCTCTCCAGCTCGTCTTGTCCGCTCACATCAGGAACATGACCACCCACTTCGCTCGCTTCGCCTTCGATCTTTTGTAATAGCCGCTTGTTTCTTGTGTGAGATGTTCACCACCTTACAACTTTCGTCTCACTCTTTGCATTGCATACCCCTTTTCTGTCGCTGGTCCTCGTACTCTCTTCACCTTCACTTCTCACATTGTGCTGGATCGAACTCTTCGCCTTCGTGTCCGTAGCGCGTCACATAACAATCATCATCGCTGTATCCACCATTGGTTTCACCCTTGGTTCTTCACCCGAAGAGAGGTGAATGAACGAGGCGAATGAATGAAGCCGACACAACACAATGAGGGGATGGAAGTCGGAACGTCGACCAAAGATTGACGATCCAGGCAATGCCAGGGAATGTGAAGTGACCCGAGAGTATGTTGATGGTAATGTGTAGAGGGTGAAGAGAGGCGAATACAGAGGAAAGCAGAGTCCAACATGGCGACAGAACAGTGAAGCAAAATGTGGGAACGAAGAGAGAATTCGTCCGAAAGAGTTATTCAGTCTAGGAGAGAAGCGAAGGAGAAGGAGAGGAGATATAACACGAGGTAAGTGTTGGAAAGGTGTGGATGGAAACTGCGATGAGGAAGACACGAGGGCGACAGACAAGAAAGCTTAATAGGCATTTCTCGACGACATGTCGCCAAATAATTCACTCTTTGTTCCCATATCTTGCTTCACCGTTCTGCCATTGACTTGTGTTGGACCCTACATTCCTCTGCATTTTCCTACATCCCTCTGCATCTGCTTCTCTTTGGGCATTTCATGGCATATTCTCATCTCCGCGTTCTTGCATCACACTCCCTCGCATTGCCCAGACTGAGTAACAACGATTTTAGTGGGAGTGGAACTGGACGAGTTGCACTCTGGTACTTCAAAAGTGCGACTCGTGCCAATGAGTGCGACTCGACCCTCTTGAGAAGTGCGACTGATGGCAACGGCCTCGGCAGTGCGACTGATGTACTGATGGCAATCAATCCTCGCTTGTGGCTGATGATACCTAACTTTGGCCTGCAATCCTCTTTGGCACACAATCATCATGCTCCCCTACCCTGATTCAGGATACTGGCAAGGTCACGGTGTTTCCACGATAAGAGCAACTCGCTCATCATCGCCATCAGAGTACGGCTCCACTAACGGCATGTTGGAATTCCGCACGGCATGTTCGATTTCAGACCCTCCTGTCTGGAAATCGTTGAGAAAGAATTTACAGACTCCAGTTATGGTTGTTTCTAAGCATCATGGTTCTTATGACATGTCTGAGCGCTTGATATGTTCCGTGTTATGTTTAACAACTCTCCCGTTCGGCTCAGTCAGTTGCAGTCCACGCACGCAGTTTCTATTTAAACAAAAAGAATCTTCACCGTGAGCGATTGGACTCGATGTTACAAGGGTCCAGCCCAGGAGTCTCTGAATGAATTATGAAAACATATTCAGAACCAGGCTGACACACTCACCTACGAGGGCCGTGTTGCGGTATTATCCATTGGGATTCCTGAGAAAAACACTTGTTCGCATCACCCATGTCTACACAAGAATTATCGATAAAAAAAACGAGACTTGTAAACTCATCAAGGAAGGAAAACAAATTTGGAGTGCTTCTTTTGCAACAAGTGTTGGATTTACGGCAGGATGAGGACCTTAAGTCCTCGACCTTCTACAAGTTGAGGAAGGGTCGATTAAAGCGCGGAGAATGAAAATCCGCCGTCGTTAAGCTCAGGGATACCTGGGCTATTCAATGTTTCAGAGTTGATTCACTGGTTGGTGCGTAAGCATCTATATATTACATGAAGTTGAGATCTACAATTAAACTGATTTGCGTCAAATGCAGTGAAATAAAAGGCCAAAAAAAAAATGTCTCGCCGATTTTGGAACGTTGGACAGACCAGTACGAAATTCAAAAGGGATATGACAATCTCTCGGAGATTGAGCCAAGGAGTAAGAGCAGTCAAGCGATTGAGTAGACGTCTTGCGTCATACTCAACCTGTATGTTCAATCGGGGTGTAATGGATTATGTACATAATCCAAGTATGAGTACATCAGTAAATGAACTTGGAAGCAGACACTAATAGGAATCCCGGTAGACGTGGAATTGAAGTGCGGCACCAAAATGGAAGATAGAAAGTGAATCACGATGCATTGAATAAGATAATGAGGAGCTCTTTGACCAAGGGATTTGTGTAACTCTTAGCTTCATTCCTTCCTGGTGTCGTGCCTTGGCTGCTACCCCTGAGCCTCTTTTTGCTTGAGGAATAGATGCAGTGGTTCTGAAGTCCAGATGAGAGTTCAAATTGATTGAAATATGTCAGGGGCTGCCGGCGCACGCAGCGGAAATTAAATGTCGATGAAATCTCATCCCCGGGAAATAGACTCTACAGAGCCACAGGGTTTCCAAGCTTATCCAGAACTGCTGAAGGTCAAACTAAGACCGGTTGATTTGTTGAGCGCGGGTGAATGACTTAGTAGCTGCCGGCATCTGTTGCCGACAGGTCGTGCCGATGTTCCCATCAAGGCCGTCGGGTAGCCAGTTCCACTCTCAAAATCGAGTCCCATTTTTGATGGTTCAAAGTGCGACTCAAACCCGATCAGTGGGACTCAACGAGTCCCACTCCCACTAATCTCGTATATACTCGCCCAGACCACTCTTCTGTCGGCCTCAGCTGTTCACTTCGATCCCTTCATCGTGTCATGGCATCAGCTTCGCTTATTCCCCTCCTCGGTCATCATGATGCCTGTTTCCTTTCGCTTGCTTCTGTTTGGGGCCCTTGGGTCGGCTCCTCTCTTCTTCGCCCTCGTACGAGCTTTCAGCTCTTGGTAGCTGCGCTCCTGTTTGGGCCGCTTCGGGTCTCATCTCGAGTCCCCTAGTGCCTTTGCGTACGGGTCGGCTGCGCGTCAGCGCTCCGTCTCTGCCCGCTTCGGCTTTTCCCGCAGACTCTGCATCTCCGGAAAGCCGAGCAGCCGAGACAGCCCTCCCCCGCACACACACACACACATCGCTAGGTGCTCAGCACCATCGTCTATATATCATCTGGCGCACAGCGCCTTCTCTTCTCTCTTCTCCTAGTCGACCACTCTCGACGACAGACTACCTTGCAAACGGGTCACAGGCTTCGGCGAACCGAAACGGCTGCGAAACTTCGATTCCAAAAGGCTTCGGCCAAGTGTTCGGGAAAAAACCTGGAGGTTGCCCAGTTTTCCATCTCGGAGGAAAGCCCATTGCACATGTGAATAAAGCTTGCTACCTTGGAGTGTGGTTCCAATCAAGTTCTAAGTTCATCTGGAAAGAACAATACAAGATCAAAGCTGAGAAAGCCAGCACTGTTGCGAATGTTATACTGGGACTTGACCGGTTTGTTGCAAAATTGCCTGCATGAGATGGCAGAACTTTATATATGGCACGAGTTGATCTGTATCTGACGGCGGGGCTTTTTTTTCATTTCGTTTCATTTCAAATTCTATTAAAGTGCGCGCCCCTGGGGGCCCATGTGGCACTATGACATTGTACAATGAGTTATTCTAGCTGGCGTGAAAGGTGTTCGTATGTACACCGCCAAAGTGCCGGCACGTCGCTCCTAGCTGGAGGGATCAGCTGGCAATCACAATCCTGAAAAGTACATATCAGCTTTCTTCCAGGTGGTAGCCAGCTGGCATACACCAGCTGAAATTCCAGCCGTCCACCAGCTGGGCCGCCACATAGGTCCCACGCCATTTGGCATCTGGAACCCATGTTACCATGTAATTGTATATGAACAAACACACTCCATAGTGTAACTTTCTGTGCTCTGCACATTTATTTTGACAAGGACTATGTTCTGAAGCCTGATTATAATTTCTATCAACTCAATCAACGGAGGAAATACTGTGGGCCCAGTTCTCACAGTGTTTTTTTTCTGGAGCAATGATTTATACTTTGGCTGTGCTCAGAGTGAGGCGAAAAAAATTAGAAAACCGGGAAGTCGTGTTCAATGGGCGAAGGAAACCAAAGGAAGCGACTGGTCTGTGTGCGATCACTGATCAGGTGTCATCATTAACATCACGTGCATGTTGGTCGCAACTCCAGTCTTCGCTTTCTACCGCCACATGCCTCCTCTTCTAAATCACTACCCAGCATTGTTGAACCATCGAAACAGAGCGTCGCAATCAGCTACTCGTCTGAATACCAAGGGCTAGCATCGATCTGACTCCGATTCGATTGCGCAGTGACGGAGATGCGGATGCGGCCGACTTGTAATCGAGGCAGAAGGTTGTGGAAATGCAGGGTTACCTCGTTGCTTTGTGAGATATGATTTCCTTTTCTTTCTTTTTGTCATCCTCTCCGGCCTTGCTTCCTACAATCACGGCCGTCAATTGGAGCGCAGTGGCACGCACCCGAGCGTTGTAGCCGTCAAAAATCAAGACTTCGGTTCCAGCTCAAAAGGGTGTAGCTCGCGTGCATGTGTCATTCATTTATCACCCTGTCTTATCCAAGTCAAGCCGCGGAGCTCTCGAGGCGAGGTCGAACGGCCTCAAACCTGAAGAGTTCAAACTTCAAGACCCAAACTTCAAGCTTCAAGGCCTCAAACTCCAAGATCTCAAGAATTTCAAGTCCGCAAACCTCGTAGCCTGAAGCTTCAACTACTTACACTCCAAGATCTCATGCTTCCCCCTCAAGCCCTTGCGCCTCCGCCTCAAGACCTCAATTTTCCAAGTCTTTGGCCTCAAGAACATTCAACCCCGCGGCGTCACCAAACTGTCTGCCTGACGGCGCGCCAGGAAACAAAGTCGATGGATGGCAGCGGGAAGGAGACGGGCTTGTCGCGGTGCGCTTCTGTCTTATTCTCCCTTCTCTTCTCACTCCCATGTTTCCCCCCTCCTGTTCGTTGGCTGACACTCTTCCGGGGACCACCTTGTACTGGTTTAGGTGTGTTCAGCTGGCGTGCTTCGAGGATTTGTCGGATGTCTGTCACCCACTACAACAACCACGCAGTATCGACTGCCCGGCCAACTGAAGACGGATGCGGAATGAAAGGCATCGAGTAGCATATTTGTTGTTGATCATTACAATAGCAATTAATTTTGACAACTTCTTTCCCTGGTACTAATGTGGCCAACTAAGTTGCAGATAGATGATGGCTCAGATGGTGGCTATATTAATGCTCAGCTGGCTGCCACACCAAGCTGGCTCCAGTGTGTATCTATTCGGAAATGGGCTGGAGGCCAGCCTTCAGAAGGGTGGTTCCAGCTGGCTCCCGCAGGCATCCATCATTTTGTGTCCAGCTGGGGGCTACGTGTCTGACCGTTGCCGGTGTAGGGCGGTACCTCAGCAAACCCTGGGAATGGCTGTACCGTGAGTACCCCCTTACGTAGCGATCTGCGGTGGTACGTACCGCCTGTACCGTGCTGTACCTTTTCGCTGATGTACGTAGTGCTACGTAGCACTACGTAAGGGGGTACTGTTCAATTTCGTTCAATTCGTAAGGTCACAGGTCACAAACCTCAATCCTTACGAAAATTTTCGTAGGTCACAGCGTCACAAAGGGGTCATACGAAAGGTCGCCTTCAACTCGAAAACGGGCCAAAAAACGGTGTAGCGGCCCCACGGGGATCATCGAGTACCTAAATGCCGCTGATAGACAGCTGACATCGGTTATCAAACCTCGCGCTCCTCCACATCTGAGTCGTCTTCGTCGTCGTGCCGCAACCAACCTAGATACCGCCGATTCTGTTTCCTTGTCCTCCTGCCTCTCCCTTCTTCTTCGTCACCCCCATGCTCTGCCTCACCGTTGACTTCAAGATCCTCAGCCGCAGGCTCGGCACCTGCTTCAAGATCCTCAGCGAGCCCCGCGGACTGTAGACCGCCTCCTTCGGAGACAGGCTTCCGTGCAACACGACCTTTTCGTTTGTTGGCAACATCAGCAATGACGGTGGCGACCGATACATCGCTGTCATCCGGCCCTTCTTCGTTGTCAAGTTGGGCTTCGTCGTCTTCAGCAAACTTCTTGATAGTGCCTGGTGGTAAGCCTCGACGGGCTCTACTCGCCTGCAGCTCCTGCCAAAACTCCGTGTTCTGAGACTCTTCATCACGCAGCCTCTTACGGATACGCGGCGAGGTGAGACATTTATAAGAAAGGTCCCACTCCCGTACTTTACAGAGAGCAAACGACTGCAAACCGTCAGTGATTACGAAAATCCAAGACAAATCTGACTAACTTTTTTGACCAGGACCGGGTTATTGATGACAGAATACGCAGCCCATAACCAGCCGACACTAGCCTGGCGCATAGGACCGATTTTCGTATTCAGGTCCACTGGCTTGTACTGATCCATCTGCGTGACGAGGTCGCTGACAACATACGCATGGTAAGCGGTCTTCAAAGCGTGCTTGAATGGTCTGTTAATCCCGACATCTAATGGTTGAGAGACACCAGTGCAGCCGCCGGGAATGAGGTCGACGATAATATTCGGATGGTGTGTCCGCATCCAGTCACCGAGGTCTTTGAACCTCTGCACTGACCAGACGTCCCAGATTAGCAAGCTCTTCTGATCGGGGTCGAGCCCGAGCAGCGTCTTTTGCTCTTCAAAATATGGGGCAAGAACGAAGTCGACCCAGTCGTGCATGGTATCGTGATTGCACCAGTGCGTCTTCGTGCCCGAACAATCAAATCGAAACTTGGCCGCTGCGCAATCCGCGTAATTAGCAGCATTTGGCTTCGGGCAAACCATTCTCGTGGCTCCCCCGTAGACAGACTGGATGGGAAGGACGACACCCGATGCGCTGATCGCAAGGAGGGCAGTAAACGCCCGTTTCTCATCTGCCCCAATAATCGAGACCTGGTTTGAGCCCCGCTGAGCCCAAGTGAGCTTTGCACCAGGGTTGTATACAACACCTGTCTGGTCGGAGTTGACAATAAGCGCAGCAGGTATGTCTTCATTTTTGATGATGTGGGCGCGACGCAAAACAGCATGCTCACAGACATCTTCCCAGTTTTCGGGTGTGGACTGAGCGGCCTTCGTTGCTTTCCGCACCGACCAATCCATCGTGATGCGCAGGAATGCGCGGCAGTACGAATCAGAGACTCGGAAATATGAGCCATCCGCATACGTCCTGTCGAACACTTCCGGTGCCATCTTCTGGATCGTCGCGATGATAATCGCTCGCACCCCGATAAGATTCAGTGGCGCGCCAGCTTCGCGTGGACGGGTCAGCTGCTGCTTGACATTTTCGACGACTTCTGGGTACGCTGACTAGTGTAATGTCAATGACGGTAACTTTGTGTTGATTCATCGCTTACTAGAGCGCCCCTGCGTCCTCCTTTGTCATGCCCAGGTGTGTTTCCATTCACCCTCGCTGCATCTAACACGGATTGCTTCCAGATCTGGATCCCCAGGTCATCGCGTTCAAACCAGGCTTGGACGGTGGTCGCCGACAGGTTGGCAAATATATCAGGGTTTCGCGTCTGGAGCTGTTTCACAATTGCGGTCGCCGAGAGTCCTCGCGAAGTTTTCGTCTTCCTCCCTGCCTCCAAAATCATGGAGAAAAGAACTGGTGTCTTCCAATTTTTATAAACGCGCTCGCTCGGTTAATGGATTTTCTTGCGACCACTCTTGTGAGTTCTGTGTTTTTCCTTGTATCTCTGCTCAATTTGCCGTGCCGGACGCGTCATTTCAACAATGTTGTTGGTATTTGGTTCGTCGTGAAGCTCGACCTGCACGATCTTCAAGGAATGAGCTGGAATCTAAGATGGAGGTAAGAACAAACCTTTCGTTTCTTCTTCATCTTGAGAGTGAAGTCTTCGTTACGAGTCCCTGCATCGACTTCCGCAAGATACTTGCGCTCCCGCTCTTCGCGCTTTCGCTTCTTCGCGGCTTCCCGCTTTTCATCAGCGGCGACAATCTGATTCCGAGTTGTCTGAAGTTCCTCTTCCGCCCTTTCCTCCGCCCTCAACTCTGCCGCTTCTTTCTGTTTCGCCTCACGTACACGCCTCTCCTGCTCAGTCTCTTTGCTGAAAAATTTGAACAGCCCGGTATGCTTGCTCGGCGAAACCCCACCCATCGCTTTCAAGCCCCGTGCCGATGCTGCTGTCACCTTCTCCTTTTCAGCATTGGGACGTTTCTTTACTGGGCTTGCTGGTGGGGATCCAATAGCTCGATCCCCGAGCGCTCGCTTTACGCTCCCCCTCATTGGAGAAACAGGGAGGATCGTCGGCGAAGGAGGGGGAGTGCTGACGGGGTGTGGGGTTCTTGTTCATCCTCGCCATCCGACTCAACGTCATCGCCTATGAGATCGAAGCGAAATGTGAAGCTGAACCCAACGTCAGCGGCCTGCATTAAGGTCTAGATAACAGGTGAGCTGCTGAACCTCATCATAAAGGAAACTCACGGTAACATCATGTCGATCTAGAATTTTTGCAAGCGTGTTTAGTCGCTCATCATCGCATCCCTGCGGATCCAAGAGCGGGTATGCATCCTGATCAATGTAGTAGGCGACACGATTCGCTGCAAAAAGCCCACAGTTGTGGCCGTCGAGCTGGCGAAGGCACGGTAATGTCACCCATCCGAACTCGGTGCCGTGATGCTGAAGGATCCACCAGTCGTACGCTTCCCGAAGCTCGGAATCGATGGGCTGCTTCAACGAGTCGAAGTAGTAAACTGCTTTGGACGTGAAATTGACGATGAGGGCTATCCAGTGGTCCCCCCCGACATTCGCCACGGTCGCGAATTGTTCCGCTCCGCCATTTGCAATGTTCTCGCCCAGCTCGCGAAGTTTGCGATATTTTGGTGAGGTTTCGTATTCTAGACCCTCGTTTTGGTGAATCTCCTTGATTTCTCTCGCGTGCCCACTAGGAAGGACTCGGATGGAGCGGTTACGAAGCTCTACATCGTTGTCGAGGAGCTCGAGCATCTGGTCAATTTCGGTCGTCTTCAACCATGCCGTGGGCTTGCAGAAGCTGATTACCCCCTCGGGCTCACATTCGTGGAATCCTCGGAGACGGGAATACCAGGGCATAGCCAGGATTCGATCCAGAATGGCGGGACCAAGCAAGTCCGATGTGTTTCGCTGAATCCGAGTTTCCAGAGCACGGACCGCGGAATCCCAGCGCTGGCGGGCCTCCCGGATAGGGCGAAGCTCAGCCCAGTATGAAACGATCCAGAGGGGGTAGGTATCTTGCTTGCCTGGGATGTGCGCACAGCAAATTGACCTGTATATTATTGCAGTGGGCGCATGGCACAATGCCTGCACAATCTCCCCAATAACCGAAGTCGGAGGCATTGGGAGGGTGGTAGGATCGATATCGGAGCTGCTGGGAACATCCGCTCTCAGATATGCCATCGCGGAGGTCTCGTGGGCGCTTAGGCGCTGGTATGGTATTTTATGAGCACATAATTCTTGTACGCTGCCGCGCGTGCTTGGAAACAGTTTTTCCAGCAAGTTTGCAGGAATTTCAAGCAGCTTTGCTTTTTCTTGTAGTTCCATTGTGGCTGGAGACGGCGGGGCGGCCTTGGTGCGCAAAAGTCGGGCTATTGGCGGGCTTACGAAAAAAATTCGTAAGTCACAACTGTCACAAGTCCGCGTACGAAAGGGTCCACCTTAGTATGGCGTAGTGATTTATCAGTGACCTCTGATTAGCGCAGAGTCGCGATATATAAAAACCTCTAGCTTAGAGGCACTTTTGATATATCATCGCAGGGTCTCTTGGGCCCATGATTACTCAATTGTCTCGGGCAGCCGTCGCTGTGCTGCACGACGACGGCGAACATCCGCATTTGGTCGACATCCATCAAATGTGCTGGACGCCGCCATCAAATGCGATCAAATCTTTGCCTGTCGTCGGCGACGATGGCCACAAAAATACAGGAAATTCGCGAAAAAAATCAGGTGCATAGCGGATATATAACAGATACATATTTGTCAAGTAGGGAGCGAAAGGCGTCAAATAGCAGCTTAAAAACATGATTTAAATATAAATTGCGTCCCTTCCAATGTTTTGTTCCACGAAATCCTCGAGCGATGATGGACGTGCTGTGGAGAGGGGAACTTGTCGAGGTCCCGCAGTGTACATTGCGAGGCACTGCGGAGCCTTTGGTGCAGCGCACGCGCATTTTCGCCCCCGCGGTACTAGCAATACCGCGGGGGCGAAAATGCGCGTGCGCTTGACCAGTGACTGTTAGCCTCGCACTCATGCGCTCGCGCCAATCTACGGGGGCCGGAGGGTGCCGGCGGTGCTGTCCGGATGATCGCGTGCCCTTCAGGAGCATTCACGGGCAGATTCTGGATTCTCTGCGCTGCGCATCGGCACCCCCACTAGATGCGCACTACCGCGACGCGCATCCGGCCGGGGATTGCTCCACCCGCGCAAGCCCCTGCCCGGCTTTGTGAGAGGTCGCAGCGTGAGAGGTCGCGGCATGTTCCCGGGGGCTACAGCGGAGACCGGCGCCGTGCGCTCGCAGTTTCTGCACTGGGGAGCATCGCCGGCGCCGGCACATCTCGCTGTGCCTGGGTCTGGTCTGCTCGGTCGCGCAACTCTTCGCACCGATTCGCAGGGCTCTCAGCTGGCGCCGATGCTTTGCGGGGCGGTGCAGAGCTTAGGGCAGCGCGCACGCGGATTCTGCACCTCGCAGCGCCGCTAATAGCTACGATCCGACCGCCCACCCTTGCACGCACTCTGTATGATTCGCAGCGAGTGCCTGTGGTCCTCCGCAGCTACCAGGCCTCGACGCTACGAGAACGCGCACATATCCTGCCCCCAGCGGCCACACCAGCGCCGAGCACTGCGCCGTGCGTGCGCGCACCATGAGCACCGTCAACCGGCCCTATGGGAGTCGCAGAAGGTGTCTGCAATGCTCCGCAAGCCGTTGCGAATCCTGCCGCGACCTGCGCATGCGCAAATGGCACATCCAGCAATATACGCGGCTGCGCTTGCAGCGGCCACGCTAGATGTGTGTGGCGAGCGCGTAGCTATCTTCGGTACATGCAGGGAGAGGTGGATGGCATAAGGGGTATGCAGTGCGCCCGCGGCAGCCCGCACGGACAGGTGACGTGGCATATAAAAAATGACCGTGCACTGCGAACAGTAGCCCAAATATCCCATGTAAGTACCTGGAAAACTCGAATATCACAAACGACGCACCAAAAAGCATGCTACTAAGTCCCATTGCCATCTTTACCTGAATTCTCCGCACCCATCAGAATTGCCGAAAATCGTGCATTTTTCGAGCGACGGACATTGCACGAGTCGAGGTAGAGGTTGAGAAAACTAGGGTGGGAGTGGGACAAAAGATATACACCAGATTGAGGGGCGTTGGACCAAGCATGAAGTATTGACAAGTGTTCGATGGTGAGGTCGACAAGCTAGCCGCAGCAACAGATTGGACCCGTGAGAAGTGAGGAAAGGGCGGGGAGGCGTGCCGAGGAGGGTTTAGATGAAGTCGGAGTACTCGTCGTCCAAACAGATTCTTTCCAGGAGCTGGTGCGCAAAAAGGTCACGCGTGTCACACCGGGTCACTGTACCGGAATGTTCCCGACGGGCGCTTGATGGGCGTCTACTGGCGCCGTAACAGAATGTTTATGTTCGCAAAATGTTCTCATCCACTTCCCAGAAGTTGTGAAGAGACAAATCTCTTCAGAATAGCAAGCCCAATTTATTGGCGAAGAATTCTCCTGGCATATACAAGATGTTGAGACAGCGCTATCGAAAAACCTCGGTTTTGGCGCCACAACATGAAAAACGAGTTCGATAAACCCAAAACATCGGCCATATTTGTGTTCTATCATCATAGACAGAGTCTACAGGGCTAGCCAATGACAAAAACACCAAAAGTTGCGAACCCTCACCATAGAATAAATTTCAGATGGAAAAATATGCATTGGGCAGAGACTGGGTCATAACTCCACTGTGTTTCAGGCTACTTTCCGGGCACTTTATTCGACTTCTTGTTCTGTCTCAAGGTCCTGGAACTAAGTGGATGTTCGCAATTGGTTATCATTCCAAACCTCATTTATGCCCGCAGATCTCCACTATACAAGCAAGTTGGTGGAAATCGACATGGTTTTGTACATGTCTGTTACGGTGCCGCCAAGCGCACGCTTGTCAGCAACAAGTTGTCAAGTGCCTGCCAAGACATTGTGCCAAGCGCTGCCAAAAGTGCTTCGGTACGGGGATCCGGGAGACAATCAGCGTGCCTTGACGGCTCTTGGTGAAAACTTCGACGCACAACTATTCGTGACCCACTAGCGCATGAAAAAAAGAGATAGGAATGGCATTTGGATGATTGTACAGATGAACAAATAATGCGACTGCACGAGAAAATAATCGTCGAAAAAAAATACAAGGGGCAAAGCAGCGGCTAGACAGACACGGTGAGAAAGACAGGTAGTGAACGGAGACATTAGACTGCGGGGGCCGAGCGGAACATGCATCAAATGCAGGGAATGTGCGGTATACGGCGAGGCTGGTATGCAATGCCTGGGGCAGGGGAAAGCGTCGTGGGGCCGGGGGGGAGCGTCGTGGGGAACCGGGGGCAGCATCGGCAGTGTCGGCGCAGTAACAGTGGGCAGTGGGGGCACGTGCAGCGCTGAGGAGCATACCAGAGAAGCGATTGGAGTCGCAGAATGAGCCCTACACAAAGCGAGCGGGTACGCAATGCGCGGCAGGCTGGTGGAGCTGCATGCGCAGGGTCGGCGCAACAGTGGTGGGCGGCGGGCGCGTGTGCGGCGCCTGAGGAGAGCCCAAATAACGCATTGGGGCACCGAAATGTGCCTGGCGGGGCGTGCACTGGTACGCAATGCGCGGCGGGGCCGGGCAGCGTGCACAGGGTCGGCGCAACAGCGATGGGCGGCAGGCGCGTGCGCAGCGCCCGGGGGGCATCCCAAATAACGTGTTGGGGCACAGAAATGTGCCTGGCGTGGCGTGCGCAGGTACGCAATGCGCGGCGGGGCCGGGCACCGTGCGCAGGGTCAGCGCAACAGTGGCGGCCGGCGGGCGCGTGCGCAGCGCATGGGGGGCACCCCAAGGAACATATTGAGGCAATGAAATGCGCCTGTCGCAGGGCGCGGACGGGCGGAATAAGCGGCGAAGGGCGGGGCAGCGAGCAGCGGGGGCGGGGAAGCAAGCGGAAGCACGGCGGGGCCGGGGGCGGGCAGCGCATGCATGCGTCATGGTTTATAAGGGTCCGTAGGAACGCAGGAAGTGCGCTCGGTCCCGGGGTAATTTTGGGGGCAGTCGCGGCGGGTATGCGGGCAGCAGCGGGCAGGGTGCGCAGCAGGTGGCGCTGAAATCTCGGTGGCAGAGAATATGGTATCAGGGCATGGCTCTGGTGAATTTGGAGAGGAACTGGAGGCCAGGGGATATCAGGATGCGAGCATAAATTCCAAGGAAAGCGAGGTCAATTGCGAGCTTTCAGATTGTATTGAGGAGCTGTTATTTTGGGAGACGCCATATTGAATGTGGAAGACTCGAGCTGCGAGTTTTCAGCACAATCGGCTGGCAGATGCAGCTTTTGGGGAAAATTCGTCCATCTAGCGTGGCCAGCACAGCGTCATTTCCGAGGGAATCAGAGCCATTCAAAGCTCAAAGAGCGACATTTGAGTAGCAAGGACTCAAAAGAATAGCATAGAAAAGGCACAGAGGGGGCAGTGGATGCGCAGGACAGGGGGAGCCAGTGTGGTGGAGGAGGAAGAGTGATGATGGAGGACGATTGGGAAGTAACAAATGTAAATAAACGCCCAATTTGGATGGAGCGATGCGCCCATGTGCACGGACCATCAATGGCGGGAAGCACATGCGCGGGAGCGGCCAATGTGCAGCGGGGTTGTGGCCCAGAAAGGTGTGCTGATGTATCAGAGCATCCGCTGGTTTAGCGGGTTTGATATATCATTGGTCTCCGCTGATCAGCGGTGCTCTGATATATCAAAACACCGTATACGCCTGAAGGGTCAATTCGTAGGCGATGTCACACCCCAAATGGTCTTACAAATTGAACGAAATAGAACAGTACCCATGGTACAAAAGGGCCCAAGGTTTGCTGATGTAGGTAGAAGATGGCGTGTGGAGAGTGCTAAGAAGGGTGTGATGAGTTTTACGCCTTGGCAGTATAAAGTGCGAGTCTGATTGGGAGGTTCGCCACACGCCTTCGTGATGCGTGACTTCAACCAAATTTCGATATCGACACCAGGTGCGCAACCCGTGACTATTGATTTGATCGAAGAAATCCAGCATATGCGAACAGGTTCGAAACGTAAATTAAGGGAATTCACAGTAGGCATTATTTTCCCGTCTGTGAATAAAAATAATAAAGTGATGGGATGAATTAAATCTTTGTTTACGGAATAAATGTGTGATTACCCCGTTTGTTTTCCAATTATTTTAATTTTTCCCATACTTCGCTTTGGAAGGAGTCTATACCAGAAGAATAGGACTGGGACTGCCCCAGTCCTATGAAGTAGGACTCAGTCCTATGAAATAGGACTCAGTCCCATTTCTTCGGCTAAAATGTGAAGCAATGCCGACACTCATGCGACTGATATGGGAGCGGCAATCGCTCTCGCTTGTGCACTCTTGACATTGTTAAGTAAGTGATGTTACATTTATCGGCCATCAACATTTCGTATTTAATCTTCGCCTCTTGCACGCCTCGATGCTGTTTTAAGTTTCCGCGCAAAATCAGCTGCTTAATTCTTACAGGTTTTCTGCTTCAAACTGGGCCCGAATTTATAATTGCGCCCTAGTAGAACCAGATGCCCATATCCTCAGTAACTGCCTCGCATTTCCATCTGCGCACCAACAGCACAAGAAGGCGGCTCTGGAAGACTGTAATCTTGAGCTCCGGTATGGCGATGTTACCAACGGTTTCTTTCTGTACTCGCATCTCCTTGAAAAGTCTGAACATGGGGGGATTCTTGTCCTTCCTCATGATGAGGCCAATTAGAAAGGTCTACTTAAACCTGCCCTCGCCGAACGCAACGGCGCGATGGAAGGCATCGGGCAAGAATATTATACTCATGCTTGCAATGTTTGTTTCGTAGTTTTCGAAGATTCAGGCGGTAACCTGAGTGTGCCTCACATTTTCCTCTAACATAACAATGCTAATATTCTGTGCAATAAAAATCCAGATGGCTTACAATCAGGCATCGCTGCTGCAAGGCTCATGACTGCAAAACCCCGTTAGCATCCAACCACCAACACTTTTGCCCTGATCATGAACACTTCAAGCTGCAGTGTGCAGTCATTGAATGCACAAAGGATGTGTTAACTGGGCATCGCACATGCGAAGGTCCCGATCATTGTGCACTCGATAGTCGAGACAGCATATTTCAGCTGCGGAAAGTCTATTTCCAGCTTCGTTCGCGGTTGAAAAAAGCCGGAGTTGCAGTTCAAGAGGACTCGGTGTCTCCGGATAGCAGTGATGTCGTCGATGACGATGAGGTTATCGTTGAACTTGGGCCCAGCGGACCAGTGATCGTGGACTGCGATAGCAAGCTCGAGACTGATAATCGGACACTGCATGCTTACTTCGGTGCCCGTCGCACTCACAACGAACAAAGAACTTATCATGCGCCCTTGTGGTATAATCCTTTCTTGTGCAATATTTTCCGGGTCTGAAGCAATCTCCGCCGTCAACCTACTCTTTATATCTCGTAGTGATGATGATGTTGCGACTGATAATTCTTTTAGGACTTCGCGAAGGCAACTTTCCCAACTCCCCAGTCCACTCCAGAACTCTTTGTCTATGACAGAAATTGCAAGCTGGATGCGCATCAGCGTGCGGTCAAGGACCAGCACTTTGCCAACACCGGCAAGCCCGTGGATATTGTCCATTTCACCTGTAAACATAAACTCACCGACTGTCGACTCTGCTGTAACCCGGCCGCCTTCCCTGAGTTGATCGGGAAGGATGGAAAATGTCGTTTCAATATGTCCATCTGTGAACAAACCAATGTTTGGTTTGGTGGGTTCATCTCGGTTGTTCAGGACATAGAGGTCAAGCGGTATAATTTTTTTTCTGGATGAGATGATAAAGCACGGGAACAGATATGTGGTGGCTCAGTTGAAGTCGAAAGGACACTGTCCTTGGATGATCCCCATTGAAGCCCTATTTGCTAGCATCAGAGCAGTTAATTTGTATACAGTGAGCTACGGCACATCTAGGGAGCCAAAAATTACTCAGATGAGTCTCCATAATCATCCTGATCTTCCTTCCATTTTTCCATTTTTTTTCTCCCTTCTTCCAACTTGATTAACGGGTTTTGATCCCACCCTCAACCGACATGGGCCATGGGCCCAAAGTTATCGCTGTCACTCAGCCGGTGTCACTCAGCTTACGTCCTTTGACAGCCTGTCACCAGAAGCGATGTTCATCAACTCTGTCAACTAAGGCAACAAGTCCTATGCCCATAGGACTGAGTCCTACACCAATAGGACTGAGTCCTACTTCATAGGACTGGGGCAGTCCTAGTCCTACTCTTCTGGTCACTCCTCCTTTGGAAGCTTGATGTCTTTGGGCCTTGTCTCTGGCTTGACCTTGACTGGTCTCAGCTCCTTAGGATTCCTTCTTTGTGTCAGTAAATGCCTTAACCTTGCTGGCACCCTCTGTGCCGGTCTCTACAGACTTAGAGTTTTTTTTGGACCCATGGGCCTCCTTCAGGGATGTTTCTCGGGCAGGGCGGCAGCGGTCTTCTTGTATCTCGCGAAACACCGTCGGGAGCCTTAGTTTTCCCCATGGGCAACAAGGATCAGGCACAGGCCACTTACTTAAGTTGGGCAAGCACATGAATAAATTTTATAAACGAGTGTTTATTCCACAAATGAGACTAAATAATCTTGTTTGTGGAATATCTTTCGGTTGTAGAAATAATGGTCCTATCAGTTGAATGTATTTATTCACAAAGGGGAAAATACGCCCTACCGTGAATTCCCCTATTGTTGTGAAACTCATACAGCCCCACTTAAGTCTGGGGCGGTCGGACCGACTTTTTCACTCAAGTCGGGGCTCAACTTAAGTGATTTCCTCGGGTTCCCCACAGCGTTTGTGCTGCAACTTGAGTCGTAGGCCCCACTTAAGCTTAAGTTGTATAGCACATCACACTTTGTATACATGAATGGTATTTCAATGTACTTAAGCCCTTGCTGCAACTCAAGTCCCTGCTTGGCACTTGAGCCCCACTAACTCAAGTCCCTCCCAAAATCAGCGAGAACGAAGACAAAAACTTACCTTCAATCCAGAAGATTGGAAGAAGAATAGACTGTGAGTGGGTGCTGAGTTAGTACAGGGGACGTGCGAAGGGTATGAAGATGCATACAAGAACAGAAGGTTTGCGTACATCGCAGCGACGAAGTTGCGGTGGCCAAAGTGGTACTCGAGAAGCATCCGAGGGCGGGGAAGACGACTGTGCAGGCGTGGAGCGGGGAGCTCAGTGTCAGCTTCGTTTCACGCAAAATGACAAAGGAACCTCATACGCATGCTTATAACAAGGCGCCAGCTCATTAATGACCGTCAGACTCACACCCCCCTTGAACCCGCCCTCAGAATATGTCTGCAACACCGTCTCGTCAGTGGGGTACGAAGGGGAGGAACAACGGGAAGGGAGATCCACCCGACTCGTACATCTCGTGCACGGCGTCACGGAACAGTTCTCGGGGATGATCGTGTCCAAGTCGAGGATGAGGTGCGGACGTGTATATCTCCTCGACCGCGAGGTGCATCGCCTAGTCGTCGAGACACTCGATATCGGCCCTCGGAGACGCCTGCCACCTCGTGGTCGCAGAGAAGTGGGTAGCAAGCAGAAAATCATGCTCGTGTCATCGAGCGAGGTGGTGGTGGCAGAAAGAAAGACGAAAAGGCAGTACTATACCACGTGGCTTCGGCAACGTTAGGACAATGGGTCGGAGTTCGGACCTATCAGTGTCAGTGTGGCCGCCAATCAAATCATGTTCTTTGCCGACGGTCATCCACTCGCGATTCACAAGTCCAACACAAGTCCTGCGGCTGCCTCCAGCAACATGTTGAAGACTCGGGAGTCTGCATACTCTATTCACCTGACTCGGAGCAAGTATGCATTTATCCTTGTGGACTCATGCCACCACAACTTGAACAGCGCCGCAATTATGATGCCACCGTAGGAAACGGACTCGGAGCTGGAAACTTATCTGCATAGTACGTCTTTTTCCTCTTCTTCATTCATTTCTTGCTTCATATTTACATCTGCACTCCTTTCCCTTTTATTCTTTTTTCGATCTTTCCGTGCATGCAGTGGTGCGACTCAAGTCGTGTGCGAGACTTGAGTCGTGTGCGCTACTTGAGTAGGTATTGATAATTTGTTTTTTGAGTTGTTTATGCATTCAATTCTCTACTCAAGTCAATGACACTTGAGTGAAAAAGGACTTGAGTCTCCCCCCACGACTTAAGTCTGTTTGACCATAGCATATGTTTTTTCAACCTATTTATGTCTTTGACTCTACTCAAGTCAAAAGCACTTGAGTTGAAAAGTCGGTCCGACCGCCCTTTACTTAAGTGGTGCTCTTACAGTATCTGTATTGTTTGGGGCGATTTGAAGCTAATATGGCATTGTTTTCCTCTCAACTGAGGGTACAGAACACTGAATTCACAGCAGAATTATACTTCCCAGCGGCTTTCGTATGCACTGTCGCGTTATCTGTGAACTCTACAGAGTCTACACGAATTCTACACGTCTATGGCTCGTACGACCTGACATATCAACGGAGCTGCAATCGGTTCCTCACTCCAATGCAACTCAAAACCATCGTTTCCACACTCGTAAGACTCATTGGAAGGTTCCAGGAGTCACCCAGTACTTGTGAAAGAATCACGGGTTCGTTCAGGTTTGAACCGGTTGTGAACCTGAACCGAACCTCTACGAACAGGACCCCAGGTTCGGCGTGAGTTCGGTTCGAGGCTGGGATTTTGTGGCGAAAAACCGGACCTAACCGGACCTCGGCAACAGACAACTACTTCCTCGATTGATGATCACTGCCATCGTCTCTTTTATAAAAATTGTCGTCGGAAGTCGGTAGACCGTGGTGAAACATACACTTCTTGCCCCCCTCCATCCCTCAGCAAATATGTCTAGAGAATTGCAACCTGAAGCGGATGCCGTCGAGTCTAGTGCCAAGGATGTCGAGAGTCTTGAGAAGACCGCACCCACCACCTGGTCTTTTCCAGAAGGCGGCCTGCGCGCATGATTCGCAGTTGCAGGAGGGTAAGCACCGAAATCCAGATCCAGATGTGGTCTTCAACTCTTTCAGGTGAATGGTCACGTTTTGTTCATTCGGCAAGATTCAAATTCCAAATAACGTTGAGGTCTTCTGGTGACCTTTCACTTCTGCAGGCGTGATACAGTCTTTCGGTGTTTCCCAAGACTACTATACTCGCATCTCACTCAATGAACATCATCCTTCCGACATATCTTGGATCGGGTGAGTCGTGTCTCTACTTCCTCCTCAATTTCCGTCTCAATCACAGTCAGCTCGGTGCAAATCTTTTTCTTATTTTCTGGAGGAATATTTAGCGGGAAGGTTTGTGGACGCAAATTCTGCGACTGAGTCTACTTTGAAACAGTGATAGCTCTTCGACGATGGATGGTTCAGGGAATTGCTCGCCGGCGGCAGCGCAATATATTTGATATCATCTTTTCTTCTATCCCTCGCTCAACCGCATCACTACTATCAAAATTTGCTTGCACAAGGCGTAGGTATGGGGATCGGCATGGGTGCGACTCGGATCCTTTATATGGTGTTGGTTCTTACGATTCGCAGGTATGTTTTTTTGCGCCGTGTATCTCGATAACAGCCCATTATTTCAAGCAAAAACGTGGTCTTGCCATGCGCATTATGCTATCTGGTAATCTAAACTCTCCGTTATCAAATCCTTCTAACACTTTCGACCAGGAAGTTCCGTCGGTACTGTTCTTTATCCAATCATGATTAACCGCCTGTTCAATGGAAACACGGGTTTCGCCTGGGGTGTTCGTGCGGTCTCTTTCCTCGATCTTGGATTACTCATTATGGCGAACCTCATCATGAGGACTCGCTTGCCGCCGCGTTCCAATACTACGCCCATGGACTTGAAATCCATTCTCAAGGATATCCCGTTCTGGATCTATGGTTTTGGGTGAGCATTAATCTTTCTTGCTATCTTTTGTGTTTTCGAGTACATGGTTGTAATCTTCCTCTTTATAAAATTATGCTTCTCCGTCTGTCTGAAGCCATTTTAAACTCCACCGGTCAGTTGACCCTCTAGTGATCCGATATTACCCCGTCTGCGCCTTTGAACTCCGCCATCAGCGGAAGGAGATGCGAGGCCGCAAAACGGCCGAGTAGCCGCTTGTTGCTCATTAAAGGATCTTCCTCGTATACTGGGGGCTGTTTGTTCCGTTTTTCTACATACAACTGTTTGCAGTCAAACACCATGCTTCACAGACTCTGCAAACATACAACGTGCGAACCACTCATTTCATCGTTCACAAAGTTCCTCATGCAGTGCTCGGATAGGTCGCTATTTTGAATACTGCCGGGTTTTTTGGGCGAACAATCCCGATGTACTTTACTGACTTGTGGGATCCGTTGAACGGTATGCACGATTTTGACCCACAAATCTCTCGACTGGAAATGAGTACAGTGATCATCCCAATGACGATCATATCTGGATGTCTTTCATTCGCGTTTCTCGGCGCAGGTTCAGACGGTGGCCTATTCTCTATGGGTTTTTTAGTGGTGGATTTGTTTCGATCACTGCTCCAGCGTCGGCATCTTTCTCTCGCAATGTCGGAGAAGTGGGGTGCGTCTCAACCGCCAAAAATTCGCGCTCCTCTACTAACTTACGAATCCTGCACGCAGAATACGGGTTGGATTGATGGTGTTTGTATCGAGTTTCGCTTTGTTGACGGGCAACCCGCTCTCCGGAGCAATATTGCACCCGCCGCGTTATACTTGGATCCAAACTACCGTCTTCAGCGGGGTATGGCTCATCTTTTCAAGTTGGGCAACGACATTCATTGATCTATCAGGTTACGATCTTGGCCAGTGCTTGCTTCCTAATCCTCGCACGTTTCAAACAGCAACAGCATTAAGGAAAGTCAAACACGGCAGTGGCTCGATGTAATCGGATACTCGGGAGGGAGGGTCAAAGAGAAGTCCTAGCTTTTTGCCGAAGTTCGTCCCGTATATGTATCTCTGCCATATGTAATTTTGAATTCAAGTCTTGGCCCGAAACCGTGATCTCTTCGCCACCTGCCCTGTACACTGTCAGACACGAAAGATAATGCCGGCGAGAAGCCAGGACGTCCGTACCAAAGGCATCCTCGAACCAGATTCAGAGTATTCTTTATGATTATTTACGGGCCAGGAGAAAATGCCGCGGCATTGCCGCGCATTGCCGCGCCTATCCCAATTTATGACTAGACACCAAAATTAGTGTTCCTGCAATCCAAATCGGACTCCTGGAGCATAGAAATACGTAGTAATGCCTTGATATCTTTCAATAGAGTGCTTCTGGTCGATATTATGATATTTTTCAGGTGAGTTTTGCCTCGAGTCCCCTTCAAAATACCTGAAACTGCAGCCACTATAACCCCAGGGCAGTGGGATGGGTGTTCTTATGTTAAATGGGGGGTTTGAAGGTCTCAAAACCTGTTTTTAACTCGGAGTTTACCCCTGCAACTGCGTGGCAGCGGCGCGTCAATGGCGCGGCAGTGCTGCGGCAGTGCGTGTCAGTGCCGCGTCAATGCGCCTCAATACCGCGGCAGTGCATGTCACTTCTCTGTTTGCACTGTAACTCATTTGTACAATGAACAAGGATGGAAAAGTCATTCCTGTGGATATTGCATGAATTTTTGCGCAGAATAAAAGGGATCTAGTCATACATTGGGATAGATTTTACATCAGCCTTTTGACATTTTGATTGCGGGTTTTTCGGGGTTTTCAGGTTGCCGGATTAGCCGACAACCTCACAACCTCAATATAACCGCAAAAGAAGCAAAAAAATGTCTCCAAAGTCGTGAAAGGGGTGTCTGCCAACTTTTAAGAAGTGCAATGTATCTGATCCCCAAAGAGATTTGCGAGAAAAGGGGAAATAATGCCCCAACGGGGGCTCGAACGGTCGAGGTTGTGGATTCGGGACATAGGGTTTTGACGTTGTGAGGTTGCGAGGTTTTTGCAGGTTTTCCGAGGTTTTTCGGGGTTGTACAACCTCACAATCAAAATGTCAAAAGTCTGATGTATCTGATCTATTGGAAGGTGTCTCAAACCTTTTTTAGACTCAAAACGATGTATTGAGACCTATATAGCACTTTCCAACATTAATTGGAGTGCAGGAAGGGGTGTGGAGAGAAATAGAGGCGGCGCGGCACTTCTCCCCCCTGCCGCGGCAATAACACAGCCACTGATGTAAACATTTGGTGCGCGGCACTGACTTTATTGTTCACTCAACCGTGTTGTATGATATGCAATTCACTTGATATAGCTCTGAACATGTAAGATTCCCTTCCCAATCTGAACAACTTTGGAACAGAATTGTCATGAGTCATGACAGGTAGAGGCCATTGCTGAAAGAATATAATTAGAATCCCAAACCTGCGCAGCACATACTCTATACTTTATAGCAGTGGCCAACACCAGCTTGTTTCTGCCACACCAATTCATGCATGCCCAACAATTACAGAACCAAATTCCTTCCAACCACACATGTTGAATTTCAGTATGTGGAAACTTGAGCAACTCTCGAGTTCATGAGTCCGATTCAATCATTAATATTGAAAAACACACTAGATAAAGCTTCCATTGACCCCCAGAATATTAACGGGATTCTACCACCCGATTTCCGCCATCAACCTTCACGTGACCCACTGGCATCGGATCAGCCCACTGATTGCGTCACTCATGCCGAGCGAACATCACACCATTTGGAGAAACACTTCCATCATGGGAACCACTTGCAGAGAATCTGGAGGATCATGATCGATCTGCGGAATGATTACAATTAGTGATGCAGTTGATGTACTACTAGACTCCGACATGAGCCGAAATCGGCTCGCAGTGAGGATAATGGAACATGAATTGAATTGAATTGAAAGAATATTTATAAGAGCTGTTCAACCCGTCAACATAACCAAGATAGCAATAAACTGTATTATTTGAGCGAAAATCCCTTGCATAATTGACTTCAACATTCCGAATTTTGGCCATCTGGAATTCCAACATGTTAAGGTAGTAACACTTGAGTAAAACAGGCTGGAGAAGTAGAATTAGCTGCCTTCTACCCTTACTAATACTACAGATGTGTGCACCAGTTCCGCAGCAGATCCGCGTCAATGGCGCGCCAATTTATGGCAGGGCGTGTTGAAGCCATGCCATCCCCCTGTTGCGCCATGTCAGTCCAAACCATTCATTGAAAAAATCTGCACACTTTAGGTTCCCAAAGTAATTTAATGTTTGAGGAAAGCCGACCACATCTAGCATCACACATGTGCGGTCATTCTTGGGCTCAGACTTGATTTTGACAGCATATTTGAATGTCAATGAAACCTCTTGACCCCAAATTTTGCCTCCCTGCCTTGGATTTATGGAACACAGTTGAGTGGTCCCCGCCGTGCACGGAATAGTTGCATCAGTGGCTGTGTGTCTGCCGCGGCAAGGGGGAGAAGTGGCGCGCTGCCTTTATTTCTTTCCACACCGACTCCTGGAGTAAAATTTGAGCTGAAAATTGTTATATATATCTAAATACATCGTTCTGACATCCAAAAATATCTGAAACACTTGCCAATATAAGCACTAATAATCTATCCCAATGTATCACTAGATCCTCTTACTTCAGTGCAGAAATCGATACTCTTGATTGAATGATGATCCTTTGAAGACCTTTTACTGTAAAAATGAGGGTGCACAAAATTCAAACACCTTGGGATACCAGGCCAAGTGCGCTTTCAATATATCAAGTTGACCTATTCTGTTATATCATATTCAATTGACAATGTAGATTCCGGGGACCAGTGTGTCATTTCAAATCAGTGCTATTTCACTCAAGAAACATTTCTAGGCATACTGGATCTCTTAGGGCAAATGGCCCCAATCGTTACCACAGTGCAAAGACAAACATGTGCATCCATGGATGCACTGTTGCCAGTCAGCACGAGAATGAATGAAAAATTCACACTAGAGCTGGAGCCAATTAGCCCCTTCATTACAGAAGAGAACAATATCCAATCTAAATCAATTCTATACATTTTTTAGGACGTGTGAGAGTGAATAAAACTGAAAAATGTTTTGCCTGTCTCAAGATATCAGGTCAAATCTGTGGAGTCGCCTGGGGGGTTCCATGAGATGAGAGATTAATTGAGAAGGGAAATACTTGATACATATCCAATGTTTCATCTCTGGTGAATATTTTGGGAAAAAACATCTGGTGTCCACTATATGCAAATAAGGGTCTTTGCAGTTAGCTTGGCTCCATAGATGTCATTGAAATGACTTGTAGATTGTATTCAAACTGTCCAAAAGACGGTATTGTGCGTGGCTGAAGCTGCGTAAATACGGGATTCCAACTTTACGATCAAAATGATGGTAAAGCTGGAATCCCGTAGTCCCCATCAACAACACGTGACTTGTTGGTTTCTTTCTTCCGTCCTTGCCACAGCTGACATTGTCTGGCTCTCTGCCCTTCTTGGGCAACCCAATCATTGAGTCCCACTCTTTTGCCTTACACTCCTTTCAGTTCTGCCTCCTCCCTTGCCACACAGTGGCAGCATCTGATAATTGAGATTTGTGGTTCTCTCTTTTCTCGTTGAATCTGACAACACCCGCATGCTGGCAAGTAGAATGCATGGGACTCAGAGATTGAAGATTGAATCAAAATGACTCAGGGTTTTATCAAACACATCTTTAATTATTTCCAGCCCCATCAAGATGCGCTGGTGCCACCGGTACATCCTGACGTAGTGTTACCTACAAGCATGGTTCCATGCTACCATGAAGCAGGTAGGTCCTCCATTTTGAATAACTGAGACACAGTAACCATGGTGACGATGATGAGAGTGACTCAGAACTTCTTTTTTTTTTTTTTTTTTTTTTTTTTGGTGGTATGTATAACAACTGGAGGGCAACTAACAATGGGTTAGCCCCCTCCAGCCACGTAAGTTTGGAGGACTCTCGACCTCCACGAGAAAGGGAAACCACCCCGAGGAAATGCCTTACGCACAGAAGTGTGGGGCACTATCGGTGTGGGACTCAGTGCCATCATCGAGCGCGGCCTCGCCGGGCGGGCGGGGACGGAGGTCTATGTGACCTCTTCGGCACTATACCCACTAAAACCCCGGGTTCTCGGAGCCAGTCATCTGGGAGTTTGTCATTTTCAAACAGGGTGCCATTCCAGGTTTCGAGGACAAGGGATGGAGGGATGGCGTGTTGCCTTCCGTATTTCAATCTGTCTGTGAGGTTTATATCAATCTGAAGGCGGTCGTTCATGATTTTCACCCAGCGGTTATGTATCTCGTTTGCAGTGGGGGCCACACCGCCACGTCCAATTACGCTGTCACATCGTAGTTTCCAGATCAGGTGCATGGACTCTGTCATGAGGATCGTGTAGAACCTCGAAACCGCCGGGAGAGGTTTGCCCGTTGGGTCTTTAAAAGAGGCAAGTCCCGAGCCCATTAGGAGCCCCATTGACATGCCTGGCCAGTCCTGGCCCTTCTTGAGCCACAGTTCCTCGGCCAGTTTCCACACCTCGCTTTGGCCTGGGCTTGTACATGCTGTCAGGATGTGTTCGAGAGATTCCTCCTCTCCACAGTGTACACAAACTGCGCGCTCTCCGCATTCTGGGATGTGAGTCCAGTATTTCCCTAAGCGGTGAGCATTGTGTATACTTTTCCAGAGGAAGTTACGGACATTCGGACTGATTTCTTTCAGGCGTGCTTTACTCCAGATGGAGGACGGGGTAGGGGTGAATTTAAAAGCGAGCCTCACTGCGGCTTGAATCTTCCCGATATTTTCATCAGTTGCCTTACGCGCGACCGGCGCTTTCATCTGTTTGATACCTTTATAGGCTATGGATTGTGTCATCTTCGATAATTGTGCACCGGGCAGAGCATCCTCAGTCCGTTTTGGTATCCAGATGGTATCATCCTGGGACTTCCTCTCCCCTTCTCGTGCTAAAGTGTTCGCTGCTGATGATCCAGCCGCTGTTTTCACGACCGCAAAGGTGGTTTTCCCAGTCCTCTGGATGAGTTCTGCTGCCAGCGCCTGCATAGGAGCGGGATTTGACACTCCTATCCATCCCTCGTCGATCCATCTACCCAGATCTTTTGTCATTGACTTGCTAACGAAGGGCCGAGAGCTCTCTAGCCGGAGGTTCGTTTTCCTATGTGCGCTTTGTGTGGCAGAGAGGGCGGCAATCACCTCCGCGCCTTGGCGGGTCTGTGCTACAGCACAGGGGATTTTTATCACAGTGTTCCGAGGGTTTTCATCTGAGATCCAGATACCTGCTCCGGATGAGACTAGTTCACCCTCAGACCGGGTTATGGACCCAGCATACGAGAGTGTGGCTTGTTCAATCTCTGGCTGCCTCATGGGTGGGGCTGCTGCACCCTCCTCCTCTGGGGGTGTTTTACTGTTCGTAAAGATACGGAAACCATCAGTGATACTGTGTAGCCTCTGGGGTTTACAGAAAACCCTAACTTCGTCAGAGTCCTCTTCAGATGCATCGTCTGTGTCCTCTTCATCATCATTTACAAGCCTTGGGTCCCACTGGGGGAGCAATTTGTCCAGTTTGGCGCGCGCCGTCATTGCGCATTTGTGTGGGTTCGTGCACTGCCTCAGGAGTCTGTCATCCAGGCAGTCCTCACAGAGGCACTTTGCATGTGCAGTATGGTCCGGGTCACTGAGCCGCACACTCAGTGTGACTGCATCTCCCATTTTCATTGCACTGTGCTTTCCTCGAAGGCATCTGCAGCGCGCATCATTATTTATATGCTTTTTGGTTGGGTCTTCACCAAAATGGTGCCACATAGGGAGTTCAAGCAGGACAGCCTTGCGTGGGGTCATGCCTGAGAAACTAACCCCCAGTTTTCGTGCGCATTCCAGCATTTCACGAAGGCCAGCATGTATTGTGCTTCTCTTGACTTTCCATGTCTGGAGGAATGGGTTGATCTGGGATTCAGAGTCAACTTTGGGCTTTTGTAGTGGGTGTTTTGCGAGCCTAGCATCGGCGACATAGCACCATTGTGCTCTCGATTCGTGGTCTAAGTTTAGGTAGGACTTCAGCTTCATAACTTGAAGAGCCTGGTTCCGCGCAGTTAGGTCAAACATATTTTTTCCACCTGCGGATATTGGTGCCATAAGTGTCTCCCTCTGTACCGGGGAGGACTTGGACCCACTCCACATGAACTCTCTCTGGAGCTTGATGAGTTGTTTTTCTATCTCCTTGGGCATCCCATTTACCTGGGTCAGGTACTGCGTCATGGAGCCAATTGTCATTTGGACTACATGTCTTCGTGTCTCTAGTGTGGGATGACCCCGGTCCCACCTCTCGAGTGTGGAGTGAATTTTTTCAATCACTGGGGTCCATATTGCGTGGACATCCACACCATTTCCGATGCGTGCTCCTAGAATTCTGACAGATTCACCATCATCTGCAATGTTGACGGAGTCTGGGATAGGGATATCGTTCTCGTTTATTCTCCTTGTGTCCATAACACTCTGTCTGTACTCGACTGAGCCTATAGGAATTATCTCAGTTTTCCCGGAGTTGAATTTCGCACTGGAGGCTCGACACCATTTTGCCAAAATGGCCTCTAGGTCTGCATAGGAGTCTTCCTCGCAGAGGTATACCGTTGTGTCGTCTGCGAAGAGGGTAGTTATCAGGTGCTCCCTTAGGTTCGGGATTTGGTACCCCTTGAGCTTTGAGTTTCGCAGCATGCATGCAAGGGGCTCAATGGCGAGGTTGAAAAGAAGGCATGATAGGGGATCACCCTGCCTTACCCCTCTCGACACCCGGAACGGGGAGCTTATGACACCGTTGATTATGACTCGGGTTTCAGCATGTTCGTATAGAGCCTTTACTGTGTTTATAAATTTCTCGGGCAGGTTGTTGTGCCTCATAACTTGCCACAGGTAGCGGTGTGAGGTTTTGTCGTAGGCCTTTTCCTGGTCTAGAGCCAGGATGACTCCATTTTCTAGTTCTTCCTCGGCGTATTCAACCATCTCCGTTGTCAAGAATATTTGGTCTGCAATCTTTCTGCCTTTCATAAAACCGGCTTGATTTTTGTGTATCAGAGTGGGGATTGTCTGGGTGAGTTTAATGGTCAGAGCCTTGGTGAAAATTTTATAATCTGTGTTGAGGACTGTAATCGGCCTATAGTTAGCTATGTCGGTTGGGTCCTTCTTTTTGAAGATTGGACACATCCAGCCGTCTGTGAAGCCAGTACCCGGTGAGACGCCATGACGTTCGATTGAGTTGAAGACCTCACACAAAAATCCTATTGCATCGAGTTTTGGCAGAGGTGCAGCTGCCACATCTCTAGACTGCGCGAGACGCGCTTCAGCTCTCTCAGTTTGCTGGAAGACTTCATAGAGGGCCAGCCAGAACTCTGTTGGGATCCCGTCTAGGCCCGGGGCCTTGCGCTTCGCCGACGCCTTTAGCGACCTGATCACGTCCTCTCTTTGTATCTCCTGTTCAAGAGGGGCGCCATCCGCTGTATTTGGGGGTCCAGTGTCCTCGAGGACCTGGCGGATATACTCGTCTTTCTGCGCTGAGTCCTCTTCTGTGGCGTCCGTTTGTAGGTCATTGTGGTAGTTCCGCGCGAGTTCGGCCATTGCGTCGGATCGTTTGCAGGATTGTGGTGGTACAATATCTGTCCGCCGTAGTTCGTACATGGTATCCCGAGGTTTCATGTCTTTATTTACTCGGACCGAGAACTCATTTATGGTCTCCATCTGTGTCCGGTATCGCAATTTGGTTGCCATCCTCTTCCTTGACCGTTGTATGCTCACTATGGTATTAATCTTCTTTTGCAGTGCGGCGGCTTCGGCTGCCCTGGCTTTCTCGTCTGCCACCGAGTTTGTCGCACCCGGCGTGGGAGTATTAAGGACGGCCTTGCGTTCATCCTGAAGTTTTATTCGTTTCTGTTCTAGTGGGCCGATTGACTCTTTGGCTCTCTCATGGGCAAAAACTACGATATTGGTTTTGTACAGTTTATTCTGCATCTGGATGTCTAGGGCCGGATCAGCCTCCTTCTCAGCTCGCGCTTTACGCCCTTCTGCAACTGCGTACTCCAGGAGTTTTTTATCTTTTGTCAGGAAGGTGGGGATAGCATATCTCCCTTCACCGAGGAAAGGTGTACCGGGGGCACTAATTGTAACAGAGATTAGACGGTGGTCCGTTAGGCCACCCGGGGCATCAGATATTTCAAATCTGCGGCATAATCTGAGTAGGTCGTTCGATACATTTGCTCGGTCGATGCGGGAGTGCGCCCCATTATTGTGTGTGTACGTATACGCTTTCTCATCCGGATTCATCATGCGCCAGCCATCTTTCAGGCCTAGCAGGTATTTGAAATTAGCCAGCGCGCTTACTGCGGCCTCATCGTCAAGGTGGTGGGGAAGCCGATCAATTGCGTCCTCAACTATGTTCATGTCTCCCAGTACCGTGTCGGGGACTGGCAGATTTTGGGTGGTCCAGATTCGTGTGAGTTCATCCCAGAATTCTTTATTTAATTTCATATCTCCCGATGGCGCGTAGATTGCTAGCACGGTGAGCGTGATTTCGCCGTGCCAGGGAATTTTCGCAAGGAGTGCCCGCCCTGGTATAATCTCCCAGGTCTCGACTCCTTCAATGTTCGTGATGTCTTTATTCAGGACAAGGGTAACCCCGGCGGAATTCGGGTGGTCAGGGTCGAGTGTGGTAAACAGCTTCAATCGTTTGCATGCTATGTCTTCCTCAATTTTGGAGGCCTGTTCGTCAGATAGATGTGACTCCCCCACTGCGAGGATTCCGATTTTTTCATCATACAATAGCCTGCTGACCTCTGGCCATTTGCTCGTGCCGTCCTCAGAGAGGGTACGTCCATTTATATTTAGTGCTGCCAGCTTAGTCTGAGCACGAGTATTCCTTGCAATACTCGGGTTGCCTATTTGCTGTGCACGACGCTTACGGTTCAGGAATGAGGGAATGGATTCTGTTTCCCTTGGCGCACGGTCTGTGTCCCTCTCCGGGACTTCTTCCCTTCCTTGACTCTGGCGAGCCTCGCTGGCCCTAGGCCTGCTGCCCCGACGCATTGGTGCGTCTGTTGGGGGCTGGGGTCTAGATGGACCCTGACGTCCAGAATTTGGACTTGCCCGTACGGTCGCGGGCGGCGCATCTCGTGCACCTGAGCCTGAGGCTCTGCTCCTCCTTGAGGAGCGTCGCGGAATTTGGGATTGTGTTGCGCCTGATCCATCGGCATTGCTTTGGTTTGAGGGATTGCTCCCTCTCACCGCAGCAAGCCTCTGGGAGCGCCGCACTCCCCCTGCACCTCCACTTGTGCCTCCATCACCGATCTCTCCAGCTCCGTCATCGGGGCGGCGGCCGATGGGTGGACCGTTCGCCCCTCCGGGGGAGGAGAGGCTAGAGCCTTCAACACCGGTATCGTCATCCTCAATGGTTAAAAGGTGGAATTGATTTGGGGTGGTTGCACATACAGACCTCGGGTAGCAACCGTAATCCGAGGACGGGGTAGACCTGACCGATCTCCAAGGCGAGCGAATGCCAAAGGTACTAGACCCAACGGTGAAAGGGCACCGTCGCATCGTTCCCTAAGGCTTAAGCCTCTCGGCGCGGCTAGCTCAGGCCTAAATAGGCCTCCGCTTTAATGTTCGCACGGAACGTTGTGTGGTGGGCCTTCTGTCCTGCCCTGCGGGTGCGATCGCGGGGACAGCGGATGGGCCGACAACAACTGACCTGCGTTGGGATTCAGGTGCTGGTGGTAGTGGGTGGCGCGCCCCTTCATCGCGCACCTTCCCATTGCACGCAGAGCAGAATTCTCAGTCTTGCTTGTATTGTCCTGAGTTTAACCTTCGGGACTTCGTCAAGCTTCCAGCTTAATACTCATGGCAGCCAAGAGAGGACAGCAACGTGAGTATATTTGACTGGCGTCATTTACTACATGTACCACGTAGGGGAGGGTATAGCATGTACTTGAGAATTCAAAAGAAACCACGGCCGCCGCGACCACCGCGACCGCCGCAGGCACGAGATCCCCCGCCTCAGTTCCCTCCGTTGTTACCGCGTCCACGGCCGCGCGCGCGTCCGCCGCGACCTCCCCCTCGGGCGTTGGTGGGCTGGCTAGTTGTCGCAAGCGGTGGGAGGGTGGTGTGCGTTACCCCCATCCAGCCGGGGACAAGGGGGAAAGGGCATAGGCCCGACGGATGGTCAATAGAGGGGCATACGCGGCACTCCATGTCCGCGCGGACCTCGCCCGTGTTGTTCCAGGTGGTGGCGAAAGATATCTCCGTGAAGGCCGCGCGGATGGCATCATGGAACTTGACGTTCTCGGTGGTGGGCGCCATGAAGACGCGCCAGACCGTGCGGGAGGCACCTCCGCCAGCATCGAGCTCCATTGCTGTTACAGCGAGGGAGCCAAAGACATAGCGGAGGACCTGGTCGACCGTCCAAACGGGTGGGAGTGCGTCGCGGTGCGATAGGAGGAGCTGTGTGAGTCGTGGGTTCTCCGAGACATTCTGGAGAATGGCGGCGGCGGCGTCCTGCCCACCAGCTCGTGTGTTGGGGTAGGTGAGGCCTTGTACGATACCCATGAAGGGGCTGATTGGGGGGTCGGGCGAGAAGGCGAAGAAGGTGATCTCCGACGTGGAGAGCACCGGTCGCCTGATTAGGTCATCAGCAAGCGTCGCTGTTAGTCCGTCGACTCCAAAGACGTTGGGGGCGGGAATGCTCGGGTCCGCAGAGCGCGCAGCGCCCACGCGGATGGTGCCCGGTGCAGAGTTGGTAACTCCCTCGACGAGGAGTTGCGCGGCTTGTGCGTCCCTCACTCGGTCCGAAGTCCCCCCTGAAATCCAGAGGACGACGAGGTTTGCGTTCCTCTTCCATTCCCGTATGTGGTCGGGGTCGGCGTTGTAGAACAGCGTCTCCTGGTTAATTCCGGTGACATCCGGGAACGGGCCTGGCGTCGTGTAGATGCGGGGAGCATTTCCGTCCGCGGTGGCATGTACGGCAGGGGGTGGCGGCGGCGGGAACTGGGGCGCAGGCGCGTGGGGCTGCTGCACGTGCGGTGCAGGTGGGGGCGCAGGCACAGGGAAAGCAGCACCGAGTGCAGCGGCAGTCACTTGCGCTGTGCGCGGTGGGACGAGATTCGGGAGCGCTGCACCGGCGGTCGCAGGGCGAAGTGGCCGCGCCATGGTCGGTTGTGCCGCTTCCATGGCGGCGGTGGCGACGCCTGCAGCGTGCTGGGCAGCCTCGGTCCCTGCTCGGACGTGTCTCGCCCCGGTGTCTATGCGCGGGCGCTTGGGGGACGTGCGTGTGGGCGCGGTGTGTGCGGCTTGCACAGGGCGAAGGAAGGGGCCCTCCCCCATGTGGCGCGAGGAGGAGGCTTCATCGTTGGCGGGCTCAGGCTCGAGGCCGAGACTGCGCTGCTGGGCGAGGTGAATATCCGCGTCCTCTTGTGCGGTTGTGGGCAGCTCCGCAGCACGGAGGCTGGCGGCGACTTGCACTTCAGCCTGTGCGAAGAGGTGGGGGTCGGGTGCAACATTTGCGTCGACGAGGGCGGCGATGTTGTGGTCGCTGAGGACCGTGCCATTCTGCGCGATTTGCTGCGCGAGGGCGGTGAGGGGGTCCACCGGGGCGGGTGCCGCCCGATCCCGAGTATCGTACTCGGTCGTGGGGGCATGCGCGGGGACGGCGGGGTTCGTGCCCTCGGTGGGTGAGGAAGTGTCTGGGGCTTGGAGCGCGGTCAGCCCAAGGTCATGTTTGGGCGCGTTGTACGTACTTTTACGCTTCCGGCTCTTCTCCTGGCGCCGGGTGGCAGCGGAGCGGGGCGACATAACATCCGCCCCCGCGGGAGGGAGGGGTGGGAAGTCCTCGGTCGGAGGTGTGACTGGCGGGGTTGAGTGTGCGTTGATGTCGAGCGCTGCGGTCGCAGCCGCAACGTCCCCCCCCTCGGAGAGTGCCTCCGAGGCACGGCTCACCAAGAGGGAGAGGGGGACGTTTGATCCCGTGGGCGCGGGACTGCGCACTTCCTCGCGCACGCCCTCGCTTGCAGTGGGCGAGACGAGGTCGACGGGTTGTGCGATAGGCGCTGGGGTAGCGGCGGGCGAGACGAGGTCAATCGTTTCGCGCGTGCCTGTATACGGGATCAGGTCTTCATCAGTGTTTAGAGGTGCGTGCGCACCTGCGGCGTCCGGCATGGCAACATCCGCCCCGCCCGTGGTCGCTGGCGCCGAAGGTGCTGACGCATTCGCCGCGCCTACCCCGGCGCGTGCCGTGGCTCCTTGAGGCGCAGCGTGGGTGGTGTGCGGGATCGCCGACGAGGGGCGGGACGCGGCGGTGGCGGTGGTAATGGCCGGGGTGTTCCTGGCAGAGCGTAGGGAACGCCTGTTATCGGTCGCGGTAGCAGGGGTGGCGGAACGGCTGTTCATATTTGCAGAGAAGTTGGTGTCAGTGTCGAAATCAATTTAGTTGACGAGAGGTGAGGGTCCCCGCACCTCACTATAAATAACAAGATAGGCCTTCGCTTCGCTCCGACATTGGCCCAGATCGTCAGGAATCAATTGAGAATGATATCGTATCGCCTCCTGAGTGTTATCCGACATTCCACCATATTCAAATTCGGCAGAATAAAATCGGAGGTCAGAAAACATTTTTGATGTACGTTAAGAGAGAGCCTCGCGACGCACGTTAGGAACAACGTTCTCCAGAGGGAGCAGACACGTAAGATGAGTGAGACAATGAAGAAAAATTGTGTGATTACCGCTGTAAATCAGTGCGTCTAGAGAAAAGTCGCTCGTAGTCGACATTCGAGGCGGTAGAGGGCTGCATAATTGTACACCATGCGGTGGTATCGAAGCGGGTTTCCGTCTGTGTGTGCGTCAGAAAGGTGAATACACACCGACCAGGAGGGCCCCATCCTCTGGTCAGACGTGCACCTAAGTGGTCGCCGTGCAAGTATTCCGGCCCCCGTATCCAGCTAGCGGTCAACGCCTGCGAGATGGGGTGCATGCCGGCACATATTTCCACACGGATCTTTTCTTTCGAATCGCAGGCAGTCAGACACTGCAAACATCCATCAGCGCGCGCTCTCGTTCTTTATTTAACACATAACTCGGAGACGGAAGGAACAGACGCACCCATTCGACACAGTTTGCTACCACTCGCCCCACGCAGCACCGTGTCACCGCGAACCCCCGTGAGCGTGATGTCCGTCTTGGCCGCAGCCAGGTGTACCGAAGGAGCTCGCGGAGCTCTTTGATGGTGGCGATTTCAAAGCACAGTCCTTTGGGATAAGAGACCGCTTGAGATTGATTAATGGAGTTACTACCTTGACGGGAAATTGCGTCGCATGCATAGATTTGTCCAGGTATTGGACGTTCAGAGCAAGGAGGAGCGAAAGAAAGAGCTTCGTAGATGAACCCAGGGCACGAAAGAATTGATCCGCCCGTAGTCAATGCGCAACCAAGTGCCAAGAAAGATGAATAGTCTGCCCCGGCTTGCGAACTTGACGGGCTTTGATGCCAAACAAAATTATGGATGTGTGGTGGGAGATGGGCTTGGATCAGAGGGACTTCAAAGTGTCCTGGTACACAAAGCCACAATTTTTCGTCGCAAGGGAGACAGCTGGGCGAGGATTGCTGCGGGGATGGTGGGAGGAAAGGAGGAAGAGATGGCGCTGCACCGCTCTCTTGAGAGATATAAAAGAGAGGTTGGAGTTGGCCAGAGAGCCGAGGGAGTCCCAAACCGGACAGATGAGGGCTAGAGACAGAGATTGTCCGTAGCAGACCACGAGGACGCTGCGCGAGAGTGAATGCGGGTTAATTAAGCCTTATGGAGCAGAAAAGCAACATGTGCAACGTGATGGGCACCGCCGAATGAGCAAAATCTTAAATAAGGCAAGGGCCGCCAATTTGGGTGGTTCAGGAACAGAGAGAAACTTGACGGCGCAGTACCATGAGGGCACTGCGCAAGAGCTAAAAGAGGTTAATTAAGCCTTATGGAGAACAAACTCAACATACACAATGTGATGGGCACCGCCGAACGAGGAAAATCTTAAAGAACGGATAATATGTGACGTTGGTGTATCCTCCGCTCGTCCGAGGACCCTTGGTGGGAGGAAAAGGCTCAAAAAGGTGTCAGGCCACATTTGCGAGTCAAAGCGAGGTGGACTACTCATCTCGTGGATCAGGAGGGCCTCTTACGCGAGCCAATCCTGTCCCGTACAATTGTCTTTAACCGTGCTGGGGTCGTCTGCGTTAGGGATAAAAAGACGCGTTGGTGGTCCTGTTCTTCGCGCTGCACGGGAAAAACTTGCCTCGTGGATCAGAGAACCTTGTTCTCGTCGTCGCCTACGCCTCGGTTATCATGGCGGGCTTGTTTAGGTCGAGGTTTCGTGTGGTGGTCGTCGTATGCGGTCAGGTCCCATATGCAATCTAGCCAGCAGGTTGTGCGCAGACGGACTCGAGCAGATGTGGATTTTTGATTGGTCGATAGCAAGGGCCAAGTCCGAGGACCGCCGCGTAGAGACTAGGTGTGTCGTCTTGAGGGGAGGCGTACCCGTCCGCGCTCCCTGCTTGCTCGCCCGAGGTCGTCGAGAGCGCGTTAAGGTGAGGGCGTGGAGGTGGTGGTGGGAGTGACGAATTGTTTGTACCGTTTCCCACGTCACGGAGTTACCCTAATTGGGTCGGCTCTCTAGGAGCTCTCGGACATATCGTCCGTTGTCTGCGATGCGACGAGGAGGTGTCTTTACGGACTGGGAGAGGGGGGCAGTAGGTCGGAGAGTGCAAGGGCCACTATCCTCGCCGCCGCTCCCCGGTCTAGCTCCCTTTCCCCGCCACTTTTAGTGGAAAATCCGAATCACACATGGTGGTTCGGATCAAGGGACCTCCCACCGTGACTCAGAACTTCAGGTGAGTGCTTGAGGGTTGATTTTCTCGCACCTCTAACACATTGGTGTTAGCCTGGGCCCAATTATCGTGGACCAACAACTCAAGCTGGCGCTATTGAACAGCAGCAAACCCGCCCTCAACGCTCAGCAAAGGTCCCACGAAGGATTCCAACGACACTGAAGGAATTACATTAGTGGGGTTCCGTATTTGTCTAATATTGCGGATCTAGTCATTCTCGAAAAGTTTATGCGCCAAATAAAATAGTCACAGAGAATTATATACAGGATTGACCACTATCCTGGGCTAATAATAACGGTGTAGTCAAGTTTTAGTCAAACTTTGGGATAGGCTTTACCATGTCTATGGCAAAGCATTTCTCAGGGTTCAAGTAATCCAACTGATGTATTTAGAGTTCAGAACATCCAGGCAGCTAAATTTTTGAGGGAATAAGATGTGCAGAAGGAAAGAGAGGCTGCGCAGCACTTCTCCCCCCTGCCGCGGCAATAACACAGCCACTGATGCAACCATTTTTGGTGCAATAAGTAGTGCACCAGCCACATTGTCCTATCAACTATGTGGTATCATGTGAGATAGTTAGATTGAGCAAACCTTCTTCTTTACCTGCAACTCTACCCACTTTGAGCTCGGAAACCAAGTAGGTTTCCGTTCAGACTGATGTTTCATAATTTGAAAACTCAATTATCCATGGGTTGATATTATTGTCGCCTCATGTATATTCCACCTTGTTTTATGAAAACCAACTGGATCTGCTGCGAGCTTCTTGGTTTTGAATAGCAAATCCAACAGAATATGAATTCTAGTGAAAAATTGGGATAGTGTTTTCACGCGAGCATTATGAACCCTTACAAGTGATTGGTTGAATCTAAGTCATGTGTTGAGAGTTTTAAACCCCATTCCAGGTTGAATCAGGGTCAGAGATAGTGTGTAGAAAGAATTAAACACTGCGCGGCACTAGCACGGCAAAACACAGCCACTGCCACGTCAATGCGCGTCAGTGCTGCATCAGCGCGCGGCAGTGCCACGGCAGTCGCGGCATTTTCACCCAGCCAGATTATTTACCTTTGATGACAAATATGCTGTACAATTTCATTCTATTCGGCGGTCACGCATCACGCACCCCATGCGCCATGATGAATTCTGGTCTTGGTCACAGGTCACAGCGCCCAGTGTGACATTGGGGCCAGATCTCGAGGTGCAAAAAAAAGGCAGAATTTTCGAAATTTTTCGTCTTGACTGCCGAATTTTTGGAGGTGTCACGCCAAAATTCATGGGTTGCTGAAGTGCCGAATCGATGTATTGGGTCACGGGTCCCAACCCGTGCTAAAGTGAATGATATTGTACAGTAAGTGCATCTCAACTGCCAAAAAATTGTGCTCCTTTACTAACTTACAAATCCTGTACGCAGAATACGGGTTGGATTGATGATGTTTGTATCTTGTTGATGGATGACCCGGAGGAGAGCCCGGATTGATTGGGTTTTTCCCATGCCTGGCGCCGTAAGCATCACTAGAACACCTTGTGATGCTTCCGTTGGCGTTGGAATTCTTTTAGCTCACATGCCAGCACAAGTGAATATTCAGTTCAGCTGAACATGTTGCTGAAAATGTAGTCAAAAGTGACAGATTCAGCTACGGTTAATGAGTTCCTGATACCATGAGATTCAGCAGCATTTTCTGCCATGCCAAATATAACAGTTTAGGCAGCAAATTTTTCATGGCAGAAAGTGCGGCCTAAAATTATCAAATCAGCAGCAGTTTCAGCTTGAGCGAAAATGATGGTTTCAGTGTTGCTGAAATTGTAACTGAAAAGGTCGGTTTCAGCTGCGTCAAAATTTATTGTTTTGACTCGGCCGAAACGGTGGGTGAAAACAATCAGCAACTGTTTAGGCACACCCAAAATGGCGGCCGAATGTTGTTGTTTCAGCTTGGGCCAAAAGTGGAGCCAAAAGTGTTGTTTTCAGCTTGAGCTGAAGACAATCTGCAGATGAGCAGTAGATGAGCAGCAGATGATCTGCTCCTGCTCAACTCAACTATATCAGCTGCGTCGAAATTTATTGTTTTGACTCAGCCGAAACAGCGGGTGAAAACAATAGTTTCAGCAACTGTTTAGGCGCAACCAAAATGACGGCCAAATGTTATTGTTTCAGCTCAGGCTGAAAGTGAAGCCCAAAGTGTTGTTTTCAGTTCAAGCTGAAAATAATCTGCAGATGAGCGGCCGCCTATCTGCAGGTGAGTGTAAGGGCAACCTTAGCTCAGTGCGGGAGTGTGGAAACTAGCGGGGGAATCCAAAGTGAATTAATAGGTTGTAATAAATACAGCGCAAGTACTAAGCACCTAGCAGGGGGAATCCGAAGAGAAGAAAGGATGAGGATTCCCATGCTAGGTGAAGGTTTATAACCTAATAGGTACTAGCCAGTAGCATGTGTCCAAAGGGATCTGGAATGATCCCGGGCCTGATCGCATAACACATGCCAGTGCGAGCGACAAGCAAGGGCCGGAGCGGAGGACGGAGGGACGGAGGGCGAGGTCCCGGGCACTTGTGAGGTGGAGCGAGGTGCAGGAGGAGGTTCCGGACGATCACACTGGGGGCAAGCTGTGAACTACAGGCCCTGTAAACTCAATGTAAATGTGAGGGAAACTTTGAGTTTTCTCAATAAATACCCATCATTTACAGTGCCTGTAAATTGGGAGTAAATTTTGAATTTCATCTGGAATTGCACCCAATTTACATGCCCTGTAAATGATTGATAATCCTGGGAATTAATCTAAAAATGCCCATCATTTACACCATGTGTAAATGTGTGACTTACATGCAGTGTAAACAGTGAGCAAATCCAGATACCAAACAACATATTTATAGCTACAACTTCCATAATAAGAAGTTCAGAATTTCCAGAAGGGGTCATTCTATTTACATGTGAGTCTAGGATTCCTAGGATGCTGGCTTTAAGGGAATGATTATTCCAGAGCACTTCCAAACCTTACAAGGGGTGGCAGCTATATTTCTTCTGATTGAGTTTCAGTCCGCTCTCTTTTTCTGTATCTGAATTTTGGCTTCATACATTCTTATTGCATGTCCACCACTCAGAACAATGAGATTATTTCTATTTGGTGACTATTTTCACCTGGAGTTTGTCAGAATATTGCAAGGTTGAAAAACTGTTGCCCCACTTGAGCTCTTGATGAAGACTTTCTATTTCTGTTTTGCTCTCTGTCAGCTCCTTGTTGGTCTCAAAATGAGCCAGAATGTGGGATATCTGGTTGGAACATGAGTTAAATGTTGCAACTTCCACTTCTTTGACTCACTGCTCTTCATGTATGTAGCATTCCTGTGCAGCATGTCATTCTCATGTTGCTCCCCTTGCATTTTTTTTTGATAGAAAGGTGACCAGATTGCCTCCAAAGTCCACAATAGATGACCCACCTTATTATCTTGACATTCATTACCTGCATCTTGCTAAACAATTAAAGCAGTCAATAAAGACACCATATAACTTTGTTAGAGTCTCTGCCAGGTTGGGATTGTATATCATTTCCCTGATTGAGAAGGCCACCAACTGGATCCAATAGTAAGGATGACATCTTGATGCTCTGTTACTCATCTCATCTTTCTGCACAATCCAATGTGTGTCAACCCACGGACTCTCAAAAAGATGAGGGAATAGCTAAAGAGGGCCAGGCTTGACAATATTTCAGATTTAATGTTGTTGATGGGTGGCTGTGAGAGCCGTTCCAGAACACCTCTCACAGCCACCAATTATATTTTTTGTACAGATCACAAAAGTGTATGTAATCATCTTGGGCTGCTCTGGGTTCAATCCTCACAGTATGCATATTTTTTTAAATGCCTCAACCATACAATAACCAATGAAATTTCGATCAGGAGAAGAATTTGCTTTGTTAACTTCCCATGAGCAGAAAATTCCTACTGAGTGTTCAATTGTGTGTTGAAACAGGAGTTGAACACAACAAGGTCCAATCAATTCAAGCTTGACAGCAATCCTGATCATTCGAAATCCTAGACTCACATGACAATATAATGTCCCCTTCTGGCACCTCTGAATTTCTTATTATGGAAAGTGTAGTTATAAATAAGTTGTTTGGTATCTGGATTTGCTCACCATTTACACTGCATGTCACACATTTATACATGGTGTAAATGATGGGCATTTTTAGATTAATTCCCAGGATTATCAATCATTTACAGGGCATGTAAATTGGGTGCAATTCCAGATGAAATTCAAAATTTACTCCCAATTTACAGACACTGTAAATGATGGGTATTTATTGAGAAAACTTAAAGTTTCCTTCACATTTACATTGAGTTTACAAGGCCTGTAGTTCACAGCTTGCCCCCAGTGTCAGGGGCCAGACAGTCTGGACAATCTGGAGCCGGACGGGAGGCCGGACACACACTGGAAAGCCCCAAGTTTCGGCCGACAATAAATTAGAATCAGAATGTTTCGTATCAGATAACGTATCATGTGAGGGGAAATCAAACAGGAAATGGGACATATTGGCTTGGCCGAAATGAGTGGGGATTTGAAGGGTTTCATGATGCGTTTCAAGCGGCATGATAGGGGACATATCAGCGAGTATTTTGGCAGTGTCAAGACACCCGCCGAAACACAGGATATCGATGCTGCCTAAATGGCCGCTGAAATGTATGGTTTCCAGCACGTCAATACAAGACCCGAAATGTGCTGTATTGGCTTGAGTTTCGGCGTCCTGAAAATCAGTCATTTCAGCGCAAATTTCTGCCCAGCTGAAACGCATGCTGACACTAATAGTTTCTGGGGCGCCGAAATTTATCCAACGATGAGCGGTAGACTCATTTCACTGCACCCGAAATCAAGAGTTTCCGGATACGTTTCGGCTGGGCTGAAATCCGGGCCGAAACCGGCCGTTTTCTCCCAGCCGAAACCTAGGGTGATACGGAACGTTTCGGGTCCTGGATTGACAGGCCAGAAATGAAACATTTCTCAGGCGATTTCGGCAGCCTCGATATGCTACATTTCAGCAGGCATATTGAGGCCACCGAAATGTATCCCGACACGTCCCGTATCACTGGGTTCGAAATGTGTTATGAAACCTATGATATCCCTGCTCATTTCAGCCGAACCGATACATGCCATTTCGGGTTTGATTTCCCTTCGCACAATATGTTATTGGATACCAATCATTCTGATACTAATTTATCCTCGGCCGAAATTTAGGGATTTGCGGTGTGACAAAGGGTCGGATGAAGGGTTCCCTTGACATCACCTCCCCTTGGAATACGGTGTCCCAACATACGAACAGGATGTGAGCGTCGCGTTTCCGGAAGGAGAGGCAGTCAAAAGCGGCCGAGGTGATCTGGCGCAGAGCATTGGGGTAGCGGCGGTAGTAGGCCTCGATAGCTTCAGTGGCGAAGACGTCCAAGTACTTAACCCACTTATTGTGTTCCAGCCCATAGCTCTTCCATCGCACCATGTACCAGAGGCTGCCATACTGGACCTTCGCTTCGAGGATCTCTTCGACTTCCCACTGAATGTCTCAGTCAGTCCAGAGAACAGGTGGAGGTTCATCGTTCCGGGGGCATCCGGGGAAGGGGCCCGGTTCCATGAGCTCGAGTTTCACCCCTGGAAAGACTGGATGAAGCTGGGAGTATCGGGGGGGGGGGGGGAGCTCGAGCTTGTACACACCCCTCCCGACAACCTTCACCACTTTAAAGGGTCCGAGGCATTTGTCTGAGAATTTGACAGACGGACACATTGTCCGGATGTCAGAGGCATCGACCCAGACTCGGTCGCCCACTTTGATGTCCGGGGTGGGCGTGCAGTGGCAGTCGTAGTACAGCTTGAACTCATCCTTGGCTTTAACGAGTGCTGCTTTGGCTTCCGAAACCCTGGAGGCGATCTGGTCCCGGAATTTGTTCACGGGCTCCACTGCTGAGTGCAACCTGTTACGCTCGAACCCTATTTGGGGGAGCCTTCTGGTTTCCGTCATAAACGGCACTTGCTGTGTCGAGGAGTGGATGTGGTTGTTGTATGCGAACTCCGCGGCTGGAAGGAGCTCGTCCCAGTCGTCCTGTTTGTAGTTCGTGAAGATCCGGACGAATTGCTCGAGCTCTTGATTGTCGCGCTTGGTCTGACTGTCGGTCTAGGGTGGTAAGCAGTGGACGTTGCAGGCTCTATCCCGATGAGGCGCCACAGTTCTGTGGTGAAATCCGCTACAAACTGCGGTCCCTGATCGGAGAGGTATTTCTGGAGGGTTCCGTGGTGCCTCCAGACATTCCGGTAATAGAGTCGAGTGGCCCCGACTGCACTGAAGCTGGTGTGACACTCGCTGAAGTGGGCCTGCTTACCGAGGACATCAACCACAACCATGACCGTGTCAAATCCGTGAGCATCTGGAAGCTTGACAATGAAGTCCACCAAGACAGTGTTCCAGCATTCCTCCGGAATCTCTGTTGGGTGAAGCTCTCCGTGCGGTAGCTTCCGGAGCGCTTTCACCCAATTGCACGGATCACAGGTGCAGACGTACTGGCGGACGTGCCAGGACAGCTGGGCCACCAATAATTCCGAGAGACAAGCTCCAGGGTCTTAAAGCGGCCGGCATGCCCGTGTGTAACAGGCTAAGCATGAAAACACCCAGTTTTTATTCATTTTCATGTCTATCCGTATGGAAAAGGAGAGGCATTAGGTTTGAGAGCATACACCTCTCCCCAGAGGTGGTAGGCTATGCTGTTGATGACCGAAAGCCAGCTAAACAACTACAAGGGTCGACAACTTAACAAAGGCTCTTACGGGTACTGCGTTCTGGCGGGAACTCACTACGCTGGGCTATGGGATGCAGTTCTGCTGTGTCCCTATGCATCAGAGGTGACCAACAGGGAACTACCAATGATCGTTAGTTTACTACCTTTACCAGCGGGAGAACTGAACTGATATTGTGATAACAGAAAGATACGGAGTCTAGCCAGAGGAACATACGGTTCTTCCCACTACTATAGCTCACTCCTTAGAAGTTAGCTGAGGGTGTTCCTTCACTGGCGGCCATACCCATACAGACTACGAAGGCACAAGGATGACCAGCGGGCACACCAGCCAGCGATGGCCGAAGTGCAAACTGCATAGGATAAACATGAAGCTAGCATCTAAACATCACATTATTTGAAAGCAACACGAAGAGGCTGGGAATCCCTCGCTCCACCCGGACCACACCTCCTGGAGGATAGAGCCCTACACTTGTAAGTCCTGCCACAACTAGAAGACTGGCAGCAGATCGAGTCGAACTTGTGAGTTAGTGGGAGTTAGAAGAAGTGGACTGCATCTGTCACAACCATCAGAAGATGAGCACGCCATAGAGGCTAGGCTCTGGATTCATGTGGAGTATTTCTAGCGGGAGGACAGAATACTCAGGGTTTAGATATCCCTGCAGTATGATTGGCCATCCACCTGTTGGTGGCGCAACACAGGTTGATCCTCTACAGCTCCTTTCATCTCCTTTAGTGACCTCCCATTTGTATAAAAAGCCGCGCTTGAGGATGTATTAGCCAGTATACTATCTGCCCGGAAGTGGGGGTGAATATAGTGGACTCCTGAGATAAAAGACATATTTTTGATATTCAGAAGAGGACCGGATGAAGCAAAGTCTTGAACAGTCCTTGGAAGCACGAGACATAAGTGCCCCCGCTCGAACGAGGTAGCCGCCACATAACTGCCCCCATTCTGCAGCTTCTGCCGCCATTGATATAAGGGCCTGCATCATCTCTTGTGGTTCAGGAGTGGTCCCCGCTGTTCATAGAAGTGTCCCCATTGCTGTAGTTCCGCCGCCTGTGGTCTGTGTGCTGCCTTTGATGATATAGCCGAGAGTGCTATTGGCCCGTGTAAGAGCCCCCATTGCTGCTCGACGCCACCTTCGGTGTGACTGCCCCCATCACTGTACTGCCGCCACTTTCGATATAAGTGCCCGCATTCCCTAACCAGGAGTCCCCGCCTTTCGTGTAATTGCCCCCATAGTCAGAGGCCGCCGCCTTCCATGTAACTGTCCCCGCAAGTCATAGCCACCGCCATTCGGTTGAGACCCACCTTGGTGTAGCACCGCCACCTGCAGTAGAAGTGCCCCTGCTCCTAGCCAGAGCTGCCGCCATCTGTGTAACTGTCCCCGCGTTGTCGAGCCGCCACCAGCCAATTGCTACCCGTTGGCTAGGTGTCAGCCGTTGTTGAATTCTGTTTCCCTCAAGAGTCATCTGGCAGTCATTAGTCTTCCTATTGAACCCCTCGATTCTCCAGCGGCCAGAAGTCCCTGCTCTGCATAACAAGCGCCCGAACGGTCCGTTGTTGTTGCTTTCCCACTACAAAGACATCAATCACCTTTACTTTCCTTGCATGCCCTCTTGAAGGGTGACACGAACCCTACTTCCCCAAACATATTCACAACATTTGGAGTTGGAGTTTGTGATATATTTTGTTGATTTGGATTGTTGGATTGGATTGTGTTCAGTGGCTCTGTTCGCTGTGCTCTCTGGTTTGGTAGTTTGAGTTGGCATATTGATTACATAGCTGCACCTAAGTGCACCGTTTCATCGAGTGTCGTGGTGCTGCGCCATGATCCAGTGCTGGAGGTCCTTATTCCGCAGCACAACGATCTTACCACGGAAATAAAGGAGTCTGTCTGAAACTCGCCACTCAGACGACCGGGGGGAGTGGACATTCTGGTTCTTGAGGAGTTCCTGGGCGACAAGTGCGACAGTGTCCTCAAGGTCTGGCTCGCCTGTAAAGGCCTCTCAAACGTCATGGAGAAGGGGAATCTCGGGTCCGGCAACCACAACACCTTCCAGCGTGCAGACATGGAACAAGTCCGGGCAGAGGAGGGTGATGTCTGTGTAGTCCAAGCTCACTCCGTGATCGGGGCGGTGGGACAACGTGTCCGGATGGCCCATAAGGCGACCAGGTTGGTAGTGCAGCGCGAAGTTGAAGTAGGACAGGTACAGGGACCACTGTGCTTGTCTCTGGTTCAAGTTCTGGACTTTCCAGAAGTACTCCAAGTTCTTGTGGTCCGTCCAGATCTCAACCGGATGCTGTGTTCCTTCGAGGAAGTGTTTCCACTCCTTGAGGGCCTGGATGATAGCAAACATCTCCTTGTCATGGATCTCGTAGTTATGCTGGACATTGTTCAAGTTCTTGGAGTAGAATGCGACCGGGTGCCACTTTCCGTCTGCATCCAGCTGGGACAGGACAGCTCCGGTAGCGTAATTAGAGCTGTTCACTTCGAGCTGGTATGGACGCGACTTGTCCCGGAGGACCAGGACGGGCTCGGCAGTCACCGCAGCATTGAGGGCTTGGAACGCGGCAGCTGTGGCAGTGGTCCAGGTCCAGACGACGCCTTTCTTCGTAAGATCAAAGAGAGGCCGGGCAGTGTCCGAGAACATGCGAATGGATCTTCAGTAGAAGTTCATGAAGCCGAGGAACTGCTGCATGTCCTTCTTGTTCTCCGGTGCGGGCCAGGCGGCAACTCCGGCAACCTTGACCGGGTCCATCTCGATGTGGTTGTGCGAGATGATGATGCCTAGGTACTCAATCAACGACTTCTCGAACTCACATTTCTCTGGCCAGAGATAGAGCCGCCGGAGAACCTCTCGGACGGTCTCACGGTGGTGCACGAGGTCGGAGTGAGCAATGAGGATATCATCGAGGTATACCATAATGTCTCTGGACAGGATGAGGTCCTGAACGATGTCGTTCATCATCATCTGGAACGTGGCCAGGGAGTTGGTAAGGCCGAACTACATCACCAGCGGCTCAAAGAGCCCTCGGTTGGTACGGAAAATGGCCTTCCATTTGTTGCCTCCCCGGATCCAGACATCAAGTTTCGTGAAGAACTGAGTGCCCTTCAAATGGTTAATAAAGTTGTCGATTAAAGGGAGCAAGTACCGGTTTTTCACAGTCATCGTGTTGAGCACCCGGTAGTCCTGCACGAACTGGAGGCTTCCATCCTTCTTCTTGATGAAGAAGACCGGAGATGCCATCGGGGATTTGGATGGGCAGATCCAGCCAGCGCTCAGCTCATCCTCGATGAAGGTGTTGAGCTCCTTCTGTTCAAGGGGGGGATCAGGTACACCTTACAGTTGGCCGGTTTGGGGTCCGGAACGAGCTCGATAGCGTGGTCCCAGGTCTGGTGCTCCGGCAACATGTCGAACGACTCCTTGTCGAAGACATCAGAGAAGTCCGCAGCCTAAGTCGGGACCAAATCCATGGGCAGGGCCACGTTCTGGGCAAAGGGCTCCGCAAGCCGCTTGGACACAGTGCTCCCGGCGCAGATTTCCTTGGCCAGAGCGAACGTGATGTAGAGGATCTGGTCACCATCCTCGAGCTCGTCGTCATTATCATCCGGGTCCGGGCTGAGGTCCAGGAGGTCATCTCCAATGTTGTCTGGGTCGTACCTGTTGTCTCCGTGCCACGCCTCCGAGTTGATGGCACAGATAGATGGGACCGGACCCTCTCAGAGCTGCCGGAGGATCATGGTGGAAATCCTCGTGCCTTGGCGTAACACGCAGAGCTCGTCTCGGCAAGTGCCACAGCTGCTTGGACAGCGGGTCATCCGCACTTCCTTGGTTTCCCAGCCGATCTCCAGATTGTGCTTCTGGAGCCAGGAGTAGCCGAGGATGACGTGCTGCTTTCCGAGCCGTGTCACGGCAAGTTGGATGCGTTTGGAATGTCCCTTGTAGTTGACCACCATATCAACTACGCCAGAGATGCCACCAGATGCATTTGGCGTGCCATTGACATTGAGGACTAGGATCGGCTGTGAGAGCCGGCAGATGGGGAGGTTCCTAGAGATCACGTACTCCGAGTCGATGAAATCCCCAGTCGCTCCGCAGTCGACCAGGGCCTTCACGGACATCTTAGCAGTGGTCTTGACAGACTGCATCTCCAGCAGGATGTGCAGGGAGTTTCGGCCCTCGACAGAATCAATGATGTACCCACTGGGGCAGTCTATGCTCCCACTTCAACCGGCAAATGCAGGGGATGGAAAGGAGGGGTTTTGTCTTTGCTTCCAGCATGCGAACGAGGGGCTCCAGCTCAGGGGTGGGAACCGGAACGGGGGGTGCACCTTTCATTTCAGCTGCCACATCAGATATATTGACTATTTCTTCATACAGACAGGAGTAATGATTGGGAGACACAACCAAGGGTGCACTGCTCACTTGGATGTGTCCGGAAAACCCTCCGGCTCCGCATCTCCGGACCCCGGCTTGGTTGGAAGCCCAGCAGCGGTAGAGAGGTGGGCGAAGAGCTCCACAAGGAGTTTGTCTCCGAGTTGACAGAGAACCTCGTCCAGGACATCCGCATGTCGGACGCCTGCGGTGACCAGGCATTCTCAGGCGAGGTGTCCAGCCGCTCCGCATCAGAAGCAGGTGTGAGGCGCAGGGTGCCCTCGGGCCTGGTCGATGTCCATCGGGACACCAGGGGGAAGACCAGGTGCTGGTGCGGGCACAGTCCGAGCGGCAGGCGCGAGCATGGGGACTGGGAGGAATGCTCCGGCGCGGGGGTGTCCGGATGGAGGCGGAGTCGAGGCGCGGGCAGGAGGGGCTCCGGCCTGCACATGAGCGAGGATGTTGTACTGGTGGAAGGCACGGAGGCGCCATCCGGTGTAGTCAACAAGAACCAGCGGTCCCAGACGTCATGATCATGGTGTTAATCCGTGGATCCAGCCCTGTCCGGTACTTGGTGACACGAATGAGGGGGTCAGTGTATCCAGCCATCGCAGCGAGCTCCTCGAAGTCATCCGTGTACCGGTAGATGTCTCGAGAGCCCTAGTAGTAGCCATAGGACTCCAAACTGAGGAGGGCCTGGTCCTGCTTGTTTTCCTTGGCAAACTGGAGCCGGAACTCGGTCTTGCACTCTGCCCAGGACAGGAACGGGAACAGAACGATTGCGGACTGTTGTTCCGCCCATCATCCGGCTGTGTCCCGTGCCATGAAGGACATGGCATAGCACACAAGTTTTTCCTCCATGACTTGCCATTTATCATGAAAGCCTCCGGAACGAGTCAGAGATATGTAAGGACAGAATGGAGGAACAACTGCCCTTGAGTCCGGCCACTGTCAAAGATGGCCGGGGGGTTCGGTCGGAGGACCGATGTTGCTGCGGGGGTGAGGGTGTTGAAGTCTGGACCCGCCACCGGAGCCGGAATGGCAGGGATGGGGGCAGCTGCAGGTGGTTTTTGACTGCTATGCAGCAGGCGGAGGAGCATAACCTCGACGTTAGCGAGGGAATCTTCGACGGCAGTCAGTCGGGTCTCTGGGTTGGAAGCTGTATCCGGGATGTGAACATCCGGGTGTCCGGATTGCGCGGCCACATTACTGGGCGACGGAGTGTCCGTCAGAATGGGGGAGGAGGGGTAGAGATTGGAAGTGGGAGAGGCCGGAGCGCTGGCGTAGCGGTCCAAGTTCGAGTCTACACCAAACTTCCCAATCTTGACCAGTTGATCCCTTAGATCCTTTCTTCTGCTGTAAGGGCAACCTTAGCTCAGCAGGGGAGCGTGGAAACTAGCGGGGGAATCCAAAGTGAACTAATAGGTTGTACTAAATACAGCGCAAGTACTACGCACCTAGCGGGGGAATCCGAAGAGAAGAAAGGATGAGGATACCCACGCTAGGTGAAGGTTTACAAACTAATAGGTACTAGCCTGTAGCATGTGTCCGAAGGGATCAGCAATGATCCCGGGCCTGGTCGCATAAGACATGCCAGTGCGAGCGATGAGCGAGGGCCGGAGCGGAGGCCGGAGGGACGGAGGGTGAGGTTCCGGGCACTGGTGAGGTGGAGTGAGGTGCAAGAGGAGGTTCCGGATGATTGGGGGCCAGACAGTCCGGACGATCTGGAGCCGGACAGGAGGCCGGACAAAGGGCCGGACAAAAGGTTCCCCTGACAGTGAGCAGCAGATGATCTGCACAGGTGAGTGGCAGATGATCTGCCGCTCCTGCTGCTCAACTCAATCACGCTCATTGGGACATCAAAATGATCAAAACGAAAAAAGGCGAAATATTGTTGAATTGAGCAGGAGTGGATCATCTGCCTCTCATCTGCTGCTCACCTGCAGATTGTTTTCAGCTCAAGCTGAAAACAACACTTTTGGCCCAAGCTGAAACAATAACATTTGGCCGCCATTTTGGGTGCGCTTAAACAGTTGCTGAAACTATTGTTTCCATCCGCCGTTTCGGCCGAGTCAAAACAATAAATTTTGACGCAGCTGAAACTGACCTTTTCAGCTACAATTTCAGCAACACTGAAACCATCAGTTTCACTCAAGCTGAAACTGCTGCTGATTTGATAATTTTAGGTCGCACTTTCTGCCATGAAAAATTTGCAGCCTAAACTGTTATATTCAGCATGACAGAAAATGCTGCTGAATCTCATGGTATCGGCAACTCATTAACCCTAGCTGAATCCGTCACTTTTGGCTATGTTTTCAGCCCCCAGCTGAAACAATCATTTTCGGCAACATGTTCAGCTGAGCTGAATATTCACTTTTGCCAGTGTTAGAGTTGTAAACCCACCCCCACGAAGAGTGTTCACTTATATTAGCCTTCGGTGGCGGTGAAGGCTTTAAATACCATTATTTACCTTAGTTATGTACTTTTACTCTTACTTACTTCCCACCACTACGGACTCATGCAGCCAACTGGGTTGAATCAGCGCTACTGGAAATGTAACTGACACTTTCAGTGTCAGGAGCTGAATCACAGCCACTGGAACCATACCTGATACTCAAAGAATCAGTCACACTGAACTTGAGCCTGATTCGGAGCATGTCGGGGGCAGGGTCAGCTGTTCCGACATCACCCATATCAGGCGCAAGTTCTTTGCAACTGATTCTGCTCCTGACACCCGACGTGTCAGGCGCAGAATCAGGTGCACTGACACACAGCGTGTCAGTAACTGTGGCACTGACACGCAGCATGTCAGTAAGCCAGAAACAGCTCGAGACAATAAGGGAATTGGGATGAGTTCCAGTCTACTGGACACAATAAGAATCAGTTACTATATTATTCTATTGGGGATCCCGAACCCTTACCTGATTCTTTTGTTGTCAGGTGTCATTTGGGGGCAACTGACACGCTGCGTGTGTGTGCACCTGATATTGCTCCCAACACTCGACGTGTCAGGAGCAATATCAGGTGCAAATAATTTGAGCCTGACATGGCAAGTGTCAGAACCGTCGAAACTGGGTACAACACGCTCCAAATCAGGGGGGAGATTGGACTGGCTTATTCTTCACGTATCAGGAACGGTTTCAGCCCACATAATTCGCCCCCCGACATTGAGAGTATCAGGTTGGTTTCTGGGAGAACTTATTTAATCTATTTGGCGGCGTGACTTCTACAATTCTACCAATTGTTTGACATCTTTGTGGTATTGTAAGGGTACGAGACCTTATACTTTTTTGACGTTACAAAGTAGCATTGTTGAAAGCCTGTAAGGGCAACCTCAGCTCGGCGCGAAGCGTGGGAACTAGCGGGAGAATCCGAAGTAACTCAATTCACAGTACTAAATACAGGGTTCTAGAATACGCACCTAGCGGGAGAATCCGAAGAGAAGAAAGGATGAGGATTCCCACGCTAGGCGAGGTTTTTATAGAAGGTAGGTACTAGCCAGTAGCACGTGTCCGAAGTGATCGGCACTGGTCCCGAGCTTGATCTCATAGCACGTTCCAGTGCGAGCGGACAGACGAAGGGGAATGAGGGGGGACGGAGTCCGGAGGGACGAGGGGCCATGTTCCAGGCGAAGGCTGGGGTTCGGGCGAGGATTCCGGACGGGCGGACGGACGGACGGGCAAGGCCGGACGGGGGAGGGGCTCCGGACGAAGGATCGGATGAGGCAGTGGGGCAGTGCGATGGGCCAGGGGCGGACGGACGGGCGGACGGGCAGCCGGATGGGGGGTTCCCCTGACATCACCCCCCCCTTGGAATGCGGTGTCCCGACGCATGAACCGGACGTGGGCGTCGTGCTTCCGGAACGAGAGCGAGTCGAACACGGCTGAGGCGATCCAGCGCGGGGCATTGGGGTAGTGGCAATAATAGGTGTTGATGGCATCTTTGGCGAAGACGTCGGAGTGCTTTACCCATTTATTGTGTTCCGGGCCGTAGCCTTTCCACCGCACCATGTACCAGAGGCTGCCGTAATGAACCTTCGCTTCTAGGATCTCCTCAACCTCCCATTGAACGTCGCGGTCCGTCTGGAGGACGGGTGGGGGTTCGTCGTTCCGGGGGCGTTCGGGGAACGGATCTGGTTCCGCGAGCTGGAGTTTCACCACTGGGAAGACCGGGTGGAGCTGGGAGTACCGCGGGGGAAGGTCGAGTTTGTAGGCACCCTTTCCGACGACCTTCACGACTTTGAAGGGACCAAGACATTTGTCCGCGAATTTGACGGACGGACGGGTCGTCCGGATGTTGGAGGCGTCCAGCCAGACTCGGTCGCCTACTTTGATCTCCGGGGCGGGCGTGCGTCGGCGATCATAGTACAGCTTGAACTCGTCCTTGGCTTTGACGAGCACAGCTTTGGCTTCCGAAACTCCGGACGCGATCCGGTCCCGGAACTTGTTCGCGGATTCCACGCTCGAGCGCAATCCGTTGGGCTCGAACCCCATCCGGGGGAGCCTTCCGGTGTCCGTCATGAACGGGACTTGCTGCGTTGAGGAGTGGATGTGGTTGTTGTACACGAACTCCGCGGCTGGAAGGAGCTTGTCCCAGTTGTCCTGTTTGTAGTTTGTGAAGATCTGGACGAACTGCTCGAGCTCCTGGTTGACGTGCTCGGTCTGGCCGTCGGTTTGTGGGTGGTAGGCGGTGGAGGTCACTGGCTCTATCCCGATGAGGCGCCACAGTTCCGTGGTGAATTCTGCGACAAACTGCGGTCCGCAGTCGGAGATATATTTCCGGGGGGTTCCGTGGTGCCTCCAGACGTTCCGGTAATAGAGCCGGGCGGCTCCGACTGCACCAAGGCCGGTGTGGCACTCGTTGAAGTGGGCCCGCTTACCCAGGACGTCGACCACGACCATGACCACGTCGAACCCGTGCGAGTCTGGGAGCTCGACGATGAAGTCCACCGAGACGGTGTCCCAATGTTCTTCCGGAATCTTGGTCGGGTGGAGCTCTCCGTGGGGTAGCTTCCGAAGCGCTTTCGTCTGGTTGCACGGGTCGCAGGTCCGGATGTATTGGCCGATGTGACGGGACAGCTGGGGCCACCAGTAATTCCGGGCGATGAGCTCGAGGGTTTTGAAGCGTCCGGCGTGTCCGGCGACCCGAGTGTCGTGGTGCAGGGCGATGATCCGGCGTCGGAGGTCCTTATTCCGTGGTACGACAATTTTACCGTGGTAGTGAAGGAGCCTTCCGCGATGCGCCACTCGGACGACCGGGGGGAGCGAGCGTTCCGGTTCTTGAGGAGTTCCCACGCGACAAGCGCAACGGGGTCCTCAAGGTCCAGTTCACCCGCGAAGGCCTCTCGGACGTCGCGAAGGAGGGGAACCTCGGGCCCGGTAACCACGATGCCTTCCAGTGCGTGGGCGTGGAACAAGTCCGGATGGAGAAGGGTAACGTCCGTGTTGTCTGAGCCTACTCCGTGGTCCAGGCGACGGGACAGCGCATCCGGACGACCCATGAGGCGGCCGGGCTGGTGGTGGAGAGTGAAGTCAAACTGGGACAGGTACAGGGACCACCGCGCCTGCCTCCGGTTCAAGTTCTGCGCCTTCCGGAAGTACTCGAGGTTCTTGTGATCTGTCCAGATCTCGACCAGATGCTGCGTACCTTCGAGGAAGTGTTGCCACTCCTCGAGGGCTCGGATGATCGCAAGCATTTCCTTGTTCTGGATCTCGTAATTGCACTGGACGTCACTCAGACTCTTGGAGTAGAACGCGACTGGATGCCACTTTCCGTTCACGTCCGGCTGAGACAGGACGGCCCCGGTAGCGTAGTCGGAGCTGTCCGCTTCGACCCGGTACGGACGTGACTCGTCGGGCAGGACCAAGACGGGCTCCGCGGTCACCGCATCCTTGAGGGCTTGGAAGGCGGCCGCCGCAGCGGCGGTCCAGGTCCATGCGACGCTCTTCTTTGTGAGGTCGAAGAGGGGCCGCGCGATGTTCGAGAATGCCCGGATGAACCTCCGGTAGAAGTTCGTGAAGCCAAGGAACTGCTGCACGTCCTTCTTATTCTCCGGAGCGGGCCAGGCGGCAACTCCGGCGACCTTGACCGGGTCCATCTCGACGTGGGAGGTGGGGATGTACCTTTATTGCATTGTACCCAGCCATGACAGGGGGGTACATTGCTTTAAGGACACACCTGGGTGAAGCAGCCAGGCTCTGCCCATAATGCAATGTACCCTTCCCCTGCCAAATTAAGGCAGGGAAAATGCTCAAAGAGAATGCTGCTCATGGGTATTGAACCCGAAACCTTCCCAGTCTGCTATAGTAGCGCAACGTGATTGATTTCCACTGCACTATCTGGCCACCTTTTGTGAATCCTCAATATCCCTGGGAACCCTAACCCTTAACCCTAACTAACTAACCCCTAACCTCTAACCCCCCAACCCTAACCACCCAGCCTCTAACCCCTAACCTCCTAACCTCTAACCCTAACTGCCTCACCCTCTAACCACTAACCCTAACCACCTAACCACCTTGTTATGTAATTTCAGAGGCATGGTATAACTCCATCCCTTAGCAGCCTACCTATCTCTTCTTTAGCCCAGTTGTTTGTGTTGCTGTGTAGTTGGTATTGTCCTTGCTGAGGTAATCATGCAACAAGGAGGTTTTTGGTTCAAACCAGCCCAACAGTACTTGTTTTACTTCAAAGTGTTAGGGTACATTGCATTAAAGGCACATCTTCACTGCTCCACCCAGCTGTGCCATTAAAGCAATGTACCCCCCTGCTGGGGCTGGGTACATTGCATTGTGGTAACATCCACTGGTGGACGTGGTTGTGCGAGATGATGACGCCAAGGTACTCGATCGACGACTTCTCGAACTCGCACTTCTCCGGCCGGAGGTAAAGCTTGTGTGCCCGGAGTCGTCGGAGAACCTCTCGGACGATCTCCTGGTGGCGCACGAGGTCAGAGTGAGCGATGAGGATGTCGTTGAGGTATACCATGACGTCTCCGGACAGGATGAGGTCTTGGAAGATGTCGTTCATCATCGTCTGGAACGTGGCCGGAGAGTTGGTAAGGCCGAAGTACATCACCAGTGGCTCAAAGAGCCCTCGGTTGGTACGGAACGCGGCCTTCCACTCGTCGCCTCCCCGGATCCGGACGTTGTTGAAGTCCCAGCGGACGTCGAGTTTCGTGTGAAGAACCGAGCTCCCTTCAGGCGGTTAATGAGGTCGTTAATCAACGGGAGCGGGTACCGGTTCTTTACGGTCATCGCGTTGAGCGCCCGATAGTCCTGGACGAACCGGAGGCTTCCGTCCTTCTTTTTGATGAAGAAGACCGGAGACGCCATCGGGGACTTGGACGGGCGGATCCGTCCGGTGCTCAACCCATCCTCAATGAACGCGTCGAGTTCCTTTTGCTTGAGGGGGGATATCGGGTAGACCTTGCAGTTGGCCGGTTTCGCGTCCAGGACGAGTTTGATGGCATGGTCCCACGTCCGGCGTTCCGGCAGCGCGTCGAACGATTCCTTGTCGGAAACGTCGGAGAAATCCTCGACCCAGGCCGGAACTGAAGTCCCTGGCGGGGCCGAGTTCCGGGCGAAGGCCTCCGCGAGCCGTTGAGAGACGGTGCTGCCCGCGCGGATTTCTTCGGCCGGAGCGAACGCGGTGTAGAGGATCCGGTCGCCGTCCTCGAGCTTGTCATCATCGACATCATTGTCATCATCCGGGTCCGGAGTGAGGTCCGGAAAGTCATCTCCATCGTCATCCGGATCGTACCTGTCATCTCCGCACCACTCCTCCGAGTCGATGGCACAGATAGATGGGACGGGACCTTCACGGAGCTGCCGGAGGATTGCAGCGGAGATCTTCGCGTTGCAACGGACAGCGCGGAGCTCATCCCGGCAAGTGCCGCAGCTGGTCGGGCAGCGGGTCATCCGGACTTCCTTGGTCTCCCAGTCGATCTCCGGGTTGTGCTTCTGAAGCCAGGAGTAACCAAGGATGACGTGCTGCTTTCCGAGCCGCGTTACCGCGAGTTGGATGCGTTCCGAGTGCCCCTTGTAGTTGACGACCACATCGACTACGCCGGAAATGCCTCCGGACACATTGGGTGTACCGTCGACGTTGAGGACCGGAATGGGCTGGGAGAGCTTCCGGACAGGGAGGTTGCAGGAGATCACATACTCCGAGTCGATGAAGTCTCCGGTTGCTCCGCAGTCGACCAGAGCCTTCAGGGACATCGTAGCCGCGGTCTCCACTGACTGCATCTCCAACGGAATGTGCAGGGAGTTCCGGCCTTCAACGGAATCAATGACGTACCGCCAGGGTAGTTTGCGCTCCCACCTCGGTGATAGGGCGTGTACCAAAACATGCATGAAAACACCAGTTTTTATTCAATTTCCGAACTATCAGTAGAGATGAAGTGAGGTATTAGCTTTGAGGGCGTGCACCCACCCAGGGTGGCAGGCTACACTGTTGATGACCGAAAGCTAGCGGTTAAGCATTATTAGCTGATTGACTTGACAACGTAACTCTTTCGAGTTACTGCGGCTCAATTGAAAGGCATTACCCTAGGCTATGAGTATGGTCTATGGTCATCTACTCTATGCGTTGGAGGTGAAATCACAATGGGAACAACAAATGATCATTGCTTAGGCTGCAGATCATGCGGCGGCCACAGTAATTCTATTAAGAACCAAGAAATACCTATAGAAACAGAAACCAGACAACCATCCAGACAGTAACAAGTGTGGAGCCGCAGCATAGAAATATGCTAGTGGTATTATAGTTGTGAAGCCGTTGGATGGTCTGAATAAGACATTGAGTTAGGAAATTGCCTCTGGCAGTCAGAGACCTGCAACTGTGAGAGCAACATTGAAGCCTAGTTGCATTAGGAATTGGATAATGAAGATGACAGATATTAATGTCTTAGTAAAGATAGGCTTAGATCGTGTAGCAACCAATGGTGTGGCCGCCGCACTCCTGTGATTACCCAAATTGTCACATGGAATCTTGGTCCCACTCGAGGCAGCAAGAGAACAGAGAAACTAGGGAACGCTCTCTGGCGGCCAGAGATATGCAGCCGCCAGAGGCAGGAAACATTGGCACCAGAAATTAGATACTAAAGATAAGATATCAGCTACCTTACTAAGGATCAGCTCGGACATTGCAGTGGCTCAGTCATGCGATCACTGCATACATGTGATTATTCAAATTATCACAAGGGACTTGGTCCCGTTGGAAACCACTAGAAGAGGAGAAACCAAGAAATGGTCTCTGGCGGCTCAATACATGCAGCCGCCAGAGACAACTCAAGACCTCATATCCTTAATGGTATAAGGGGCGGAATAGGAACGCAAGAGATAGGAAGGGCCTACTTAATAAAGTTGGTACCTGATCCACCAGCACACACTATGGCGTGCTCAAGATAGAGCACATGGAATAGCTCCGGCGGGGGCAGTATTGTGAATACTCACAATCTAATTGGCTGTCCACCCGCCAGAGCCTTGATCCTAGAGAATTCCGAGTATCCCCTTTTATTATCATAAAGTGTATATAAACCAGCCATACCGTTTGTATTAGTAGCATACTATCCCCTAGATATCGGGACAATATAGTGGATTTGAGATCAGTAAAGATATCATAAGAACTGCAGAAGCAACAGATAAGAATAGAGGATACGGGACACTTGACAAGACCGTCTCGGACGCCAGTATAAGAGCCAGCTCAACCCTTTGAAGTGAAGATCGTATAAGTGCCGGGTGCTGAATCCTGTGCGGGCTTGTTCCTGGGAGACATTCCTGCTGCCCTCGACATAGATAAGGAAGTGGCACTGCCGCCTCCCGTACTTGTACATTTGGGCCCTGCCCTCCCACTTGTCTTGTATAAAAGCCAGTGTTGTTGAAGCTGCTGCCAGCTGCTCGTTCGGACTGCTCCGGGTAAAAGTCTGTCTGAGGATATTCATCCTGCACTACTTTGCCTCGGCGCGCCAACAGTCAGTGTCAGGGTCTGTACGCTCACAGATACGTGAGATTCTTGAAAGTCTTGAGTTCATTGTGGAGTCTTTGATCCCTCGAACGGGTGAAGTCCCTGCTCTAGCATAACAAGTGCTCAGATCGCACAGTTATTGCCTTCCTCAATTACCCCCGTTGCACACCCTTCTTGAAGAGTGATACGTACTCTACTTCCCCGAACAACAACACGAAGTATTAGATTGGAGTTTGTGATATATTTTGATTTTGGGTTAGTTGGTGTTAGTGATTCGTCGCTTCGCTCTCTCTCTCTCTTATCATTAGATTTCACGGCTGCACGCTAGTACACCGTTTCATCGGGCGGCGGATGCGGGGAATGGAAGAAGGGAGTTCTGTCTTTGCCTCCGGGGCAGGAATAGGGGGCTCCGGCTCGGGGGCGGAAGCCGGAACAGGGGGTGCGTCTTTCGTTTCAACTGCTGATTCATTGGGTATATCTTTGTACAAGCAGGAGTAACGATTGGGAGACACGACCGAGGGCGCACTGCTCACTCGACCGTGTCCGGAAAACCCTCCGGCTCCGCATCTCCGACTTCCGGCTCAGCCGGGAGTCCAGCTGTGGTGGAGAGGCAGGCGAAGAGCTCTCCAAGGAGGTCATCACCGAGTTGACGGACGACCTCATCCAGGATGTCCGTGTGCCGGACATCCGAGGGAGTTGGGCAGTCTTGGGCGAGGTGTCCAGCTGCACCGCAATGGAAACAAGCGCAGGGCGTGAAGCGCGCGCGGGTCCGGTCGAGGTCCATCGGGATGCCGGGCAGAAGGCCGGGTGCAGGCGCGGCTTTAGAAGCGGGCGTGAAGGAGGGGACTGGGAGGAACGTCCCAGTGCGAGGGCGTGCAGCCGGAGCCGGGGCGCGAGTCGGGGGTGCCCCTGCTTGGACGCAGGCAAGGGCGTCGTACTGGCGGAAGGCTCGGAGACGCCATCCGGCGTAGTCCAGCAGCGCAGGGGCGGTCCTGGACGTTGTGATCGCCGCGTTAATCCGTGGATCGAGTCCGGCGCGGTACTTGGTGATGCAGACGAGCGGGTCCGTGTATCCGGCCGTGGCGGCGAGCTCTTCGAAATTGTTGGTGTACCGGTAGACGTTGCAGGAGCCTTGGTAGTAGCTGTGGGTCTCTAGTCGGAGGAGAGCTTGGTCTTGCTCATTCTTCTCGACGAACCGAAGCCGGAACTCGGACTCGAATTCTGCCCAGGACAGGAACGGGAACGGAACGATTGCGGACTGTCGTTTGGCCCATCATCCGGCCGCGTCTCGCGCCATAAATGACATGGCGTACTGCACGAGTTTTTCCTCTACGACCTGTCCGTGGACCATGGAGGCTTCCGGAACCAGTCGGAGGTATGTGAGGACGGAGTGGAGGAACATCCGTCCTTGTGTCCGGTCGCCGTCGAAAACGGCCGGAGGGTTCGGTCGGAGAACCGATTTTGCTGCGGGGGTGAGGGTGGTGAAGTCTGGACCCGCCACCGGAGCCGGAGCGGCAGGGACGGGGGCAGCTGCGGGTGGATTTTGGCTGTTGTGTAAAACACGGTGGAGTAAGCCTTCGATGTTTGCAAGGGAGTCTTTGACTGCTGTCAGCCGGGTCACGGGGTCGGGAGCCGGGTCCGGGATGTAAACATCCGGGAGCTCGGGTTGCACGGCCCCGTTTCCGGGCGTCGGGGCATCCATCAAGGAGGAGGGGTCGAGATTGGAAGTGGGGGAGGCCGGAGCGCTAGTGTAGCGGTCCGAGTCCAAGTCTACACCGAACTTCGCAATCTTGACCGGTTGATCCCTTAGATCCTTTCTTCTGCTGTAAGGGCAACCTCAGCTCGGCGCGAAGCGCGGGAACTAGCAGGAGAATCCAAAGTAACTCAATTCACAGTACTAAATACAGGGTTCTAGAATACGCACCTAGCGGGAGAATCCGAAGAGAAGAAAGGATGAGGATTCCCACGCTAGGCGAGGTTTTTATAGAAGGTAGGTACTAGCCAGTAGCACGTGTCCGAAGTGATTGGCACTGGTCCCGAGCTTGATCGCATAGCACGTTCCAGTGCGAGCGGCCGGACGAAGGGGAACTGGCAACATCCTCCGGCTGTGAAAATAGCAGATCTAGATACTCCGCACACCCGACTACGCTGGCTCCGACGCAAAAACCAGAATACACTGCCAAGTGCGAAACGACAATCAGCTGTCAATGTCAACCAATCCGACAAGTGACGAAGACACTGATCGCCTTGGCGCCGATCCGATTTAGCGCTTCGCGCGCAGCGTATTCTGCTTCTTGTGTCGGAGCCAGCGCAGTGGGGTGTGCAGGGTATAGGAATGTGTGGCTTTTACAAGCTCAGGCTCCCGTTTAAGCAATAAAACAATTTTGAGTCCAAAAGTTGTGGGGAAATTTTCGAACCAAAAAAGTTGGTGAAGTGTGAACCAAAAGTTGGTGAAATGCAACTTGGGCAATAAAAGAAGGGGAAAACCACGAGATATCCCCACCTTATTTTGAATACCAAAAAGCTGAAAAGTTGTGGGGAAAGTCACTGAATTCCCGATAAAAGTTGGGGAAAACACCAAAATAGGTGGGGAACATTAAAAGTGCATTTGGAACGGCATACTTTCCTCCTCGGGCTTCATCTGAATTGATCCGAGCACCATATAGTGTCTGCTCACATCTGCTGGCTCTGCTGCCTAGGCCTTAGGTGCGATGATAAGCTGTGAATTCACTAATGCCTGAAATTTAGCATTTTCCAGATTTACATTGTGATTACATGCACATCTGGGTCTATGATGAGTCCGGAGTCAGTAGACCTGGAACTATATGCTAAAAACCCAATCCAGTGAACAATGTGCTCCAAACTAAACCCAAACAATCCAATCATCACCCAAATACAACCCAAGTCTTTCCAATATAAGCAGTGATGCCCACGGAAATAAGACTAAGATCAGAAATAGACCGATCAGAGGAAGCAAGAGTTGAGATTTAGAGAAGTGATAGTCCCTTGTACAGAGCCTACTCATAGGTTGAAGGGAAGGTATAAGATTCTCACAGAAAGATGAACTTTCACTACAAGATATCACCAGGAATTGGCCTGAGCAATAATTGAGCAATAGAAATAAGATATTTAAGAGCATCGTGGCTATGAGACAAGCAAGTGTTGTGTGTGCAGTGGTGGTGGTGTCCGACAACGTGCAAGTGACCTGAAAGAAGCAAACAATACACTATTTCCACGAGGATATACGCTCAAAAGCTTATTTCCCAGAGAACCCAATGAACAATGAACAATGACAATTTCGATTTCCAGACACTAAGTAGCCTCAATCATGCCCTAAGATGTTTCCAATAACCAACTCCTTATTCCAACAGAAAGGTTTCCCAATGTTAAAGTCCAATGACAATACACATTGCACCAACCCCAGAAATAGCCCAAATTGCAAGTGTTATGCCTACTAGTACAAGGGGATTCTGTGTCCTGTGTGAAATAATGTCCAAGATACTTATACAAACCCCAAAATCATATGCAAGTCCACAAGCCAAACAGAAATTATTAAATTGGCCTGAGATTGTCCCTCTCTTCCTGTTTATCCGTCAGAAGGGCATATTGCCATTGGCCAGTGCCCAGGTTCAGCCTGATTTCTGACTATGCGGCTTTTGTCATCCAAGGTATTTGAATACATCAGTCTCCTGGCTGACTGACATCGTGTTGTGCCCTTTATTCCCGTCATTCCCTGTTCCTCTGCTGTCACTCCTGACCATCGGGTTGTATTCCCCTAGCCTCTAGCTCTCTGTTGATACCCACAGTAAAACCTTTTCCCTGAAATGTTTCTTATTCCCCAACTATGCCCCCTTGGAATAAGATTAATCCCATCAGAGTATCTTAACCAACATTCACCTATCCCGGAACATCGGTATAAGTGTCCCTAGGCCATGTACACCCCTCACATGGAAGGCCACAGCCTAACTGAGCAGAAATAAGCTTATTCCCGCATGCCTTGCCACAGGTATTCTTGGATTATTTCTTCATGCAGAAATAACACCAGAAATAGCCCCTTCAGAGGTTTGTGGGCTACACACTCCTCTACAGTTTTCGAGGTGAGCACTGCCAGTCCGCAGGGTATCCACCTGCCCTTTGTACCCATTACTCTGTGATCATGACTCAGCCAGCTATACCAAGACTGTATAAGGTAGGTGACATCCGCATTCATCAAGTTATGTGACGCAATAGCGTGACATCCATTGTGGGCACTACTAGTTGATGGCATCGGGTTGGTAGCAAAAGCTAAAACCACCGAAATGTGCAGCTTGACCAAGGGAACAATTCTGTGGTTGCAGTTTCTTGATAGCTATTGATAGCTATCTTCAAAAAAATTGCTTATTTCTTTTTTTGGAAAAAGTGCTCAGAATACAAAGAGAAGTTGTCTCAGGCACAAATATATTTTGAGGCCAAAATTTTCGCACTGCCTAGAAGGGTAATTCACATAATCATGTAATATATATAACTGGTCTCGAGCACTGCGTTCAACACTGTCCTGCAACACATACTTCTTCTTGAGTTACTCTGGTGGCAGGGATTTATAATGTTACAGCAATGATCTTGTTTTTAACAGAAATCCTGATCCTAGAACATGATTTTCAAGCCAAGAATAGTGATAAGCAGACTGTCAAAATACACTGATCATGGAATTTCTGAGTTCTCTTGATGATATCTGGGACTAGTATTGAACCAGCATAGCAGGTACAACTGAATTTCTGAATCAACCATGTCAACAGTCAACAACTGGAAGTCTGCCAAATTTGGACGAGTGCCATGAGGTGATCAAAGGCAGCCACTGCTGATTGTGGTTCAAAGGGACTGGTATTGGGAGAAACCAGGTCAGATTCAAGCTGATTCATTAATCCTCTTGGATCACTCTCCAAGCACAAAAATGTTTTCTCAATTTCAAAATTTCACGCTTTCCCACGTTACTGTCACGCATCAGTCACGTTCACGTGACTCGATGAATGCGTATGTCGCCTATCTTACCAGCCTTCAGAAATAAGACTATACTGTAATCAGACTATTCTGAAATGTGCAAAAAGGGTGGTGTTTAGGTATAGCTCAATTCCAGACAGTTCATCTCCCCTATTCTTGAAATGTTGACTATCCCTGGTCAATCTCATCTCCTCTTGGACATGCCAGAACTTCTTATTATGTGCTTTGATCTCCCAATCTTAGTGACACTGCCACTGCTCAAGATGTCCACCAATGACTGGGATCTTCACTGATCCACGATTACAATTCCCGTGGTTCATCACCTCTAAACCGCCACAACTCATTATTTCCCGCAGCTAGAAACTCTTATTTCCGCCATACCCGTGTTATTCCCAACGGTGCTTCATACATTTCGCTAAGTGCCTCGCTCCTTTTGAGGTCCCCATTCAAGGATTCCCAAAATTAGGCCTCCAATTCAATACCGAGAACATGTTTCCAGTATTTTTGGGTCCACAGGCAGTGCCTGCTTCTATTACCTGCATGAGGGTGCTTCCATCACTGCGGCTTCTTTCCAGAAATGATGAGCACATGGAAGCCCCTCTCTTTCATTTCTCCACCCATTCCCTTTCTTTTCTCTACAGTCATGTCCACTGCCTCCACTCTCAAATGCCCAACCTCCATGCACCCTGTTATTGGCAGCATAAAAGGGAATCAGGAAAAGAGATTGAATGGAAACCATAAACCCACCAGTGACGATTCAGTCTTGACGGGCTCCTTGTCATCAGTATCCCCAGCAGGGCGCTTTAGAGGAGCCTTCTTGGGTGATGAACCACCCGCTTTGGGTGGTGGATCAATGACCTTGGGTGGCGAATCAATGACTTGGGGTGGTTCAAGATTTCCAGCTGGGGCTAGTAATGTGAAAATTAAAATCCAAAAACATTCAGTATTTAAGAAACGCACTTGACTGAGTAGTCTTTCCGGACAGCTAAGGGTGTCTGTGGGCATGGTGAAGGTCGAGTGGCCCTTGAAAGTAACAAGGTTGCCGGTAATAATGATGGGGTTGATCTTGGGCAGCGAGAACCTGGGATCGACAGTGACAGGCTAGGATCCGAATGGGTTAGCCGGAATCCAAGCAATCCAGAAAACAGCACATGCACCTTGTAGGACTCGTGGATGCAAACCGAGATCCATTTGGGTGGACCATAGGGGACGAGAGCAAGGACACGGGTGTACCCATACCAGATGTCGAGCAGGGAGGTACTGACAGCTTCGGTCTGGATCTGGATTGAGGCACATCAGAGCAAGAAAGGAAGCATGGGGACAACATACTAAGACCGGGAATGCACACTTGATTGCGGAAACGATGATGTCCGGGTCGGTGGGCCAGTCCATGAGGGTATTGCTGAAGTTCAAGATGAACTTGTAGAGGGGCGTCATATGTTTGTGCCAGGAGGAAGAAGCGAAACGGAGGGTGTATTTGTCCCAGGGGTGGCATACCCCTTGTCGCTGACAGTGTTGTGGTTGGAAATGTTTCCGGATTCAGACATGGCAGAGGAAAGAGAGCAGAATGAATGGGGGGAAAGCAAGAGAGAATGTAGATGCTAAGCGAGCATTGAGGGTTATAGGGCTCAACTGTGATGACCAGAAGTTTCTAGGGAAGCTGGAAAATGCAACTGTTATTTTGGAGACTGTATTAAACTTTGAAGGGCACTAAACATAGCAATTACATACTTTGGGTGGCAAAACAAAAGTTTTGCAGATTCAAAGTGAAGGAGAGATTCAAATCCTCAAAAGTTGGGTATCAGCGAGATGCTGAAAGTGAGGAGAGCCTGAATCCAAGACAGGACAGGGGCTAGGACACTTACCCCCATTGAAAAAGGGGATTGCAGGCTGGGATCTATAGTTGTGGCTGTGTTTTGATTGGTGAAGAAGGGTGAGGTAATTAAGGGTCCTGAAACCGCCTTGAGTCAGAGCATTCCAGGAGGCCTCGGAACCTAATCTTAGACCTGTGGAGTCATTAGAAAAGGCGCTAAATCCGGTTCTGGATAGAAAGTTAAATCCGGAATCCAAGCTGGAATAAGGCATTTGGTGTTTGAACCAGAAATTCACTGGCAAAAATAGACCAATAAAACAGGAAAATGGGTGATTGACCAATAGGGGAGATGATAAGCCATGAATTCACTAATGTCTGAAATTTAGCATTTTCTAGATTTACATTGTGATTACATGCACATCTGGGTCTATGATGAGTCTCCAGTCAGTAGACTTGGAACTATATGCTAAAAATCCAATCAGGAACTGGTTGTGGATGAGTATCCAGAAAACACACATACTGAATACCTCTGACTAATATGCTATCAGTTCTGGATCCCACTGTCATACCATAGGCAGGAGGTTGTGGATAGTCCAAATGAGCATTAGAGAATACAATATCCATTCTGTGCCATTTATTGAGCTCTCAGCAAGTTTATCTTGAACGAGTTTCAACATTGTTTATCTATGTTCACATCAAGAAGGCAACACATTTGATCACATGACGACTCCAGGACCTTTCAAGCTCCAACAGGCTGGATCCAGATAAGGTGTCATACACCCATCAAATATTGATCAGCTCAATATGGCAACCAGGTTGAACCCAATGTAGAAAGTGCTCTTTCACTTGGGCTATGAAGGGACCAGGGTGCCTGATTGAAGGCAAAACACCCGAGGTTCTGGATTTCCAAGAATCTTTCAAGGGACACAAGTAGTGTGTCCAAGAAATCTAGAATACTAGGACTAATTGGGTGCTAAGTAAAAACCTTAATCATGTCAGGAGTATATCAGACAAATAGGGAGCCTGCTCAACCAGGTCCCGCCTCAACAGTTAAACAGTCTAAGGCAGCTCTTGGGTTATAGACAAGTTCAGGGTGTCTATAAAGAGGCATTCTAAAGGGCTATCTTATCCAACTACAATATCTTGAGGGACTAACCCAGAACCAGTATTTTCAGGATCTAGTACAATCAGTCAGCATGGCTTGGCAATGGCATTTCATATACCTGAGGTCACAGACATGTATATGCTGGTGGCTAATATATTATGTTTGTAAAGTTATTTATAGTTGTACAGTATATAGGGAGGGCAGCTTGTAGGAAGAGGGCACGGAATGTCCCAAAGACAAAAGCGGTTCTTCAGAGTAAAATCCTGAAAAACAGTACATTAGGGTTTCCGTCCGTAAACAGAAATTTGGCAACATTTCGCTTGGGCACCACGTGTGGAGCCAGATCCAGAAAGTACATCATATCAAGGGCAAAGGATCTTGCCCAAGTCAGGGTTTGAGCGGCCACCTTCCCATGCTACTCGCCACGCCAGTAGATCCGGAACTCAACCATTGCTTCCTTTACTCAAACAACACTCCCTTAGCAAAATTGCCAAAGCCCAAGCTGCTTCACAAAAAGCTTCTCCAGCTGTTCATGCAAGAGCAGGCACATCGTTGCAGACCCAGGAATGTACTAAGGCTTCCTAGGCACTTGTTGCAAGGAATCCGGAATGTCCAGTTGCATCGTCCTCACGTGTTCAAGAAGAACTTGAACAAACCCCAGATCCCGAACCAGGATCACTTGTGTTGCCTTCCCAGGAAGCAACAAACAACATACTAGACCAGTCCGTGGTATTGAATCCTACAAACAACACAATGGCTCAGCCTAATGTTGCTGCATTCTAGATTCCTGACCCATGGGAGAAAAATACACCCAGCTTTGATGGGGGAGATGTTGCTTGTTTGAAGTGTTTCCTTGAGCATATGTAGGCCATTATTAAAGTAGGTGGGATTACGGATGCCCTTGCCAAAAAGGACAAAGTCATAGAATTTGTGACCGACAGGGACACCAAAGACCAGTGGTAGAGTTTCGACACCTACACACCAAATAAAGCAAAATTTGAGTCTGGACTGAAATGTTAATTTATTTGCTAAGAATCAATACACGTATCAGCTGCATCAGATTTGTGCCGTATTTGATGCAGCTGATTCTCATAAAGAAATTCAAAGAATTGATGTGAGTTTCAGCACTGCTAAAATCCTTGAGCTATTTATGCTATTGGCCTGCTATTTATATCAAGGAATGGCAAAATTTGCTATAAGTTCCAGCCCTGCTGAAAGTTATATTGATTCTTTGAGTTTCTTTATGAGAATCAGCTGCATCAGGTACAGCACAAATCTGATGCAGCTGATATGTATGTTGATTCCTAGCAAATAAATTGACATTTCAGTTCAGACTGAAATTTTGCTTTATTTGGTGTGCTATACCAATGGAACTTTTCAAGAGTTCATTGAGGAGATTGAGGATCACCCAGAGTTAGAGGATGCCAAGGTTGGGTCGCTCCAGAAACTCCGCAAAATCTCCAAAGAGAACCAGGATATTGAAATGTCAGAGCCTGGCAGGCTTAAGCTGTTCGCGAAGAAGTTTGAGACAGAAGCTGCTAAGCTAATGCAACCACCAGCCTCCATAAGCAAGGGGGAGTTGGTTGGGAAATTCCTGGAGTGCCTTCATGAGAAACTTAAAGCACAAGTGCACATGTGGGGACATTTTGAGCAATCTGAGGATATAGTCCCCTGCGCATTCATTGTGGGAAGGGAAGGATCCCATAGACAGAGCAATTGACAGTGAACTGGGGATGCAGGAGCTGTTCTTCCAACAAATGGTCACATGGTGCATTGTTGGATCAACTTTCTTTCGTATGAAAGAGCTTTGGGTCCGATATTCCAATTTAGAGGACGCAGTCCCCTGTGTCTTTATGATGCGAACAAATCGACCTTATAAGCGAACCAAATAATGAAGAATTGAGAGCAGAACAGGCGTTCTAGTGGAAAATCACGAGAAAGGATGACAAAAACTTGATTTGAGCGCTCAAGTAGTGGTTTTTAATGCAAGATAAAGGATCTGAGGATACCATCCCCTGTGTATCGTGAATGCGCATCGTTTGAGCCTCTGGAAATGGCAAGCAGATAAGAATTGAAGCTGCTACAGCTGTCCTAGTTGCGGGAATCAAAAAATGCCGAAAATGGAAAAAAAAAATTGAGTCGCGCCTTATGTACTGCAAATTGCTGTAAAGGCATCCTCCACACCTTGTCGGGAAATTTGAAATTTGCCTTATTTTAGACAAGAAATCAACATCCGGCCATATAAGGTCCTTGTAAGGGCCGCTAAGAGATCATCTCTCAGATAACCTCTTACAACTGTCAGAATCCTCTTATAAATGTCTTATACTGTGGTATTTCGTTCAATTCGTATGACAGTTTGGTGTGTGACACCATCATACGAATTGTACCTTTCGTACGGCATCTAAATAAGGCAATCTGATCCGCCGGCAAAGCTCGGCTAACGCTCAACTAACCCCGGGCACCTCGGCGAAGCCCCAAATCGCCTCTGTGACCCTGTGACTTACGAAAAATTTCGATTTTTTTGGGCCGTGTGACTTGTGACAAAACGAATTGAACGAAATACCACAGTAACCATCTTATTATCAATGACTGCCTACCGGGCCGAACTAGATAGTGGGCCACTTGTATAATAAAAGGTATTGTGAATTAAAGTCCAGAGATTTGGTGGCTGTGGGATGGAATGACTTACGAGGACACTGTATGTCAAATTTGGAGGCAGAGTAATGCGGCTATCAAAGGCTGTGGGAGGTTTTTCATTAAGACGCCGGCGTGTGGCCGCCATTTCTTATCTCCGAACGGCCTTCCGGCCTGTCTTTCGCTTATTTCTCCGCCAGTTCTTACCGATTCCCAAGGTTGGGGGCTCGTTCTCATCCTCTGGTTCGAGAGAATCACTTGAGGTTATTTGATATGCTGAAATGTCTTTCTTTCGTACCCAGGACTCATCAAGAATATTTCGACCTGATCCCGAGTCGCACAATCGGGCCACCTCTATAGCAATCCACCGGCCTTTGCTATAGACCCAGAACTTGGTAGTTGCATTCGAGGCAGATCATTAGGTATGCTCCCGCAGTTCTTGGCCTTCAATCCTGAGACTTGACGTCCACGGACGGCCACTACCCCAAACCACCCAAATTCACTGGCACATATAGATGGATTTTTTTCGAGGGTTTATAAGTGTGCTGGGGACATTGTTTGTGATTAGGTGTGTTCTAATACTTCTTATTTAATCATTTAGACTACAATTTGGGCATCGTTGTGCTCTGTGGTTTTTAACGCCAGTCGTTCAGCCCAGACTGCAACTTCACCCGTCCTACACACCGCGAAAGGCACATAGTTATGGTCGCCATACACCTCGGATTTATGGTTTGAGCATACAGGATGATTTAGCTTGATCCATTGAACAATTTGTGATGAACTGGGATGGATAGTACGGATGCAAACGAACGATTGGGCCAGGTGGCCCACTAGGCTGTTTTTTTGCCATTTTGGGATATCGCCGAAAGAAAAATTCGGTAGGCCATGAAACCATCGTGTAAATTCGTGTAAAATATCTTGACTCACTCACAGGATGCATACCTTAGATCTAAAGCCCATATACCTGTATCCACCTTACTTTATGTGTGTAATAGAGGTCAAACAATGCTAAGGTGGCCCAGTACCCAGTCTCAGACAATATAGCCATCTTGTAATGGTGTTATAAAGGTCTATAATAAGAAATTCCATAAGATCATTTATGTTTTTCTGACATTTCTACGACCACAACCAAACCCTCCTCCGCCTATTTCGATCCATCTGGCAGCCGGCCTTTGTGCCATCGTCCACACAACTATAATAATCTGTGCCACGGCCCACCGCCCGTCTGGACCGCTTAACGTTGTACTGCACATACGAGGGTCGCCAGGAGAGATTTTGAGGTCACTGGAGGAATCTTGAGGACGCTGGAGGGATCCCGAGGACGCTGGATGCGATGTCAAGTGGAAGGTGAGTTATAAGGGGGTATATTCTTATCCAACTCGAATATCCGACCCCACCACCCGCCCCCACCCGCCATCTCAGTTCACCGTAGTACCATGCCAGTCATTCTTTCTCGCACATATCCTCATAGCTATTTACAACTGTGCAAGCAGTTAATAAATATAAATATAATCTCTAAACCCCTTGCGCTCTTCCCCTTCCTGTCGTCTGGGAAATTAAGAAATCATGATATGGCATCGCACTATTCCGACTACCACTTCGACTTGACACGAAGAAATTCAGTCGCATGTGATCTGCATTTGGGAGGGGATCTATTGCTGGTAATTGGTACGTACGGTGAAAAGCCCTAGATCTCAACGGCTTTTGGGTAGCCTCCACGGAGATAAAAAATTTACTGGAGAGGTAAGATTTGTGAAAAATGTTCGCCGACACTCCAGACCATGGCGTCAACCATAACCCAGGACCGTTCGCCGAGAAGAAAGTCTGACTTAGACAAATAGACAAATATTTTGAGTTGGGTGGTGCTGATACACGACGCACTACGCTACATTGCTTTCTCTTTCTTTTTCGGTCCCACCGGTCATTTCATCTTGAGCACGAACAACCCCCTCTCCAGCGTGTTGACGAGGAGATACCCACTCTCAAAGTACGGGTACGTCGACCACACGCCACCGAAGACGGCTTCACCGCCCTTGGCATCGTCTTCAGGGTGAACTGCACATAAAGAAGGGAAATATCAGTGAACACCAGAGGGCCACGAAGGGAGAATGAAGACGAACCATCGAAGAACGCCGTCTCAAAGAAGCCTCCGCCGGTGGGGTCCTCGGCTACGCTCGAGATGTCGACGACGCGGAGGCCGCTCTTATAGTTGCTCAGATAAACCAGGCCGTTCTGGGATCCGCCATTTCAGAAGACGATTACACTAGAAGGGAGAAGCACGTACGTGAACGTAGAGGTTGTGGTCAATGGCGCGCACGGGGGAATTGTAATGGCCGGTGAGCACTGGACGGGAGAGATCTTTGATATCCCAGATGAAGGTGACGGTCTTCTGGTCCATTGCCCAGCCTAAATGCCGGTTCATCAGGGTATTGATGAAGCATGAATTGGGCTTGAAAAGAACCCACCTCGCGAGTATATCTCGTCCAGTTCGTCGTTCATGAGGAGATACGACTGGTCCTTCTCGTCCACGACCCACCCCTGGTGCGAGTAGGTGACGCCATGATAGAACGTCGCAGAAATAATGGACGGGTCGGTCGGATCAGTGATGTTGTAGATGGTAAAGGTATCCTCGTTAAATGAGTAGCATACGTCGGAACCGTTGTACGCGGCATCGGGTCCGTAGTAGGTTAGGCATTGGGCACTGAGTATGGTCAAGAAAGGTCAGATAGACGCGGCAATACGCACTCGTGAACATATCCATCCTCACCCGCACAACCGACGGTCTTGGGGTTCGCGGGATCCGCCACGTCTATGAAAATGAGGCCCGCACCGCAAACACTGTGGAGTTTGTGGGGTCAGTGGAGGGTGGAGGCAGAGAGCATAGGTAGTTCGAAACACACTCTAGACGGGGTAGTGCGCCGACGGCCACAATGAGGTTCTTGTCCGCGTGTGAGACGATGTTGTGAGAGGTTCCAACGGGAAGTCCGTCGTAATGGCCTGTCAGGTCTGTTTCGATGCTGAATTCCCTCGGGCTCCCAACCAATGAGGGGTCCAAGAGCTGAACGAAGTCAAAGATAAAAAAGCGATAGGGGGGAGAAAAAATGCTCCGCACGCACTTTAAGCAGATCGAAAACCTGGATGCCATGGCCGTCCGCCTCGCTGCCGATGTAGGCGTATCGTCCGATGACTTTGATGTCCCTCCAGATACTCGACTCAGACTGCGTCGGCAAGCGGCCCAAATACGCAATCTGCCCTGCGGAAAGCACCTCCACAAATGCGGTGCCGTCCATCTGACCGACGAGACCAAACTCCCTAGTCACACCATCGCTGGTGTGCGCCCAGCCCCAGATATCGTTGCCGACCTTGACGGAGGAGCCCATGTCACCATGCGGCGTGAAAGAGTAGAGATCGAGGTTATTGCACATGTACGTGTTGTTCGCCTCAATACCTGCATAGCCATCGATGCAGGGCGTATACTCTGCGATAGGGTTGATACCGAGCGTCGGGTCGAATATGCCAGTGGCGCGGACCACGTCGGCGCGGATTTCCTCCACAACGGACGTCATGAGGTCCATCATCATCATATGAACCTTCCCCGACGCGTAGTCGGAGACCTGAGCGAACGGGACGTGAACGAAAGGGTGCTCGTCACCTCTCCGGATACCATCCCGCTGAAAGTTGGCGGAGACGACGGAAAGCAGAGCAAACAGGACGCTGACAAGTAGCTTCATCGCGTCAGGAAGTGACGTGGAAGTTAGTCTCTGTGACAGACCGACATATTATGATGACGCAAGTATGTATACGTGGAAGTTGTTGCACATGTGGCTTGGTTCCTGGCTGATGGCAAAATCGCATCATCTTCCGCCATCACAGCAATCAATGGAAATTCCCACAGTTCAACCCATGAGGGCAGAATGTAGTACGTATCTCTAGGTTTCCTCAAACGAATGAAATCTCTCACACCAGGTAATGGCAGTCTTATAGTTCGACATACAAACTCTTTGGAAGCCTCTGTGCAGTTTATCTTCTGCCCATCACGCCTCCGCTTGTCCCCTCGAGTTGATTCCACATGTCCTTTCATGCAGGGGCTGAACCGGCCATCCGATTTTCCTGTCATGAGTCTAAACGAGATTGTTGGTTCACGAAATTTGTCGGCAGTCGAGTCCAATCGTGTTCTTCTACGATTGAAACTTGATATGGAAAATCTACTACTACTTCCTTACCCAGTCTCCTCTTCGTCTGTTGAAGTGATTGACTCCTCGTTGTATCCGACTGGAATCTTTACCCAGGAGGCATTTCGCCGCAATGACCGCTTCTCCACTGTCCATTTGCCATCGGAGGATGTCGTAAATGACATACCTGCCTTCCTGAGATGGCTGGTCGAGGGCTCTTCCACCGCTGCTATCGCATTCCGTTTTACAACATTGTCAGAGGATGTTCCAAAGGATCTCTCTGTTCTACTGCTGCGCCGAATGGAGGGATTCTTCACAGCTGACTTCGGTTTCCGGTATCCAGATAGCCAAAGAATCTGCAAGACTCCCAAAGTATCCAGTTCCCTGTGGCCTTCACGTTTGGCAATTGCGGGTCCAAACCCAATCAAAAAATGGGAGGAGGAAGCTGAGAAAAATAGACAGGCCGAGACCTGCAATGACCTAATTAGCCTTATGGTTAGATCATTGAACAGCATACAAATCAATTTCGAACCCACCGGGAGAACTCGAATCTGGGTATACCGTTCAGCATAATCGAAGTATAGAAATTGCAGTAATTGTGTACCTGTATTTCAGACACCAATTGAGGTGCTACAACTTGAATGTTTTGCGTAGTTGGAACATTGTTCAAGTACGCCACTGGAGATAACCATCAAGGAAATGAGCAGAGGAGTGCACGTATGAGACAAGCATACAAGTCCAATAAAACGCCGCAGCATGATTTCCAATGCATTCTCGAGGTCGTGTAACTTCAAGTTTGCAATGGAAATATTGACGCTATCTCGTGCGTCAAATTGGGTCGCAATTAGGGACGTCCACCAGGACCAGTCTCTTTCGAGCGGTTTAATTGAGATTGCGTCCATCAAATATCTGGAAACTAATGAGTACAGAGAGCAAGGTCGGGCTGAAATTGGATACTTCTCTGTTTACGTTTGATACGTGCATGCCGGAGGCCTGACTGACAGAGGGGACGAAGACATTGAATAACTGGTGCCGGGATCGGTGCCTCCGGGTACACACAACGCTGAGCTGGAGAGCTCCGCAGTCGGATCAGAGGTTGACAGACCCGTGACCGAAAATACCGATTCGGCACTTCAGCACCCAACAAAATTTGGCGTGACACTTACAAAATTCCGGCATTCAAGACGGAAATTCTGCCTTTTTTGCAGCTCCAAGAGAGATTTGGCCGGGGCGTCACGAATTTTACATTCGGCACTGGGCGCCGTGACGCGTGACCGAGACGAAAATTCGTCGCGGCACAGGGGGTGCGGCGTGACTGCCGAATTGAATGAGTACAGTAATTTTACAAACATAAAATTGCTGATTCACCAAATATGCGGTGTTGGCCTCTGTGGGTTGCATTTCAACAACTTCATAATCGGTCCATGACGAGACTGTCTTTCGTTTGGGATTGGGTTCAACAATGACACCACTGGACATATCCATAGGTGCAGAACTGTTGATGATCGATAGTGAACATTGAACGGATGAAGCAGACGTTAGATTGAAGCTGGAGAGTACTGGCGTATCAGCGATATCTGTCGAGTTCAAGTTGTTTTCGGAGAATGTTGCACCGGCACTGAGGACCGCATAAGACCAAAAACCATCAGTACAGCATTCGATTTGCCAGTTCAACATACCGGGGTTCATTGGTGGGTCAAAGAGAAACTGCGAAGCATCGTTGCCCATGGTATCAGTGATATTGAATGATGCAGAAATCATGACTGTTGGGGCAGTACAAGTCCGAGTCTGATCAACCGACATAGTGCAATTTATGAGGTTATAAAGTGAGCCTGTCATGGGCGATGGAATGCGAAGTACATTCGGTGCTATGACTCGAGTTGTTCAACGGCGTATAGATAGCTGCTTGGATGAAAATACCTATTTCATTGAAGACTGTATTTTCCACCACTTGTAAGTTGTGCCAGGAAAGAAAACATTGGAATCAACACTGACTTGGCCAGTGGAGGCAACATTGTCTGTCTGGAACCTCCCACAGGTGACGTTCATGGTATGTGTGTTAACAGTAGCGGTTCCCGGCCCACTCTTTTGAACAAGATCATATAGCATGTTTTCTCGCAGGCCGAGTCCAAATCCACTAAGGGTTGGAGCCCCTTGATTCATCAGCATGGTGACTATGGTCGTCGCGGAATTGATCATGTCGACAGATGATGACACCGGTCCAAGGACGCCTGTCTTGGAGTCGTTCCATCTGATGCAAAAAATTGTCAGAGGGAACACAGAAAAGGGTGGGCGCACTCACAGCGACGACAATAAAAAAGGGCTACTCAGGGTACTAGTCGATTGTGACGAAACAAATGACAAATGTAGTAACTGGAACGAGCTGGAATATAGAGGGTGTAGTGACCTTGAGGCCCGCGACAAGTGCCAGATACAGTGTGATGATTCCAACATTCCAGATGGCTGCCGGCACAAAAAGTTGGTTCCACATTGTATTCACAGCGGGCCTCTGTCAGCGGCACCGAGGCCAGTCCATGCCGCGTGGCCGTCATGAATACTGGTCATTGTGACAGCACCAAATTGTAGGGTTCTGCGCAGTGCTAGCTTTTGCGTAATGTACAGCAATATGGCCAGATAGATCTAAGTCGGGCTCAGCGGATAATCCAGATTAGGAGACACCATGCGACACACAATTGCAAACGTTTGCGATGTAATACTGATTGCAATGGATAGAATTGCTGTGGGTTTTCCTTCCGGTACCCGAACCCAAGGGGAAATCGGGAGTAAAATATCGTACGTAGGGAGGGGGGGGGGTCCGGGGTGGCCTGAAAAAAACTTTTAGTGTATATTATCCAGAGCTTCCAAACAGGCATTAGACCCTCAGGGAGGTGTTATTTGGTGGTCAAAGATGCACATTGATGCCTAGAGAGGGTCTCAGATAGTATTTGAGCTCTCAACTCGGTACTCCGTAGTTTATGTTGGAGTTCAGCCAAGTATGGTTGGGTGCGGAGTTGGTACTGACGTCAAATTTTTTGGAACTCTCGTAGTTGAGATGAGTTCAAATATTGCTGAAAGTTATGGGAAAATATTATTGGGTATATTCAAGGTCCAAGAAAGTGGTAGTAAGCAAGTTGGAAGGCAGCGGCACGAGGCGGGCAGCCGGCCCGGCGCTAGGGGTGGGAAACTCCTTCCCTATATGGAAGGGGGGGGGGTCAGCTTAGGGTCGAAAAAAACTTTTCGACCCTATATCCATTTTTCGAATCCCGATTTCCCCTTGCCCGAACCGACCGTTCGAGCTGGAGGTGGCCAACAACCAAGAGTGCAACGTGTATTGCCGCTAGCAAGCCGTGCAGGAGAAAGGCAAGAGCGTATGAATTGCGCGTGCGGGCCACTGAGGAGCCAGGTAAGTGTCGATTTTATCTTGCGAGAGCGAGACTGACATTGCTCCGGCAGAGTCTTATATCTGAATTTCCGTGTCATGGGGAACGAGAATGGTGTGGCAGAACCGAGAATATGACGAGCCTTGGCTCAGTTTTATATAATGTGGGTGAACCGTATGGGCTTGCAACGGCGATCACCGTACCCTCTCGACTTCCAAGTTCGCATTATTCACTTTCACCTGTAAGCTATTTTAAGCCACGCATACCATCGAACCAGCTGTCGATTTCACCCTCATTGTTGTCCATGCCGCGACATAAAGCAGTTGCTCGATCAAGGCTCTCATTGCGGCGTGTGCAGGGCACCATGAACGACAGATCCGTGATCGGCATTTATTATTTAATCTCTATCCCTCCATGCACTCGCCGCTGTCAAAGCCGAGAGAATTTCTGGAGCGGTCGTGAGGTGGGACAGATGGTAGCAGAAACTGAAAGCAATGAACGGAGCGGAAGTAGACAGGACTAATCTGGAGCTGCCGCCGGTGCTACTGCTCAACGGCAGTCGCACAGGCTTCATCTGGTGACTCGTACTATTTTCTTTACCGTTCCGCGATGACTTCGAGGTATAGATAGGTCCACAATTTTGAATTGGGATCAGGTCCACTGCGAATTCGTTTTAATTGTATGGTTGAGAATACTGTACCATTTCGACCGTAGGTTCAGCCATTGTGACCTGTGACCACTTAGGTTCAAATCTGATGGGTTCAGCTGCAGCCGGGACGTGTGACATGTATTTTGATAGTTCAAATGTTCAAAACTTCATTACTTTACACGTGGAATTTTCTTGGCAGCTTTCTGGCAGCGGAGACGCAATAATTATTCGGCACCCGACATCGTAGCAGGCAATTATTTTTTCCGCCCTACGCTTTGCTCCCATGAGGAGTGCTTCGGGTATGATGATGAAAGCGATGTTCCTGTGGAGGGAGTTATCAACCATGTCATCTCCCACGGGGCTGGTCAGCTTCCCAGAGGATTTGCGGTCACGGACACTGGTGCTCTTGTCTGCAATGGAACGGCTGAAGACCCCAAGTTGGAGGTTGATGTTGGTGATCCCCCGCTTTCCATTCGTCGGGGGAAACACAGCGGGAAGAAGAACACACTGTATCAAGGGGACATGTGGGAAGGATATTAAATTTCGTATTCATATGCAGTGGTTAATAGGGAGGGACGTGAGAAAAAAATTGGGATTTTTAGCCTCTGCCGGACCCAAATGTCACTATGTTCAGACCCTCTGGTGACTGTGACAAAAGTTCAAATAGGTTCAGTTCCACTTTTGCATTTCCGCCTCCGCGTGAATTCCCAATGAGGAAATTGCTTTCGGCAGCTTCGGCAGCTCACTCACATTTGCCGAGATCCCGAGGCTCGAGCACTTCTGTGGCAAACAAGCGCCAAACAACACGCCTCTCTTTCCTCCCGCTATCATCCTCCTTCTCTCCGCCCTCTCCCTACGCGATACGATGCCCTTTGGACCTCGCGTCAATATCAATGACCCCCGAACATTTTGGTGCCCCAAGTGCACGTACCTTGTGGATCTCCAAATTTTAGCAGGATCATCTGGAAAACCAAACCATGTAGCTATGAGCGCTATGGGTGCTATGCAGCAGTGCATAGCACTCTATAAAATGGATGTACCTATGGCGTACTGCCATAGTACTTCCATAGTACCGCATAGCACTCGCCTAGCACCGCCTAGCACTGCATAGCACCCGGAGATAGCGGTTTTCCAGATGATCGGATCCTATGAATGACTTGTTTCCAAAACGCCGCAACCCCTTTACCATAAACGGAAAATTTGATGGTGGCAGTGCAACACAGCCCAAAGAGCGTGCCGATGCCTCCTGATGCAGAAGGAAATGCCGCCTGTGCCGAGAATGTCACAGATGTCACGGGCTTCCATTTGGCGGACCTAGTGTTTGCCTTAACGCTCTCTGGCTTGGGGAATACTTCGACGGTTCAGAGAACACACTTAGCGGGAGAACAGGCCACTCAAAAACACGAACAGACTGGGTCAAATCAAGGGCAGAACTCTCGGGAATAAAAACGTAGGGGACGACTTTATTATCACGCGAGAAGAGTAGTATTTAACCAGGTTGAAGACAGCGACAAATCTATCTAGTTTGGGGAGGGTATTGAGTAGTTTGTGGGTATTGAGTAGTTTGGGGGTATTGAGGGTAATACTGTGGTGTAGGTACTGCAGTGTGGTTGTACGGAGGCATGTTAAATAACAGAGGAGGTTGGAATCGAATGCGATGCGAAACAGGTTGAGGGAACCCGGCTGCAAATTGTGCTGTAGCAAAAGTTGGAGGGAGAGCAACTGGTGGGGACTTCGGCCTTGAAATGATATCGGTATTGGGGTAGCGAAGAGAAGAAGCCCTCCAACCTTGAGGGTTTCTTGTCTTTGGCTTTGAGCCCGCTGCTTGCACCACCACCGTATGCAGGATCACCAGCAGGTGTGCGCTTTGTCTTTGCCTGAGGAAGCATACGACCCTTGGTATCACGCCATCCGGATTTGTCGTTGGGAGCGACAAACGCAGACGACGGTAAAACGGAGCTATTGTCAGTTACCAACAGCATGGCGTCAAGAGCAACGTCGAGATTGGCGATGACAGAGTCTGGGTCCGAGGTCTTGGTCTTGATTGACGGATGCCTGAGTCGGGCTGCTAGCCGTTCCAACTTCTCGGCCAATAGGGTTAACACGGGTTTAGGCTTTGATGTGGGCAGTAGAGTTGAGAGAGACTCGTCGTGTGTCAATAGAGACTCATCGTCGTGTCGCAATGGAAGGCTGCTTGTGGTCTGGTGAGTTGACGAAAAAGCAGGCACTTGTAAAGGCGGTTGCGTGTCCTCGAAGAGCCGTTGGACAGCACAGATGTGTTTTCAAAACAATATGAGAGGGAAGTCGAGGCAGGTGCAGGTGTAGGTATCAAGGTCCACCTCGTAAAACTTCGAAGGGTCGGTTTCTGACTGAACTGTGTATCGAGAATCCTCGATGTGCTCGATCTTGTCCTTGGTGTAAGCTTCAGCCTTTTCCACAATCTTGCGATGTTTCTTGACTTCGAGATCCACACCCTCGAAACCTAGGGCTTGATGGCGTTGTTTGAGGGCGTAGTAAGGGGCAACACAAGCAAGGAGCACATTGAGCAGATGATCCATACGACGGTTCCGTTTGCCGTGCAAGAATTTAGTCTTGAGCACATGGTGCCAACTGTACGTCATAAGATGCTTATCAGAAACATCGAACATGTAGAAATAAGCCACGTACGCCTCAACGAGCATGTTGGTATCACATTCCTCAAATATTCCCCTCCTCGCGCGATGTACGCCAGACCACATCTTGATGACGTCCTCCCTCATCCACTGTGACTTGAAATACTGCAGGAAAAGCGGCGGAGCAAGCGCTTGAATCTTGACCCAGGTCTTGTCGAACTCCGCCTGGTCCGTTATTCGGATCCACTGCTTCAGAAGGGTCCAGAGTTCGGAATGGTCGCCGATTCGGAAATGTTTTTGCCAAGCGTGCAGGACATGCCACCAGCAAAACAGTATACAATTCCTAAAAATAGCGGTGCACGCATTAATTTGAGCGCAGTCGAAGTCGGTCATAGTGTAGCGCGGGATGACTTCGGGTGACCGTAGATGAACCAACTTGAGGAAATATTGGATGGTTTCTTGAGTACCACTAGATGCGAGCATCCATGCGGCAGGGATACCTAGGATGGACTCGGATGAACAACTATAGAAATACGGGAAAGGGAGGCATACCATGGACATGGTGATCGCGAACGACCACCGTCGTCAAGTTCAGATTCTCGTATATGGTGACATTGTGAGTTGCGTCGATACATATGATTGCCCCTCCGTATCTCTTGAACTGATGCTGTTGCCAATTGGTCTGGACCATAAGCATAAACACGTCCGGCGATAGACCAGAGCCAGGAGGAGCCGGATCGAGCTTTGATTTGAAACCGAGTAGGTGTCCTTTCGCTTGCAGCTGTTGAGTCCATTTAAGAGTCGACTGACCATCATCGGGGTGCAATCTGACAGTCTCTGCCTCAATCTCCTTTTCGATGCGGCGGATGTCTCGAAGCTGGATAAATTCTGTTCTGTCTGCGACTGTGGTCCCGTCGAGGTCGTCTTCGAAGAGATCGTCGTTACTGTAGATGCCGTTGTGGAGCAGTTGCAGCTGTTAAGAATTGAATTGATATTCATAGATAAGCCGAATAGCCCACGATGTGCTCCGGCGTCACCTTTAGTCGGAGGAAACCAGCAATATATTCTCTTGTCTCGGGCGGAATCCGGGTGAAGGGTAGGTTTTGATTACAGATAGGATGATTATGTCTTGCATTGTAGTTTCCGAGAATAGTGGGAATACCCGGATATTGCTTCACGAGCAGAACACATTCACAGCCAATGCGCTTTTTTTGAATCTCGAGATTCCGAGGCTTCGCGTGCGTGGCACTAGTTCCCACTCTGGAGCAGACGTAACGGCACTGTTGTTCGAAGGCAGGAAGTCCGGCGTAGGTTTTATCGAGACGCAGGTCGATGCATTGATCTTTTTGTTCTTTGGAAAGCCAGGATTGAAATGTGGTCCAGTCTTCCCATCGATGTTGATACTTGGCCAGTTTTGAGTCAGATTCGAAGGTACCAGGAGCAGGCGAGGCACGGAAGTTTATATAGCACGGTGGCGCACTAGAACCGGCAGCATTGCTGGTGGAAGGAGCAGTAGACGATTTTGAGCGAGCAGTTGGCTCGAGACGGAAGCGGCCTGTGTGGAAGCTCATCCTCTGAGAGTTTCGTCTATAGCGGGCTTGCAAAACGCGAGGAAGGTCTTGCAGATAAAGGACGAGATCAAGCCAGCCAATGGCACATGATGGCGAAAACCAATTCTTTCCGCTCGGGACAGACGCGCAGACACGAGAACAATTGCACAAGAGAGAGAGAGAAGAGATTGGTATTGAATTCTGCACGGTAATTTACATTTCAATGTATAAAAACAAATCTAAAGGTACTCAAAAAGGAATTGTTTATTTGCGTGGCATAAGGCGGCGGGAAAATGTCCTGGGGATGTGGGGGTAGTGGGGTGGCTGGTACTGGTCTCAACAGAGTGGGAGAGGGAGGGAACAGAAGATGACGCTGGGAGGGACGAGACAGTGCGGTGGGAATCCACTTTCCGACGGGGTGGCGGCATCCGCGGCTCGATCTTCTTCACCTCGTCCTCGGAATCACTGTCCGAAATTTCGATAATGTCGGACTCGCGACGGGGCGGCAGCGGCAGCGTCCGCGGCTCGATCTTGATCTTCTTTCCGCGTCCTCGGCAATGCTGTCCAACAAGATGGGTTGCTCATCGCCAGTAGTGGCCATGAAACGGCGGAGGTGAGCAATGTGTTTGCTCTCGTTGAGTCCGACAACACCGACACGGCGTATGAGGAGGGGCTGATCGGTGCTGACGCGGTGGGGGTAGTTGTGTGGTACGGACATCCAGGTCTGATAGGCAAGGGAATAACATTCGTACATGTCATTGAATCCGTCTACATGGTTGTTGTCGTCCGCCTGGGATAGTATCTTGCAGCAATGGGAGAGCTCGATGAACGGCCATGTAAACCTCCACTCGGGGTGGTCCTGCATGACCGTCACCGTTGCGGGCTTGGCACGAGATGCCCAATACACAAGAACAAAGCGGGGAGTCTGGCCCGTAGACGCTGCGGCGGGAATCGGTGCAGGACGGTGGTGGCTGCTTGACACTGCTGACAAGGGATAAGACAGGCGGCAAAGAGGAGACAGGTGGCGTTGACTAGTGGAGGCACCTGACAGCGGGGGAGACAGGTGGCGCCGGCGTTGAGGAGGAGGAGACAAGGAATCTCCGAGCACAAGTTCCAGTGCGTACGCTCGGTCATATGCTTCCTGCGACAGCGTGGGCGAGGGTGAGAGAGATGGGAGAGTGGTCATGCGTATGGCGGCAGTCTGCTGACTTGGTAGTTGCTGCAGACACAGAAGCTCGGTGGTGTGCACCAGTGGTGCAAGGGTCTTCTGGGCAACGGCGTCGAGAAGCCTGAGGAAATCCGCAGAGAAACTGGCTTCGGGGGCAGCTGGTGGACCAGTGGACAGTGCCGGGACTTTGAGAACGGTGGAATGGATGGCACAAGAGCTGGAGTAACAGTGGGTCTTGCAGCGCTTGGCACGGGCTCGACACTCTCAGTTGGCCTTGGGCCCATCGCAATTGATACGAGGGCGTCTTGGGCGTGAGGCAGCAGCAACTGTGACAAACGGTGCCTGGCGTTGCGTGATTGCTGGGACTCGTCCTGCCGGGAACCAGTGCCAGTGGCTCTTCCGTTTCAGATGGAAATATTTTCTATGGCACTACGCAATTTTATTAGCAAGGGCGAGGTGAATAGTGACAATTTACACACGGCGAGGTAATACTTTCTGTAATTCGGACCCGGACTATCACTTTGGAGAAGTTCTACATCGCATTTACATTCCGGGCAAGAGAAGGCGAGGTCGTCTATATTGACGTTGAAGAATTTCATCGGGAGGGTCGAATAAAGAATCGCCGGGTGGAAGATGGAGGAAGACAAAGAAGAGCGCACTGTGTTTGCTTCAGAGCAGTGGCCATCAAATGTTGGCCGGTGAGAGGTTCCAGGGCAGTGCTACACTGCCCCCCATCAAATTCCCTTTTGAGGCAGGAGTTCTGCGGCGATTTCGCAAAAGTGCTTTTTAGGTGTGCATGGCGCTTGATTCTCCATGGTGATAACTGATCCCGCCTTGCAGTGCTTTCGACACACCCACGCGTGAACATGGCATTATTTTGAACCTGGCGAGCTCCCCGATCCTTTGCCGCCAACGCTCGCCCAACAAATCTCTCGCGCGATCTCGTCTGCGCAGAACGTCCCTCCTCCTGCGTCTCGTCGAACGAGATGCTTGGAGCGCTGCTGTGCTAAATCCAGGAATCTTGACTGCCGCCACGAACGTTGCCGACAATGCTGCCTCGCAGCTGGTAGGGACTGCCGTGTACACCGTGCAACCAACGACACGCTCACACCCGAATTTCTCGCCTGCCTGAGTGCAATCACTGCGGACATGCGTGCTCCCGTGGACCAGACCATGTTGCGAGCCAACCTTGCTCTTCTTCATGACCGTCAACGCGAGGTGGCCCTCACCGCGTCCCTCCCATCCTTACCACCTTCCCCGACGAAGTCACAAGAGCATTGCCATCGGGAGTACACAGTACGCTTGGCCAGAGGCGTCTCCCCCCCACGTCCGTCGCCTCCGCAGCGCTAGCCCACCGCATCCTCCAGTCGTTCTCTGCTACCTACACCAGCCCGCCGCATCCTCTTGGTCTACTAGACACACAGCAGGCAGCAAGCCACTATCTCCGTCCTTCTCCAGCTAAGAGACATCAGACGAATTCAGAAGGAAATTCAAGCCGAGGATATTCGATTGGCACCTGACGATGGACTCTCGACGCTGCGGTGGGTCGAGAATCTTCGCGCCAAAGGCCATTTGCTCGGATTCAAATCCAAGACGGACCCTCAACCTCCTGGTTCTGAACTAGCGCGCGATCTATTTCTGTTGATGGTCCAAACTCAATGGCAACAGAAAATGTTCGCCAAGCATGGCGAGAACCTGCTTTGCATTGACGGCACTCACAACACAACGATGTATGAGAATCTCAACCTCACGACGCTGCTAGTGCGTAATAAACGCGGGCATGGTGCGTGTTTTCCTTTTTGCGATTGCCCGTCAAATGACGTATTATCAGGAATACCTATCTCCTGGATGTTAGCATCAAACGGGACCCAGCAAACGATCGAATACTTCCTCCGGGTCCACCATGCTCGAAATCCGCTGACGATCCCACGCTACATCATGTCGGACTTTGACAGGGCTCGGATTAATGCTTGAACTGCCATCTATGCCACCGCCTGGATTCTCTTATGCTGGTGGCATGTCCTGCATGCTTGGCAACAACACTTCAAGATTTCGGACCATCCAGAACTCTGGGAACTCCTGAAGTGGTGGATTCACATGACAAACAGAACAGATTTCGATGCTGCATGGATCAAAATTCAATCTATCACCCCAGAATCCTTCATCAAATACCTGTGCACGTACTGGATGCCACAAGACGTCGTGTGGATGTGGTCGGGAGTGTTCCGGACAATACGCAACATTTTCGAGGTGTGCGATACCAATATGCTGATAGAGGCGTGAGTTAATTCTTTTTAAGGCTCCAACCCTTTCCTTTTGTAAACGTTTTAAACAGTTACAACCGTTTTTATTTCCTTTTTTTTTTTTACGCGCCAGGACAAACAGAAACAAAAAAGAAACAAAAGGTTTAAACAATTATTTTTGGGGCTTGAATTCAGCTGCCGCTGCTGAGTTATATTTAAACTGCTTTGCCATGATCTCAGATCTTCGCCCGCCATTTGCACGCCATCTCTTCACCATCCCCACGCCTTGGCCTCGTCATCTTCCGCAATCGCCCAGCATGATAAATTCGTGACCGATGTGACTGTTCGCGTACCAGACGTGACTCCTCCCTCCACTTCGCCATGTTCTCTGAAAGTTCAGCCTGCACCAAGTCAGGTCGAAACGTCCTTCCTTCTGCCCGTGTGGCCGATAAAAACATCACTGAAGGCCTCAGTGCAGTTCAGAAGCAAGCTCTCGCGTTCTCGTCATCTCTGTCACGAGGCTCGGGGGTCAATGAAGGCGGAGACGATTTCACAGGCAATGTTGACGAAAATGTGGATCCAGGCAGGTTACTTAGATCATTAGTTTTGCCATCGGTTTTGACCCCCAAAAAATAACCTTTTGAAACGTTTGTAAACGGTTTTATAAATGTTTGTTTCCGTTTTCTTTTTTTTTGCCCCCCATCGTAAACAAAAACAAAAAGATTGGAGCCTTAATTCTTTTCCGTGGCATATTAATTTTGTTTTGAGTGCTGACGGCTCATAGATGGCATCACGTCCTCAAGGGGAAGTTCCTCGATGGGAAACGGAATCGTCGCGTTGACCACCTCCTCCACATGCTCCTCAATGCTGTCCTTCCCTACTACGCCTTGAAACAATGTCGCCAAGAGCTCAGCTTTGAAGGTCCAGATCTGGAAGTCAGGAAGCGCAAGGACATAATCAAGCGCAGCAAAGTCTACACCAAGGAGATGCTTCAGCAAGTCTCGGACTCCAAGTACCTTGTTCCCTCGGAAGCAGACCCCAGCAAGTTTTATGAGGTCGACCTCGATGCGTACACCTGCCAATGTCTCAATTACCCCTTGATTCGCTTTTGCAAACACTTATGCGCTGTCCAAGAGCTGTTCGATGAACCGGGTGTCCTTCCCGCCGGCATCAGGCCATCTTTTCCAGATGTCTCGTCACTGCCGCCAAGACTTCCCGATAGCCAGACACCTTCTGCATCTTCCGCTTCCCCTTCTGCACCTCCCTCTCCCACAGGTCAAAATACCCTGATGCGACTGGTAGAGAAGTTCGACCGCAGCACAGCCCGTCTTCGGCAACTCTGCAAGAAGAAGAAAGAGCCCGTTCTCGGATCCCTTCCCGCTCTCGAAGCAGCTCTCGATGCCTGGCTTCTCGAGACTGACAGCAGCTCTGTCCTACCTAACGCACAGCACCTCGAACCGAATATGTTGTCACAGTGGAAGAAAACACACAAAGGAATGATGCCTGGAGTGAAGACAAAGCGGAAACCAGCTGGTGATCCTTCCTATGGCGCGGGAGCGAGAAGTGGAGGTAAAGCAAAAGAACCGCCACAAAAAAAGTAACTTTGTATGCTTGACTCGTCACCACCTCTAACATAATTTTTTTTAGGACGAAATCTACATCAACGGCGAGCACATCCGCTGCTGGACCACCTCCGCCGTCGAACTCCCTTCTACTGGCTGCAGCTCCTACACAAACTCTACCCTTAAGTGCAATTCTACCTGCTGCTCATTCATCTACACCTCGCTATACTGCTTCCCATTTACTACTGCCTGCTGTTCATTTCCCACCTGCTGCCTTTGCGCTCGCGTCCTCCGGTCCACCATATGGCTACCATTCGTCCCATTTGATGCTGCCGCAACCTGCTCACACGGGCTTTCTGGACAGCTATGTACATCAGACTGGACAATTTTACACATGGTCACCATACTATTATCCTCCTCGAAATGTCTAGAGCCACTTTTTATAGATGCACGATGTGCTCAGAAGGCTGTTGGGTTTCTCTGAATAATGCCAAGAGCGTGCGATCTGGATGACAGGATGATGACTCAAATAATGGCCATCAATGCTCGCGAGCCGAGGGCCGAGGCTGCCGAAAATAACTTCCCAATTGGGAGCGCACGTGGAGGCGGAATTTTTCCTTCTGTTCAGTTCACCAGGCTTGTGACCTGTGACCTGAACCTACGGTCGAAATGGTACAGTACTCGAATGTGATGGCGGAGTTTCAATTTCACTCCGCAAAATGAATTCAATCAGTGCCCTCTGAAACATACCTGACACTCTTAATATCAGTGGCCAAATAATCAAGCCAGGAATGTTATCTGATGTGGAGAAGAAATGGCACTGATTTCTTGCCTGATTTGGCACATGCCACAACAGGTGTCCGACATCCTGATACCGCTGGTGGTAGGTGCACATTATTTGCACCCGACATTACTCCTGACATGCTGAGTGTCAGGAGCAGTATCTGGTGTACTTTAACAATAAGAATCAGGGACCGTATAGGGAGGTTCTCGCACACAATTATTGTGTCGGGGACTCGCCTCGCACTGTAATCTCGGCTCCAGATGTTCGGGCGGAGATCAGGCAGAAAATGATGGGAAAACAGCAGCGGGATCACCGCCCTAACATCTGGTGCACTTTGATTGAAAAGGGTGCGCTCAGTGACAATCAGTAACACAGTCACACTTGGTAACATTTTGCCAAGATCCTTCAAAAACACAATAGTTGCGCCCTCGTAAAAAGATCCTAGGAGGCAGAAAGGGTTTCTCAATGTAACGATGTCTCCTTAAATTTTTCTGGATCAACTAAGCCAATTTAGAGACAACGACATCCCTACCTTCCTGAAAGTCACCAACTTTGATGGTGACTCTGATGGTCCGGCAGGACTTTCTCAATATCTTCCTCTTCTCATATTGCTTAGCCTTCCAAAGTACACCAGACGTTATAGGGCAGTGCTCCCCCATCATTTTTTCATCAAAATCTGCCTCGAGTTCATCTCGACATTTCGACATTGCTAACTCCATACAGAATTACCGCTGCTACTCTGTCTGAGCACGCCCTATAACGTCTGGATACGAGACTACTCGCACTGCAACTAATACCTATTGTTCCAGTGAACCGGAGACAGAACCTGGAACTTGAGATGTCAGGAGCCATATCAGGTGCCAAGAAATTCCACCAGACACATGTGGTGTCGGAATGCTGTACCATTTCGACCGTAAGTTCAGTCACAGCTGCAGGTCACACCGGACTTTGTTTGATGCGTGCACCTTTATTCAAAATAAATTTTTTCGGCCATCCCGGACATTGAAAATTCCCAAATCGTTGAACTTACGGTTGAAATTGTACAGTAGCTGAAACTGGTTCTGACATATACCGAATCAATCGGAAAGTCAGAGTGATGTCTTCCCCACATATCAGGTACCATTCCAGTTGACATTATTTGGTAGCTGATACTATGAATAGGGACGGTCAGAGTAAGTGATTTTCGCCGATTCTGGGAGTCGATTCTCAAAACGATTCTGGAAACTGATTTCATCAGAATCGTGGGCAGAATCGCCTCAAGTTTGACTGCCCCACTTTGCAAAACGATTCTTGAAGCGATTCTCTAAAAATAGATTAAAAGTAAGTGGTCAGAATCGGAATCGCCTCCAGAATCGGATGTAGAATCTCCTCCGGAGGAGATTCTACATCGATTCTGGAAGTCGATTCTGCTTTAAAGCGATTCTCCCACACTTTATTTAATTCAGAATCGTTTCCAGAATCGACCGTCAGAATCGACGAGAATCGTCTACTCTGACTGTCCCTAATGCCAGGCACATTTCCAGGTGCACCGATTCTATTCATTTTGCAGAGTGTTTGGTTGATTACCGCGTGCACCAGCCAGAAAAATCAGTGAACCCGAGGTACCTGGTCCATCAGTGAGATTGTGAACAACGATTCTGAACCAAGTGTTGTTCTAAGTCCCATTCCCAATTTGTTATGAGATTTCTGCCCAGACGCTAACAATGCGATGAATTTTGATACAAGTACGAAACAGTCGCTGACAGCTGTAGTAAATGCAATCGACGAAAATGACAAGAAATCTTAGATGCAGGTCGGTAGGTACGTAGTAGTAGGTAGGTTGTATCGATACGAAGAGAAGACGAGTCGGAAAATGTACAAGAACAGAACGGAAGTACAGGAACGAATGTACGAAAACGGAAAAAGAGAATAAGGTAGGAACAAAAGTGCAAAGTAGATTGAAGTGCTCGGAGGCGTAAGGCCGGACCGGCAACAAAATTTTAAAGTACAGAGAAGTAACGAATAAAATGTAGCGGGACAAGATAACGACGTGGAGGAGAGAGGAGGGAGAGAGATTGTAGCGAGGGTATTAATCGATGCAGCTAGGTACGTAGGGAGAGAGAGGTAGATGAGATGGTAGTACAGTACATTCATTGCGGCCAAAAATACAAGAGAGGGTGTGGGTGTGGGTGCGGGCGGATCTCCGCTGGAGGGATACGTGGGTAGGGTGTGGATGCGGGGACAGTGAATGCGGGGAATGAGGTACGTGGGTGAATATGGACAGCGCGCGCCAGGCGTTTTGAGATCTTCATCGTCTTCATTTCTTCGTCGTCATCCTCCGCTTCTTCATGTTTTTGTCGTCTTCGTCGCACCCCTCCTTCCAGTCATCTAACATCATCTCAATCCCCCCTAACGCCCACCCCAAACCCCGGCGCAGTGGGCGACGCCGGCGCGCTCAGCCTTCTCGCTCGCCGCTGCCCCATCCCAGGCACCGGCGCCCGCAGCGCAATCATCGGCCTCTCCGGGTACGCATTCACACTCCCCACGCTCCCGCCCCCGCCCCCTCCCCCGCCCCCAAGGTTCATCGTCGGCGGCGCAAGCGTCAACGGCGCCAGCCCGACACCCGCCCCACGCGGATCCCGCCTCCGCTTCACCTCCACCGGCCCCAGCGTCTGGCTCGGCAACCGCTTAAACGACGGCCGCCCCCCGCTCCCCGCACTGCTCCCCTCCCCGCCCGACGCGTCCCCGCCGTCCTCGCCCTCTCCCTCACCGCCCTCACCGTCCCCGCCCTCGCCCGATCCACGGTCCCCGTCTTCCGATACAGACGCCGACCGCGACGCAGACGCAGACGTCGGCGTCCCCGGGAACGGGCTATTCGGATTCGAGCCCGTATTCGTCGTATGCGGCGCGTACGCGAACCCAAACGCGCCCGCCAGCAAGCTCGACACCTCGTGCGCCCCCGCGCCGCCGCGCTCCCGGGCGGACGCGACGCCGAATTCGAATATCGGGGGCTGCTGCTGCTGCTGCTGTTGGGGGTGCGCATGTGCGTGTGCGTGCGAGGGCGAATGCTGCTGCTGCGCGTGCGACGGCGACTGCGATGACGGCGGGAGGTGCGACGGCGGCGGTAAATGCGGACTCTGCTGTTGTGGCTGCTGTGCCCCCGCCCCGCCGCCACTCGTCACCGGCCTCCGCGCGGGCTTGCGCAGCACGAGCTCGGGGAGCGCCTTCCGTGCCAGCACCGCCGCCTCGTACGACCGCAAGTCGTCCGCATTGTGCATCGTCCGCGCCTGCGGCGGCGGCGGCAGGTGTTGCTGCTGCTGTTGGTGCGACGGATGCGCGGGGTGCGACGGGTGCAGGTGATGCGCCGGATACACCGGCGCCGCGTCCATCTCGCCCTCGGGCGTCTTCACGCTCGGGAGACTCGCCACCCTGTACCTCTTCCCCCCGTTCCCGTTCCCCCCGCCGGGCGCCCCGGTGGGCGTAACCCCGAGCATGTTTCCAGCGCCAGACGCAGACGGCGTCTGCAGCCCCAGCGCGTCCCCGCCCCCCGCGGGGCCCGTGAGCGGCGTGCGCATGTACGCCTTCCAGAACTCTCTTAGCTCCCGCGTCTCCGCCTCGCGCGTCCCGGGCGTCTGCTGCCCCGGCCCGCCCCCTCCCACCCCGCCTAGATGCGACGACTGCGACAGATGCGACGAGTGCCCGCTCGAGCTCGCGCTCGCGGAGTGCGGCGGCGGCGAGTACGTCTGGTACGCGAGCGCCTGCGGCGGGACGAGCTGGATGCTCCCGCGCTTCCCCATCCCCGCGTGCCCGTGCGCGTTCGGGTGTTGCTGCTGCTGCTGCTGCTGCTGCGTGTGTGGCATCATCCCCGCCTCGTGCGCATTCAGCGGGAGGGACAGCGGCGCGGGCGTCTTCCCCGCGCCCCCCGCGTTGGAGAAGAACGGCACCCCGTCGGGCGCGAGGCCGGCGAGGACGTTCGGGTCGTCGAGGCTCATCAGCCCGAAGGCGCTGGAGAACTCGGGCGGGCGCTCGTGCAGGGCATGACCGTCGTGCAGGGCGTCGAGGCCGGGGTGGTGGTGCCGCAGGTCGTGCAGGCCGTTTGCGGAGGGGAGGTACGGGGCGTAGTCCTAGGAAGAGGAAGGTCCGTCAGTGTCATGTTCTGATAGATTCCAGGCGACAGAGAGAATGGAAGATGGGGAGGCAGAGAAGTAGAGAAGCAAGAGGAAAGAGGCGTATCAGAAAGAGAATCTCTGCGGGACACGACAGGCATAAGGGAAGAAAACACGAAGAGATTCTTTCTCTGCGTCTTCCATTCCACCTCTATCATGACGGGCGCATCGGAGGAGGAAGAGAATCTATTTCGCTTCGACTTCCAATACGCCCACCATGCCGTACACGTCCTCCGCATTCCTCTCTGTCCGCCCTTCCTTGCTCTCCGCGCTTCGCCCCCAACAAAAACCAAAAAACTCTGCCGAACAACAATAACAAAAATACTCACACTCGCCGACAACCCCGCACTACTCGCCGGCCGACTCCCCCCACTCACACTCCCGCCCACGCTCGCGCTATGCCCCGAATGCTCCGAGTCCGCATAGTCGTACTCCGCATACGAGCCCGGCCCGTTCGGGAACCCCGCAGAGTAGTTGTAGTTTGCGTTGTACGACGCGACGGTCGGGGACGAGGCGGACGTCGAGTGTGAGTGCGACGAGGAGGGGCGGTGCGCGAAGCGGTCTACGTAGCGGCGAATATTAGCGTTTGATCGTAAATCGTAAAAACTCGAGAGAGAGCAACTCACCCGCATACCGCTCACTAGCATACCGCTCGTTCGCCGAAAACGCCGGCCCGCCCCCGCCTCCGCCTCCGCCTCCGCCTCCGCCGCCGCCCCCACCGCCATACGCCCCCGCCTGCTGCTGCGCGTACAAAAACGGCGCGCCCTCCCCACCCATCGAAAGCGAGGGGAACGGCTGCGAGCCGATCCCAGAGCTCAGCGTCGGCCCCCCGATCCCGCTGAGCGAGTCGAGCGAGGGCAGGGTCGTAGCGTGCGAGTGCGAGGGGAGGGAGGCCGCGGAGAGGGACGAGGGGTGCCCGGGCCCGACGGGGGCGGTCTGGCGGTGGAATTTGACGAATGTGCAGCGCGTTTTGCGGGCGGTGCATTTTGCTGGAGAAATAAAAATGATATCAGTATGTGAAGAAAAAAGAAAATTGGATAGGAGATATGAGATAGGAAAAACGAGATCTGAGCGAGGGGTGGAGGCAAGGGCACGAAAGAAAACCAAAAACCCAAAAGAAAAAAAAATCCAGTCTCATTAGCTCCGCAGAGTACTCGTTCCCATTGCGCGACCCACCGCCCGCGCCACAAAAGATAGCTCCAAATCTCATCTCCCAAGAAATCCACCCAAGAAATCCACCCAACACCCACATCTCAGGCAGAACCCGAGCAGAACCCGAGCCGGAGCCCGAGAAAAAAAACCAAAAACCCAACTCCAAAACCAAAAAAAAACCAGTCTCGCCCATCATCTCTCCGTCCCCCAAATAACCAGGAAAAAGAAAGAAAAAAACCGACGTCAACACTGGGAACGCTACTCCAATCTCCCAGGAAATCCACCCCACCCACACCCGGAGTAGAAACCCAAGAAAAGCAACCTCGCAGCGCGAGCCCCGAGTCCCGAGTGGCAGTGGTATAAAAATCACCAGACGTGGGCACGAGGCGGGGCAGTAGCAGCACGCTACTGCCAAAAACCCCGATGCGCGCGGCGCCCCAAAATACCAACAAAACGGAAACATTAAACGCGAAAGCGCCGTCGCGGAACGTCAGAACGCAACACCCCCCCCCAAAACAAAAACCAAAAAAAGGGAGAAGAGAAATGCCCGTGCCTCTGGCATAAACCGAAACCAGAGCCCAAATCCCAAATCCCAATGCCCACGATATAGAAAACAAAAGGCGCTTCCCTACAAGGTCTAGCGCAAGAGAAAACAAATTCCGGCGAAGCAGAATTACTGCGGCACGCAGCGAACGTCTCCACACCCGTAGCCGTAGAGTAGAAGAAAAAGAAAATATAAGGACGGAAAGATTAAGAAACACCCACCGCACGGATTACTCCCATCGCACGGCAAGCTGCTCTGTACGCACTGGTCGCAGGCCTGCTTGCTGGTGGTCGCGCGCGTCGCGGCCGTGGTGCCTTTTCGGCGGCCGGTGCCCGTGCCGCCGCCTGCCAAGAACAATAATATATTAATTAGCATCGAGGTGTCAGCGGATTTAAAATGGAGGAGAAGTGGATAGATGAATGTGAAGGTGAAGGATGGAAGAGAGAGAAAGAAAACGCACCTAATCCCGGGGCAGCGCCCGACGCGGAGAGGGCCTTCTCGGCGGCGTGGCATTTGTTGACGTGGCGGGAGAGGAGGTCGGAGCGCGCAAACTGGTCGCCGCAGTGCTGGCATTTGTACGGTCTGTCGCCGGTGTCTGCGCCGAATCGTTAGCGTCGGTGTATATTCACATCCAAGGTTCCGGTAGGCGAAGTGGGGAAGGAGTGGGGATGGAGTGGGGAGGGAATGGAATGGAATGGAAGATGGAATAGACGGAACGGAGGGTAGTGGGGCTTCGGCATAATGAAAGGTGGAGTATGCGCCGCCTCCATCCGCAAATCATCCATATCAAATCTTCCGCGGAGTGCAAATTGTGGGTCCAAACGCCAAGGTGGAGACCCAGCACAAGCGTAAATGGCAGAAGCGAAGGACGGACTCACGAGAACGCATATGCCTCGCAACATGCTGGGGCCTAGTAAACGTCGCCTGGCAAACCGGGCATTTGTGGTCTCCACCCATTATTGTATATCCTAGTAGTAAAGTCTTTTGTTTCGGAGAGTCAGTATCCGCTTGTAGTATGCGCGCGGTGGGGTGTGCAACGGCCGAGTGCTGTTGCGGTAACGGATCGTGTGTGGAGGTGGAGAGAGTGGAGAATTGGAGTTGCAGAGACGAGGCGAGCTGTTTTGGAGGAGTGGAGCAGACCAACCCTGTCTGATCCAGTCTCGCTTCCTACGTCATTGTTTGGCGGCGTTTTTATTTTCGTCCGAGACACGCCTAGCGACCGCGTAATTGCCTCTGCTCTTCGACTCTCTAGCTCACTTCTTGCACGACGCCTCGCCCATTTCACCCGTCCCCGCTATCTTCTTTCTTTCTCACTGGCAAACTAACTGCCCCCGAGGCCGAAGAGATCCAAAAAACCCCCGCCCGATTCCGAGTCATGACGTCACTCTTCAATTAACGACCTCGCGAATCGTTCGATCGGATCGGAGAAGCAACGACGTCATCGTGCCGTTAATGCAAAGTAATTCCCGCGCACGCGAGCCGCGGTTTTCCGCGCCGCTCTCACATTGCCCCAACTAGTTCGATGTTCCGTGGGTGTGAAACTGTCTCCTCCGCTCGCAGAGCAACGCCGCGTCCGAACACAAAACAACTGTCTTCAAGTTTTCTTGGCGATCTGTCATTCCCACCCTTTCTCACCCTGCGGATCTTTGGCGGATCCTACATTATTGTCATTACGTCCACCGATACGTTTTCCATCACACGTCCTGTACATTCATCTGCCTGGCTAGTCTCTTCTGTTGTGCTTCCTAGTGATTCCTGATTCCGTCAAAGCAGATTGAAGCCGCCGATCAAATACGTTCGGTATGTTTTTCCCTTGCTCGGTTCCACCCCGAGGCGTATTCGAAAACGCCCCCATCCCGCCCTCCCTCCCTCCCGCGATGCCTCGAACGAACGCACGCTTCGGTGGATATTATTATGTATTACGTTTTGTTTCCGACCTCGCCCTCGCCTTCCATTCGCTTCAAGATGAAATTTATATATAAAACATATGATTTATCGCCCTTCGCGCGGTGCGTCGGTCAGTGCCCAGAGCCAGAGCCGCGATCGAGTTCGAGGCTCCGTTCGACCCGTCCCTCGTAAGTCGTAAGTGATAACTGATTGGAAATTGAAATCACCAGTCCAGACTCCAGGGTCCTTCCTTCTTTTTTTCTTGCTTCCTTCGACACGGGATTCCAACCAGCGTTCTGGTTCGGGTTCTTCGCGGCAAATACTATTTTTCAAATAACAAACGAAACACTTGATCCTAGCAGGATTACAGCCACCGACAAAACCACTGAACCGAACCGAACCTCTGAAGCCCTACTTTCAATCTGCAGCAGCCGTCGAGTCAAGAACTTGCGAGTCACAGCGGCTGCAAAAATACTTACATCACGATGATGCCCGGACAAAAACTTGAAGCCCGTGAGCATTGACATATTAGGCTGGCTGGCTGACATTTTACAGTTTACGGTTTTAAGTACACGTTCCATTCCGTCTGTAACCTCAGCGTGACGCAAGCCAGAAGACAGAGCCGTCGAGTGAAAAATTCGAACTTGGGGGCGAATCCGAGACCAGTCACAGCGGCCGCAAAAATACTTACTTATTTACATCATGATGATGCCCGGACAAAAACATGAAGCCCGTTAGCGTTAACATATTAGGCTGGCTGACATTTTACAGTTTACAGTTTACAGTTTACGGTTTATGGTTTAACATGTTCCATTCCGGCTGCAACCTAGGGGACTTTTTTCTTCTTCGCCTCAACCGAACCTCTGCACCGCATTCCCTACTTGCACTGTGCAGCAGCCTGAGCTGTCGATGGGGGCGAATCCGAATCCGAGTCATAGCGGCTGCCAAAATACTTACATCTTGCACGATGCCCGGACGGATAAAAACTTGAAGCCCGTGAGCATTGACATATTAGGCTGACTGGCATTTTAAAACTTGAAGCCCGTTAGGCTGGTATTTTACAGTTTACAGTTTACGGTTTACAGTTTAACACATTCCATTCCGGCTGTAACCACACCGTGATGCAAGCCAGAAGCCGGAAGACGCAAGACAGAAAACAGAAAACAGAAAACAGAAGCCAGAAGCCAGAAGACATACAACGCGGACAAAGGGGGGAAGCGGGCAAGAGAAGAGCGCCGTCGAGTCGTTGACGGAACGGCACAGTGTCTTTCCCCACACGTCGAAGCCGCCGATCAAAAACGGTTCGATATGTTTTCCTCTAGCTCGGTTCCACCCCGACTGGGATTCGAAAACGCCTCCATCCCTCCCTCCCTCCCGTGATGCTTCGAACGAACGCACGCTTCGGTGGATGTTATTAGTATTACGTTTGTTTCCGCGATCGCCTTCCACATTCGCTTCAAGCAGCTGAAATTTATAAGAACATATTGTATGTACCACCCTTCGCGCGGTGCGTCGGTCGGTGCCCAGAGCACAGAGCCAGAACCAGAGCCGCGATCGAATCGAATCGAGGTCGAGGCTCCGTTCGAACCGTCCCTCGTAAGTCGTAAGTCGTAACTGATTGGATATTGAAATCACCAGTCCAGGGTCCTTCTTTCTTTCTTTCTTTCTTCGACCCGCGATTCCAACCAGCGTTCGATTCAAAAAATAAAAACTTCGCTGCAAATACCATTTTCAAGCAATAATTTAAAATGATATACATTGTCCCGGCAGACAGGATTACATTACGGCCCCCAAGAAAACCACCCACCCAACCGAACCTCTACCCCATTCATGCCCATTCCCTACTTGTAATCTGCAGCAACTGTCGAGTCAAGAAACTTGGGGCGAATCCGAATCCGAGTCACAGCGGCTGCAAAAATACTTACCTACTTACATCATGATGATGCCCGGACAAAAACTTGAAGCCCGTTAGCGTTAGGATATTAAGCTGGCTGTGCTGGCATTTTACAGTTTACGGTTTACGATTTACACGTTCCATTCCGGCTGCAACCTGTGAGACCTTTTTTTCGCCCCAACCGAACCTCCAAATCCCCCTCCCCCCCCGCCCCCCTACTTGCTATCTGCAGCAGCCTGAGCTGTCGATGGGGGTGGATCCGAGTCATAGCGGCTGGAAAAATACGTACACGATGCCCGGACGGATAAAAACTTGAAGCCCGCGAGCATTGACATATTACGCTGCCGCTGGCATTTTACAGTTTACGGTTTACGGTTTACACGTTTCATTCCGGCTGCAACCACCCGTGAAGCAAGGCAGAAGCCAGAAGACGCAAGACAGAAAACAGAAAACAGAAGACAGAAGACAGAAAACAGAAGCCAGAAGCCAGAAGACAGAAGACAGAAGACAGAACTTGGCATACGACGCCGGGGAAAGAGGGGAAGCGGGGAAGAGAAGAACGACGTCGACGTCGACGGAACGGCACTAAGTACTTTTCCCACACGTCGGATTTTAAAATTAAGCCTCCGCTCAATTATTTTGTCTCCGCCGCAAATACACCCACCCCCTACGTATACCCCTCCCTCTCTCCCTCTCTTTCGCACATACATAATCGCACATCCCATAGGCACTCTCTGAAAAGATCTTGTATGTATGTATACTCTAGAATCCAAACTTGAACCCTGCACCACGTGTCCAACATCCAATCGAGGCTGACAGGGAAGACGCCCAGGACGAGCGACAGAAGATGACACCCACCCACCGTTCTGTTTCGCGAAAAGAATCTGTCTTATTGTGTCAGAACGTGTCTTGTCTTGTCTGTTCTCCGTGCTTGCCGTACAACGTCATGTCATGTCAAAAATCTTTGTCCATCCAATGTCCGCAATCTCCGCGGGATACATTGACAAGCATTTACGCGCGCCACACACGTTAGGTTTAAGATCTCTACTTGGACGGAAACGGGAATTTATTTGCGGCCAAACCTCAAGCCTGCTCGCGGAATGCAAGTTCAATTTAGATCCCCATTTGTTGGACAGGGAAGGCAAACCATATCTTTGGAGCTCATGTTGATTTTCTTGGGAACATCCTCATCGGCGAACCGAGCACCTGACATTACGGGGCCCGGGTACGAGCGTCTATCCACGACCACGAGAGACTGACCTGACGGGCAAAACAGAAAGACAAAAAGGCCCGATATTAATAAGTATTTACAGAAGATCGAGTCACCGGGACAGATCCTCCGGCTTTACTTTACAACGAGAGCCGTTGAATAAAGTTTCGATTCGATTCGCCAATCTCCGCGGAAAACGGGCGGGAGGTCGTTGTGATTTATTGGGCGCTATGATTGGATGACGCCCATTGGCTGGTTTTGATAGGTTGGGGGCGTGGGGACTCGTAAGTACAGAGAGGACGGGGAACACAATTGTGTTTGAATCAAACCTACATACTGTATATGAAAGCCTCGGGGCCTTCGCAAGCAGTAGGCCCGCCTGGAGTGTTCGAGGGAGGATACTTCCATGTGTATGTATGTGCTATAGCTAATCACGGTGACTGTCTACGCACCGGTCTCTTTTGTTCCATCTCCGCAGACGACTGGACCGCGTTCACGACAGAGAACCTCTCAGCTTAGACTGGGAATGTAGTCGGTTTTCAAATCATCACCCTTCGACATCTCCTTCCTGTTTGTCAGAAAAATAAACAACCACGATTCGGGACTCCCCGCAATTGCCCCCGCGTCGGCGACACCAGGGAAACAAATAGACGCGTCGCGTCGCGTTTGTGAAACTCGTATCAGCTCGATCAGGATACAGAGAATAATTATACGCATATGTAGCGTGTAAGGATCTGCGCTTGCGCTGATGCCGAGCCTATCACTGTACGGTCATGACATGCTTTCAAGCGCTTAGCGAGGCGCGCGAAATTCGGACCTCGGGCTCGGCTTGGCTCGGTCTTCGGCACCGCAAAAAAAACTTAAACAAGAGGAGTCAGGACGGCTTTTATCGGAAATCGTGCTAACTGGTACCCCATTCAAGGAATGAGCCCAATTGCATTATGAGATCAGACCGCTTCGGCCTTGCGCATATTTTCGAGAGAGAGCGCAACCGGAGATGAAGTTGACGTTGAGTTTCACATTTTATTATCGATACAAGCCATCGGCAACTGCCGCGGCCATACGGGTGTTCGACCGTCAGGCAACGCAGAAATGACTCCCTTTCTGCAGGTGCATGAGGAACCAACTTGGCTCTTCTTGACCGAACCAAAATTGAAACTTCGGTCAGCGCCGAGAACTCCCGCCACGAGCGGGGGGCAGCGTTGAATTCTGGCCTCAGGGCACAGCAAGCTTAATACAAGACCATCCGAGACCCACGCACGACGACTATATAGTATATTGTCCCAGTCAATTCCGTATACATACCCATCGTCCCAACATGATGGTCAAAAATCTGCAATCTTCAAGTTTGTCGAAATTCCACTTCATATGGATTCCTGCTTCCTCACGGTCCTTTGCCCGAGGTTCATTCACGACCGGACAGCGGCCTTTTTGAACGATATAGTTACAATTTATTCAGTCTCATCGGTTTTTTGGTATGACCGCCTGATGAAATGGCATCGCCTCCGACCACAATTTCACAGTCGGAGTTGCAATCAGGATGACTGCGAATTCAACTTTCCGGTGATCATATGGTGCTTTCCGTCATGCTTTCGCAGTTTTGACGCCGAACAAATTCGACATCCAGGTACCGATAAGAGACGCCGTTCGCTGATTTTGCGGCAGGTGGCACGAGAAACCCAACTGGAAATTTTGGAAGCCACATTGAAACTCCGCCATCCGCTTCGGGAGTTGTCGAATATTTCAAAATCGAGGACCTAAACACCGGGCTGTAGCTCACCAGGAAAAATTCCTCATGAAATACTGCGGCAAGGCCTTGCTGAATGGCGTTGAGAGATAGCACCACCAGGTGGCAGTTAGTCTTCCGCTCAACTTCCGCTCCGTACCGTGCCGTTGCTTTTCTTTGTGCTACCCGCCTTTCCGCTGGCGCAGTGTCGGAAGCTACAGCGGCGAATGAACCTGGGGAAAGAGTGTTCAAACGCCGATCGACTTCGTATATTATCTTATCTACCCCATCAAAAGCACTGCCACTGATCGCGTGACGTGTGTGACTCGCTTGATTTCTGCCTCGACCGTTTTCTCCCGCTATTTCCTCTGAATACGCTTTTGGACGCCGTCATGCATCGCGGGTTGGAGATCCTTGAAATCGCGGAGATGATAGCTGAACAGGTTGGCACACATTGCCACCAATCAGCTCTCGGGAGAGAGAAAACTTCGCAGCGACGTGACCTATCCGCACTTGCTAGAACCTCCAAGACATTTCTCCATCCCGCTCTCAACATCTTGTGGAGAGACCAGGATACCATTGTTCCCTTGCTGAAATGTATGCCAGCCGATCTATGGGACATCAGTGTGCGTCCAAACGAGGACGTATGGCCCGAACGCGTCCTCTCTATCGTACGTAGGATATCTCTGAATGTTTTTCCGTTTGCTCTAAAATTATTTCATTTCAGGATCTGAACCGCACCATACTTTCTGCAGATTGGGCGCGTCCCTTATTCTACCTCCATCGTATCAAGTCGTTTACGGTGCATCACGATTGCTTGTTTGAGCATTTGGAGTTTTTCGAAGCTCTCAGCTTGTGCCTCCCTGTGCAGCACATATTCCCCAACCTTGAAAAACTCTCCTGGATTCCCGAACCTGGCACGGCATTCCATCACGTCCGTCTTTTCCTCGCACCAAAGATCAAGGAGCTGGAGCTCGGTTCCATCAGAAGTATCTCAGACCATTGCATCTTTTCGGACCTGGCAGCCCGATGCCCGTCCCTAACGGCGCTTTGCGTATATTCTTCCCTGCCGGTGTTGTCAATCCCATCCATGTCCGCCTTCGTCAAGGCTTCGACGCAGCTTGAATCCCTTGCAATTCCTGGCCTGGACGACACGGCCTTCATCCACGCGGCCACACTTCCTAACCTGAAAAACTTGACGCTCCGAGGCCATGTCGCGCCGATCTCCCCTCTGCCGTTTGCTGAGGGAAGGGTCTACTTTCCTTCTCTCACCACACTGACGACATCCACAATGGACGATGCCATTACCATAATCTCCACCTTGGGAACGTGTTCGCTGCTCTGCATCACAATGTACGGCATACGTTCTCGACCCACCACGACCATCGCGCGACACTCTTATTCTACTCTCGCTCGTCATTGCTCGCATTCATCTCTCCGGGAACTTGCCGCCAAGACAGATGTTTTATTCCCGAGAACCCTCAGCGCAGATCATTACTCTCTATACGCTGTCGGAGGGATATCCTCCGACCACTGCTTTCCTTCACTAATCTTGTCGCCGTATTGCTCTCCCATCCCGTCGGGTTTGACCTAGACGACTCCATCGGTGGTCTCGTATTGAAAGGATCTTCCTCAGAGCAGCATCCTACGCTCATGTGCCTTCCCGCGTCACGCTCCAAGGTCTTAGCGCCTTTGCGAAATCTTGTCCCCTCCTGCGCCACCTCGCAATGACGTTTGACGCCACGTCCGTTCCCAAAATAGGAGTTATTCAAAAGATACAGCACTCCCTTGTCTGTATTGAAGTTGCCCTCTCTCCGATTACCAACCCTCGCCGCGTCGCTAACTTTCTCTCCGTAATGTTCCCGCATTTGACGGAGATCAGGACATTGTATGATCTGGTGCGGCGTGGGGATGATTCAGTTAGTGGAGCCCCGGAGGTTGTCAATGGCACACATATATCTAACTCGCACAAAATCTGGAAACGGGCGGAGAAAACTCTTTGATTCTTTCTTACGCTGTGCGTATCGTCCTCCGCGCCGTCGCTCCACACCCCGCCCGTTTCTTGGGCGGTTTTTTGATCTGGCATCCCGTGAGTCACACCTGCATGTACGCCAACATCGTTCACTGATATGATCGGAAAGATCTTGCCCACTGGTGATCGTTTTTACTTACAGTTTACTGAATGCGTCGAGTATTGTGGGAATCTGGGATACATCTACAAGGGTATTTCCCAGTGCCCTTGGATTACCTTTTGCGCAATCAGTGACCGAATTCCGAGGCACTTGTTCCAGACAGCGATGAATGCGAGTAATCCCTCTTTTGTCACGTCCGACGGAGGGATATCCAATCTAGCATTGAGACCAGGTGGATTTCACTGACGTGTTCGAAGATCATGATGAAACTATTTTGTTCGGTCATCTTTGATACCAAAGAAAGTTGGCCCGGGCCAGCCCGCAATAGCGAACGCGACACTCGGGGCCCTACGTCGTTCCTTCCCTACGATTCATTATTTGAATCCGAGCTCTTGCCTCAATAGTATCATTGATCGTGGCGCTCGAACCCTTTAGATGGAGATTCAACAGTCCCTACCGCCCCTCATCCACTCCCATCCGAACGCGAACGCGTCATTTTCGAAACCGATTCTCTCTCGTGTACATCCATCATCGTGAATCTTATGTTGATAGCTTGGGATATCAAGAACTGGTACATGTCACGTCCATTCCATCTCATCTCTCAAAAGGATTAAAAGATTTTAGGACGCTGGTGGTGCGCAGCGCACCAGGGTCCGACGCGGTTCTTGGTGCCCACTGGTCGGTTTGAGTATGGCGGCCCGGATATTGGACTTGAGAACGTTGTGGTAAAGAGAAGCATGCAGCATATTAGTGCGGTGGAAAGAAGGCGAACACGGCTCCAACAGCTGAAAAGAACGTGCGCACGAAGGGAGTCGAATCGATTGGGTTGAACCTGACAGTAGCGATGGTAAGGTAAGCGAGATAAAAGGTCTATTTGTACTCAGAAGATTTCCAATGACACCAGATATACCGAAAGGAATAGCAAACAGGAGAGCGTTTGACCAGGCACTGTGAGTCGATTGACTTATCGCGTGGAGCAAGGTAGGAATCCCGATGTTGGAGTGGATTAACCGCGAATCGCCAGTGCAAATGGTGATACAACATGGACGCGAGAACGATGGCGACGACATAAATTGTTTCGAATATTTGAGTGGAACCCGCCGTGGTACCACGGAAATCGAAGGCAGGGGTTGCGAATCATGACAGTAAGTAGAGTCGCCCATGTTGACGCGTGAGCTTTCCTAATGCGGTCTTTGGTGTTTTGCTACCCAATCGGGACGGTTTCTGTTTCCTTTTCTTTCTCCATATTTATTATACTTTTGACGTCGATCGTATCCGCACCATATAAATGATGCGGACCTGCACAACGCTTCTCAGTCTCTTACTACTACATCCTGGGTGTGACTGAGGTCTTTTACGCATCGTACTTCTACAGCCCAACGCCTTGAAGCTATCTGCTGCCACTCGAAGGTAGTGTACTATTTAAATCACTTCTCCCGGGCTTTATGTATAATGCAAGGGATCTCCATTTGTTGGACAGGCAAACCATATCTTTTAGGGCTCATGTTGAATTTCTTGGGAACACCTCATCGGCGAACCGAGCACCTGACATTATGGGGTACGAGCACCTGTCTACGAGAGACTAACCTGACGAGCAAAACAGAAAGAAAAAAGGCCCGATAAGTATTTAGAGAAGACCGAGTTGCCGGGACAGAATCTGGGACAGATTCTCCGGCTTTACGAGAACCGTTTAAATAAAGTTTGGATTCGCCAATCTCCGCGGAAAACGGGGTGTGATTTATTAATACTGGGTGACGCCCATTGGCTGGTTTTGGTTCGTTGATAGGTTGGGGGTGTGGGGACTCGTAAGTAAAGGGAGGATGAGGAATACAATTATGTTTGAATCGAACCTACTGTATATGAAAGCCTCGGGTCTTCGCAAGGCGGTAGGCCCGCCTGGAGTGTTCGAATGAGGTTACTTCCATATGTGCTATAGCTACTCGCGGTGACTGTCTACGCACCGGTCTGTTCGAAAGTCCTGCTCAGCCGCTTTCGAACGCACCATGAACAGCATAAATCAGTCGAGAATTGAGTGAGAAACGAGCAGATCAATGAGATGCGTTCAAGAGGCTTTCATCTATTTTTAGACGTCTGTCATCAATTTTACAAACAGCTGTAATATACTACAAGACAACCCTCGGCTTCGCTCCGGATTTCAAGAGTGCAAGATGGAGGAACCACAAACTGGGCAGGTAACAAAAAAGTGACTGGGAAGGCATTGGCTGAGAAGAGGAATTTATGAAAGTTGAGATTACGCTGAGGGGAGGATTGTTTCAACCCAAATATTCATCATTGAACTGGCATGGTACATCAGGGATGCGAAAATGTAGAAGGTACTGCCAGGCATCAATTGTTCCAGAGCGCTGAACTGAGACCTTTTGAACAGGAAATGATCAGCCGATATCGCAAGCAAGAAACACCGGATGATTTCAGTGGCTTGAAAAGGAAATGAGATGTTGATCTCAGACACCGAACAGGCAAACTCGAGGCGAGCAATATTGGCAGAATCTCAGAAATCTCTGAGAGCTGTTGCACTCAGACTGATATAGCCCAGAGATAGTGCAGCAGATTCATTTTGAACCCCAGTACCCAGCAGAGAGCAGATTTGAAAAATCAGATCAGTTCCAGAATTAATGTTGAGCACGGGCCAAGTGGGCAAAAGAATGAGAACTAACAACAGCAAAGCCGCCTTTATATGGGTCAAGAGTTTTGCCGGATGGGTTACATGGCTTCATGGCTGGATTGCGTAGACAGCGCTGCAATCGACTGCGACCCGTCAAGAAAAAAGCTGCGCAAGGGTCAGGTGTTTAATGGGAAATGAAAGCACAGCGTTCAAAGGGGGAGACAACAACAGAAGGGGTTCATCGAAGAGCATAGGCAGAGGAAGAATAAAAGGAGAACAGTTACATGGGGATACAGCACAGCCGAATGAGTAAAATCTCAAAGAACGGATAATCACAGATTAAATTGCTCGGGTCACAGATGTCAAAATCAACTGCGACCTTCCGGCCTACCGGAACCAGGTAGCGTACCTGGTCCACCTTCGAGACTCCAGTTTTCAGTAAGAAGTATAATCTATTATGAGAATGGTGACAGCCCAAAACTTGCTCAATTGACGCTGCCGCATTGGGCTGCTTTTAGCAACAATCCTTGGCTTCACGGTACCCTTGGTTCAGTATTTTCAATTTAAACCAAAAACCGACAACTTCATGTGTCTTTGCCTGTCCCTATTTTCGACAGGCCTTCGAGGATGAGAACAGAATACCTTTCATCGTGCTGGGGAAATGGTGGTCCCAAACTCGCTCGGTCGACTCTGCTGCTGTGGCCAGCTTCCATTGCGGCATTAGGCTGAGATAGTTTTTGTCAGTTGAACCAAAACTCATTGCCATTTTCGTGGGTGGGTTTGTGGCTCTGAAGAAATGTGGTAATGAATAAAATGATGTCGCAGGCGCAAAAGCGATAGGGTTGAAGCTATGGTGCAATATTTGAAGGTAAGTGGAGGTCCGTGAGAAGAGGCCTTCCAAATAGGATGAGCTGACAATAGAGAATTGACTGGGTTCGCGGCAAATGGACTCGGCGCAGAGTGGGGCGGAATCTTCCTACAGATGGGAAAGGATATTTGGCAGATGGGAAAGTGTGTTTGGCAGATGGGAAAGTGCTTACACAAAAAACAACGACAAAACAATTTAGTTTGCTGCAAGTTGCAAAAAATCAGGCTCTCTATAGTAATCCTTACCTAAAGGTGGCGAGAATTTCTACCCTGCACACAAAATGGTATATGTCTCTGTCAATTGTGAATCTCTCCCTCTTAACGAAAGTTCTCCGTCCACTGTAGGACAGGTCCTTCAATCCCGGTTTAAACAGGCTTAAACCCTGCCAACCGTTTAGGATGGCTTGAGTAAAACACATTATGATGCGGGGCTCAAGCGGCTTAGCCAGCTTAAGCTACTTTCAACCAAACTGCCACTGGGCCAGTGCTCTAAATCTGCGCAATGCAGCCACGCTGCCTGCGTCAGCCGTATCGTGTCCTCGCTCATAAGCCTCTGTCCAGCAGCGCCTCCTCCTCGCGCAGCTCGTGCGCCCCCGCGCGGATGAGGAACGCATTCAAATTCGGTTTACGGCCCGGACTCCGCACAAGGGGTACGCCGTACCTGGGGAGCACCGGCGCGTCGACGGCCTCGCGCGTGACGTCTTCGTTGTCCACCGGTGCAGGCTCGGACACGTCGCAGTCGCGTAGCATCGGCACGCGCCCAAAGTGCCCGCTGAGCTGCTTGTCCCAGAATGTACCAGACGTCCGCTTGCGCACCTCGTCCTCAACCGGGTTGAAGAGATCATAGGTGTCCGCACTGCAGTGAAGGCCCACGTCCCGGGCTCGCCCCATTTTGGCGGGTGGCCGTAGTCCTGAGGCAAAGAAAATGGATCAAAATCAGTGGGTGTTGAGCACCGCCGAGTACAGTCAACATACAGCAAGAAATGTGGGATCGTGGAGGAAGGGAAAGATGTAATACGAGGCGGAGAGGTAGCACTGGACCAAGCTAGATGCAGTCGGATTTGTTGGAATGATAGTTCTCTCTGCACAGTGCGGTGCACCTGTCCATTAATTCGGGGCGACATAATAGGTGATTAGTAGACTCCTTACATACAGCAAAGTGCTTGCCACATATTGTGCTCATCATAGGCAGACTGGCAACGAGTCTAGGTGATTAGGCGCCAGTTAACTTCTGTCCGCTGTGATATGCGGTTGGGAACTGGTCTTGTTCGACGGGGGGACTGAGCCCGAGCCTGGGACATGTCTCTTGACGAGCAGTCACTGCGTTCCCACCCCATGTAGACAGAGGGTTCTTCTGCGCCCGTAGATGAAGGGTCGATGAGCCCTCTGTCTACCCACGTCTACACGATGTAGACACAGTTCATCTACGTAAGTATACGTAAGTCCACGTGTATCTACATCTGTGCATAACGTACACACATGTACACCAACGTAGACACAGCATTGAACAATTCAAATGCTCTATACTGCATAGCAGTGCCCAGCGTGCTACGGGGTTGACCGAGGTTTGTCGACTCGCATCTACATTGTAGATGCAGGTAGACGCACTTAGCCGACGGGTAGATGCAGTGCATCTACCTCACGTACACAAATGTAGTCAGACATCAATTAACCGCGCCACACGTGCGTCTACATTACCGGGTATATACATGTTGCCGGACGTAGCCGAAGATCGCCGCACATCGCCGCATGTCGCTGTACGAAGACAGAGGTGTGTCTACCGAGGGTCGGAACGCAGTGAGTGGCAAGCCCGAACCTTGCCGCCTTGCCACGGGGTGTAGCCCTCGTCGTCAAAGTACAGGCACAACGCTGACAGAGAGTTTATCTGTGTTCAAGGCTCCAACCGTTTCCATTTATAAACATTTCTAAACGTCTGTAAACGGATTAATAATCCATTTAGTTTACGGACCTGGGTAAACGGTTTACAAACAGTTTACAAAAGGTTTAACGGTTACCGGTAATATTTGCAGCAATATTCAACTGACCGTGTACCTTGACTCACGGCTCAATTTGATTCAGAAACTGTGTAGCTACGACTTGAACTTGAATTTGAGCACAAATCAGCGCTCCCGTGCTGGGTTTGGCCTCGCAGTTGGTTCGATGTCAACTCCGGGCATCTCGGACTTCAACTTGTTGATAGCTGACACCAACAATGTGGGTGAAAGCACATGGCAAGGATAAGCAGTGTTTAATCTTCAGAGTCCACATCCAGATGTGTCTACAGTATAGGAACTTGAAATTCATGCACACACTCACTCCCACATCAGTATGTACACCTCCCGTGAAACCCACAAGTCTAGTGACCAGGTACATAGTGCGAAAGAAGTGCGCACAGAACTCAGACGATGGGAGATGACTGCCAGACGATGGAAGATGACTGCCAGTTCACAGATTCAAATCCACGCTGTCGCATCCCTGGGTTCCACACAAGGGCGTCACCCAACGAATATATTTCGCGAAATTCATCCATTTTTAAGATTTACAAAAGTTTGTAAACATTTATGAACCCTTTAACGTTTAGTCTACGGGACTTCATAAATGAAAACTAAACGGTTGGAGCCTTATAGACTGTGTTTGCCTGGCGCGCCTCAACCCAGTGAATGTGAAACCATCGGCGCCGTGGCAAGCAGCAAGAGTAAGGAAAAGAACTTACCCAGTGGCATGGTACCCGATTGGTTTTCAGCTCCTCTTGGGACGCAGTAGTCGAGGAAGTCATGATGGTGGTTTGTCCAAGTCGGGAGTTGCCGAGTGGCGGTGCTAAGCCTTCGTGCCTCTATGCCATCTTACGGTTACATACTGGCACCCCAGTGACTCAGCGCTCAGTGCTCAGCCTCGCAAGATTCATTTATTGACACTTTCCCAGCTCACTCCAATATTACTGCCTCCAGGGACCAGGAGCGACTCTTGCACTGACTTTGCTTGACAGTGGTTCAGTGCCACATTCACACTACTTCTGAAAGGCCCAGGGTGGCCCACTTCTCGCCTTGCATTATTCATTATTCACTTCGCCGAAATCTGCTTTATTGTTTCAATTCCGTGGTTAAAATATATCTACGGCACAACTACCAAGCCATTGGCACACAGAATTGGATTGTACGCGACCACTTCCGAGTTCAATCGTAGAACACGAGCGCCCGAAGCTCGATGGACTCGCGGGGGGGCGTGCCTTCCGGCGTCGCAGGGTCAGCGAACGCGGTGTGAGGTGTGTACTGTGCTACACTCCCGTCCTGAATGGAGTCAAAACTATTGCAGAGAATTCCATTTAGCAAATTGCACATGCAAACCCAAACAAGACAACAGACCATTTGATCAGAATAAGTTCGTCCGGGGTCACCCCCGGGAAATAGGTCCACTTCTGGTTGGGGTTGTATTTCACCCAGTAAGTTTCGCCTTCGTGATCGGGGTATTTTAACGTGACGGTTAAAAGATCGTTTACGGGGTCGACGCTGCGGAAGTCGCAGAGCGACAGCGGCCAATCGAGTGCGGGGTGGGATATAGGCCGCCACAGATTGATGATTTGGAATCGATGCTTCAGCAGCTCCGGGGCGTCCTCGGCGGGGAGATGCCTGTGGACTCGGGCTACCGCGGCCTTCGGGGTTTGATCGACGTGAGTCGCAGAAGCTGGCTGGCGCTTGCCCGGGGTGTCTTTCTCGGCGGGACGGCGGCGTCGGACGGCTGAGCGATTCAGAGGTCAGGGCGAAATTCAACATCCCAAGTTCGACGTACTGTGGTCAAATAGAACAACACGGCTTGCGCCAGTAAGCTCTTTGATGAGCTGGATGCTCTCCGGATAATACTCCCGCTCAATGTCGGCGTCATTCGTGAACGCCGTATGTTTTGCCGGATGGTTGTAGAGTTGGAATCCCGTCGTATCAAGAGTCGCTTCAGACTCATTCCCGCGCAGGTTGTGGATTGTCACTTCGTGGGACTCGCGACCGTAATTGGTGTCCTGTAGGTCGTTGGCATTCACATAGGCGCGTGCATTATCTTTAGGCGGAACTGCAAAGTTAAGGATGCTGGTTGTACTGGAGGGATTGGGGGCGCCCATGGTGTGTGGATTGACTGTGGATAAGATGGGACTCGGAGAGGATTGTCGATGCAAGAGAGGGCTTTTCGCGCAATATATATACCCTCGCAATATAAATGCCCTCGCACGCCATTGCTCGCTAAACTGGCTTACCAACTTCAAGTCCGGGTCACTTGACCGACGGGAAAGACGGTTTGTGAGACAATGTGTACAGTAATCGCCGAGGAAAACGGGAATTCCGGCACCAGCGAAAGTACATACAGCGGAATGTGGTCATTGCTTGAGGCTTGATCAAGTTGATGGGGTTTACTTCTTCGCATAAATTGCTATAAATTGATTAGACTGATGGCGAGAACGATCGCATCGCGGAGTTGAACTTGAGCAGAACTTCTTTAGAATTTAATTTATGTGAACGCCCATATCTCGAGCATGCTTTCAGCCACGCGCTCTTCGTGATCTTGGTTTCAATTTTTTTTTTTCATTTGAACATTCTTAGTCCTTGTTCGCGTTTTCTCCCTCTTTTATCCCAATCAAAGTCAAACCCGTGGACTTCATTCACTGGTACAAGTCTGACACCACAGACACAACATAAACGTTGTGGAATGAAGAATCAGCGCTCACCATGTCCTGGAGACATTGGCTCACAGACACTGCATTCAGCCGGTTTCTCGACATGCCAAATTCTAGTCCGGCCAAGCCTGGCTAGCAAGGCCTAGAGGCCGCCTCGGCCAAACTAGAATTTTTATGTCTTGAAGCTCGACTTAGCACCGCAGAATATCAAAGCTCATTTGGATCGATATCTATGTAATACTCGTCATCATCAAAAGTGAGCGTCTTTTGGTTAATTTCGGAGCATTGACAACGCGAACCTGCCACTTTAGTGGCCCCAATGAATACCTCTGGATGTTTTACAGAGAATTAAGACTTAAGAAGTTGGGATATACGTCTTTAAAATACTTTTCGAGCTGGATCTTTTTGGTTTGTTGAATACTCCAATATTTCACATTTTTTGCTGTAGTATGAGTAGTAAAATGGGGTTTTGACGATGTGGATATGTGAGTTTGGACTGTAAGACTGCCTGACCAGAGTATTATATGTAAGGATGGCTTTATGCAACTTGGAGAAAGCAAAAAGGGCAAAACCAGAAATTCAGTGTGAAAACAGGGAAATTTCTATCACGTCGTAGACACACTCAAGATGGACTATACACCATGTTCATATGTGAGTAAGCATTGGGGCATCTCTAAGCCCACATCTGAGCGCTAAAACCCCTGGTATTCTTGTGATAAACATTCAACATGAAATACCAGAAATCAGACCAAAGCAAACAGTTGTCCAGAATCCAATGTTCATATGGTCAAGGCCACTTTCAAGGACCAATACCTTTGCAAAATATCCAGAGGTATTCATTGAGGCGACTAAGTGACAGGTTCGCGTTGTCAATGCTCCGAAATCAACCAAAAGACGCTCACTTTTGATGATGACGAGTATTCGTTTTGGGCAAGAAATGAAAATTTCAACATGTCCGAGCCGTTCAAGCTTGTGCGCACTAAAGATAGCATAGGTTCCAACTTCCAAGTCTTTTATTCCAGCTTCTCTACGGGCATCATTTGATGAGCTATTTCCTCGAAATAAATTCCCGCTACCGTAAGGTAACGATCGGAAAACCGATGCGCAGCAAACAAACATTAACATTTGAACCAATTCGGCAGAGTCCTAAGTAGTTCGCAAATTGCAAGCTCGAACACAAAATGATGAAATTGCGAGGTCGCAATGATCGCTCGCCTTTGTTACTCACCAGCAGCAAAAACAAATCATTTTCCTATGTTCAACTGAAGGGTTCGATGAATCTCCATTGTGTCATCTCTGAAGTCGGGTTCAGTATCTTCGCGTGGGAATTGAACGAGATCCTATTCAAGTTGCACACAGCTTAGATGGGACGGTAAATACTCGACCACGAAATGGCTGATCCAATAATTATTATGCGCAAGGCCGAAGTGAATGATGTCGATGAGGTTGTATCGCAGTCGATAAACCACTAGGTTGCGTTGACTCGGAACGGAACGTAGCCCATCTACCAAGCGCGACAGACGAATTAGAAGGGATTTTTGAAGGTACGGAGACGGACATCAAGCCTCGCGAGCGCACTTGAATGTGCATATGGATTGTTAGGCTGAACAACTTCAACCAGTTGTGCAACTGACTCCAACCACGTCGGCTCGGGAAAATTCAACTTTCTGAAGTGATAGAAACCCGCAACTGGATAGCAAGAATTGAGGAAGTAAGATCTCTCAAACTTGAACCAAACATAGCAGTACCGAGTTAAGAAGTATATTTGCTATGGAGATAGATAGTGGTGTGGGGCGATCCCGGAGAAAGAAATATGTTGAGGCCCGATTTGAATTGGCTTTGAGAGCATAGGCTATTCGAATCCAGTGGAACTGGGTCGCAGTAATCATAGGCTGGGACTCAGGAGGAAGGGGGTGTGACAGTTCGGCTGAGGATCCAGTGTAGCTTGCAGGTGTAGTTTAGGGGGGCGACGACAGGCAAATTGGGATGACTGAGTTGGCATGGGAACCAACCTGCAATAGGTGGACATCGAGAAAATCATGGGAGATGTGCGGACGAAGCGGAGTACAAAGTAAACCTCAATGCGCGAGCATGCAATGAGAGCCTGAAATATTTGTTGCCCGACTCAGATAGATTTGTAGTTTGCGGGCCGAAGAAGACGTGGAGATGATGCTGCACGCCTTCATGATCGGACAAAAAAGTCGGTGTGAACATGACAGCTTCGGAGGAGACGGGTAAATCGCAAGCTGGCAGAACCAGAATCAATTTGAATAGAATTTCAAGTTGAGGAAGAGATACTAGGTCGCTATTGAGGAAAGGAACGGGAACAGGCAGTTAGCCAAACAAGACCTGGCAGTGCTTGGCCATGAAACCATTGAAGGCACAGAGCACGAATTTTATAGAACTCGAAAATTCCAGAGTAGCACGGTGACAAGCAGCGCGATCAGTCTTCTGCACACAACAGTGCCGTGCGTACTTGTTGGATTATGCCATTCACCTGCCGTGCACCTTTTCGGACGTCAACGAGCGAAACCTGGTGTTGGATGCTTGAATGTAATTCCAAGCAGAGAATTGATTGTCATGAGCACTGGAATTGCGAGGACTGCGATGAAATTGCAAACGAGAGCACATTCAACAGAACTCGAGGCGAAGAGTCTTGAATTCCCACTCGCTAACGGCGACAACAATTTGGATATACAAGGAATTGTTCGATTACTGTTCAGATAATGAGCCGTAGGAAATCTCGAAGGCGAATCGAGGGGGAAATCGAGGGTCCTCAGCACCAGATTAGCCAGCAGTCAAGCGAGGTCAAGCAACAGTGGTGCTACTATACGGATCTCATGGCGCTTCATGAATCCGATTACTAACGCAAGGGTTTCAAGACACATGGATGGCTGGGAATACAACAAGGCCGGATGCACGGGGCTTGATAGTGGTTCCACAATTTTGCAGAGGCCGCGTGCGAGAGTCAAAACAGGAGTCAAAACCGTCTAGAATATCCGAAGTTGCTCGAGTTCCACATCGTTTGAACTTTGCGTGTGTATTATTTGTTATTTTTGTTGGATCTTTGTGTAGCCAAGAGCCACTGCCAGTAACCCAACCACAAGAATACGGCGCCGCATAAGCAGAGACCCAAGCAAGTTACAACAGCACACAGAAATGCGTTGCCGTACCCAGAAAGTCGGCGAAAGTCAAAACATAAATGAGACCGATCCATGGCTTGCGCAGTTGGCGAAATCTTGGCAGTGGGCGAAAGGGCACGACGTGGGAACCTTTCACGTTCCGTGGGCCGTGATTGATGCCGGCCCGTTCTTCCTGCTTCTCTTTGTCTCTACCGCTTCCAGCGAATTCTGTCGCTCTCTCCCTCGACGTGTCCTCGTCAATCCTGCGGTGGCCCAGGCATTGTTTCAGCTCGTAATAACTGTGTCATTTCCTCCAAGGTCCCCTGACGATTCTCTGGCTGGACCTCAAAATCATGAGTTTTAAGCTCGTCAACTTGAATCCTTTTGTCGACAGTCGCGCCAAGTTACGCTCTCTGGGGACATGCGGTAAACTCTCGTATGGTTTGCTCGTGTCCGAGACAACCATCCTGAGCAGTAACCTCTCCCTGCCCGCACTTCTCTGCCTTGAGGACGACGCTGTGAGCTGTTGCTATTCGCTTCACAACGAGAGATCAGTGGAGGTGAGTCTTGCTACCTTCAAGCTCTTTCTTTCCAAGGGACATACACTAGTGAAATATTCGATAAAGCTCGCCATCGCGACTCCACGAACACACTGCTGAAGTCGGAAAGGGAATGTGAGCCGGCAGGCGGTGAGCAACTCTATCCTCCCCATTTTCTCCTCTACATCCATCTGCCTTGCGCGAAATTACTTACCCCGTGTTTCTCTTTCTATTTTGTCTTGTCCATATCCTTCCACTGGGGATCCTGACCTCGCTGCAGCCGTATCTTCAAAACGAGTTCTACAGCCCCCTAGTCGAGCGATAAGGGAGCAGTCACGGCCATACAACATTGAGCGGTCCTTGGGCCTCGGCCGCTGCGCCCGCCTCCACGTTGCCTTGCCGTAACCAAGTGGAACGAGCTCGCGCGCCGCGCCCACTCTATGCCCGCAGCGTGCAGTCCAGGATTGCACGGCGCGACTCGTGCGCTTCCCACCCGTAGACCACGCGCGCGCAGCCACGACTTGGGCGACGGCGCGCACGCGCATCACCCGCACCGTCTTTCGGTCCCTGACTTGGCGCACGCAGGTCGCAGGTGTGCTTGATGTTTGCCGCTAACATTGGCGGTCTCAAGGGCAGTCGCAGCCTCGCTCTCAACCCCATCTTCGCCGCCTCCTCTTGTCGCGCTTCACGGTGCACGCGGGGTACATATCCGCCCCATGTCTGCGAGCGGACGGGAGGAGGGAGATGCGGCGACGTCTACGCTTGCTCTGGCCTGGAGAGGATCGTGCATCTGCTTGCTCGGGGGTACGCCGTTGGCTCACTTTGACCCCGCCCGAACCACTGCTTTCCATCTCTTTCGCCTTGGTCCACGCGCCTCACTGCGTATCGCGCTATCCTCCCCCTCACCACCTCACCGCGTCCCGCCTCTCGTTGCCTCCCGCCGCCTGCTTCGGCCCACCGCCTACGATTGCGCGTCGACGTTGGCGCGTCGACGTTGACGCGGTGTCCTCGATGTCTCGCCCGTGCCCTGAAATACGTTGGCGCCGGTGCAGAGGGCAGGAGCGCATGCGGATGATCGCCATGTCCGTGAACCTCAGTCCGACGCCGCACGGTTCGTACCCACAATGCTCAGCCCGGCCGCGCGCGCTCCCAGCGCTCCCAACTCGACCTGCATCCCTCTAGCCCCTTCCATCCCGTTGTAAAACGTTGAGCGCCGCCGTATCCCGTCTCTCGGGCGCCCACTTCCCCGCGCTGACTCGACTCGCGTGCTGCCCTACGCGCGACGCGGCGGTGCCTGTGCGTCCGCGGCATCAGCATCGAGGTCGAATTCGGTGGGAGGGGCCACTCAGCGTTCACCAACAGTACGATGTGGAGAGGAAGAGAGGGGGATGGGATGAAGAGGAGGAAAGGTTACACCGCGCGGTCGTCTCCGTAAATCATACTAGGGGCGTCAGGGTCGAGTTCGGCGCGGGGTACGGGCGCTCTCGGAGGAGACGTCGGCAAGGCAGGGAGCAGTCAGACTTAGCGCACCCGCGTTTGTGGCGATCCTCGGCGCAGGAGATGTATGCCTACTCCGCATGGCACCCTTCACCTGCATACATCTCAAATTTCCTTAAAGAACAAGACCGAAAACGCAGGAGAATTTCTTTCGTAGTTTTTGAGGTTGCGACCCACTAATGAAGTTATTTGGAAAAATTAACTTGGCCTGTCATAACTCTTTTTATTTCATTTAGGGTGTTCTGGGAATCATTCATGAAGGTCTCAACATCCCTGCTCTCCGCCCTCTCACCAGTCTCAACCTCACCATTCCCGCACCACGCAAGTTGTTATCCGTCGGGTGTTCAACCTGTTCCAAAATCGCGGCGAGCTCCGCATGGTCGCGATACATCCAGATCGTGTGGAGGATGCCCGTGCCGTCAGGCTGCGTATTTGCTTCTTCCTCCTTCGTGCTCCTATATCTCTGGTAAATGTGGAAGATTGAATGTGGGAGTGATAAGAGAAGGAGCGCTATCGACGCTGCGAGGCCAACTGAAATCTGCTTTATGTCAGTGCTGCTCAAGAGAAAAGAATAACGTGAGTAGATACCGCTATTATGCTGGACTATCGGCCCGGGGTCAGTTGGCAAGTGCGGTAAGTATGAGGCATTCGGGTCCTACATCTAGTCGCGCTTGCGCTGAGTGTTGGGTCGCGGTGGCTTCCCCAGGCACCAAGAAGACAGGACTCGGAATCGCCCCTACGCTGGCGTTGAAAACATCACCCGCTACCCCGAATCGGTGGAAACTCTGTACGGTTTCGTCCGTTGGAGGGATGTGACCCACTTTCATAATACACATAAATAATGAGGCTGGTTGAAAGAGTTTTGGACGTACAGGTCCAGAACATGGATGCAACGAGCTCAGATAGTGCGTTTTCGACATCATGAAGTTTCAAGGTGCGCGGAGCCTGACTGGCATTGTTTGTTGGGTGCAGGTTTAACTTCTGAATGAGATACCTAACAAAGCGAAATGAGCCAGCGTATTAAATTGAGGGGGGTACCAGGCACGTACAAGTCTGCGAAAGAAACATAACTCCACTCGACGGCATCCTCATCGAACGGAAAAGCAGACTGGGGCATCGAGGTATACCATGCCGCCCACTAAATGGAGTCAGTCAGCTGCCTGCTATATGTCAGAAACGACCGACCCACTCCGTCTATATACGAATTATTACTTGTTGTAGGCGGGCCAGTGTACGGCCGCCAGGTGGACAAAGTTTTCTTTAATTCTGGTTCTAATGTGACTGCTTGGCGCGTCTGCACATCCACTACGGCTGTTTGGTCGACAAGCGATTGAAGGCACCGAAAAATTTGGATGGAGGACACGGAGGTGTTCATGGGCGGGATGAGAGCCACACTGGATCCGTTATTGCCTGTGGAATCAACAATGGGGATGGTGCTGTAGAGGACTATGGAGTTTTCGACCGTATCCGACCAGTATATCGTGGAGATGACACCGAATTCTGTATGAGTATATGTCAGCAATGCCGCGTTCAGGTGAGGAGGTTCTTACTTACGAGTGGATTGGATCTCAGTTGTCCAAACAGAGCCAGTTATATTGCGTGTGGCTAGGTATTTTCCGTCGGAAAAACCCACGCTAATGTCGTCCCAGTAGCCGCAAGTGATGTTAAAGCCCGTGGCGTTCAAACTGATGGTACCACTTCCCGTGCTGGGTTTCGGCGATTCGTACAAGGTACCCTCCTGTAATCCGATGGTCGTACTCCCATCGACGTACGGAAGATAGTACAAGGATCCATGCGCGTAGGAGGTCAAGTTGTCTAGGCTGGGTTGATTAACATATAGTGTCCACCTAAGAAAACTATTGATTGACTTACACAACCCACGGTATATGGTCAATACTGGACAAATTATACCCAGTCAGATTGTATGCCGGAAGACCTTCCGTGGCGACTCGGATGTCAAGCGGAAGAGAGGAATTGAATGTCTCCACGGCAAACAGGGCAGGGGTGGTAATATGGAAGACCAACACGCCTCCGAGATAAAGGAAAACCGAGAGGACGCCCATGACCGATGACGGGATCACCTTTTGCTGCCAAATACGGACGAAGGCGGACCCGATTCCCGCCCACGCGGAAGCAATATCGTGGGTAGCCGTCAACGGTTGATCTCGGCGCAGGCTTTGACGCATTGACAACGTCTGTGTGATGAATACCAATAGCGCCGAATAAAGCTGTGTTTGGTTCCTTTAGCACATGGACCCTGGGATAATACGCACTAATACAATACATACTGTTCCAAATGTCTGCGTAATCGCAGTAATGAGGAAAGACGCAATCTTCTGATTTTCTAGACCGAAAACGAAACGATGCTCCAGTCCCTTTACCCAGATACCGAGGAGCACGAGATGTACGGCAACCAGTACCGAATGTAGAACCCAAGACAAGAGACACAGAGAGGTTGAGGACTTCAGTCGCGATCTTCTCGGCGCTATACTAGAACTCAGTATTGCATCTCGAGAAGTGCTAGAGACAATTGAGACCAACGGAAGCCTTCTCGCGGTCCTCGGCCTGGGTACGGCGATTTGGAGTTAATGGAGACCCCAGGTCCAGATCTTGCGAGGGCACCCGACGGAAGTGGGAGCGAGACATTGGGGGCGGATAGGTTTCAGCTAAGGAGGAACTTAAATGGCGAGACTCTGGGATGGAAGCGGAAGATTACATCGCACAGATCCCTTAGCAACTCATCAATTCGTCCCTGCGTTACGCCGGCTAGGTTACCTCGCTGGTTACCTTCGCGTAAGCTACGCGAGGTAACCAGCCGTAGTATATGAAATACGGCGGGTTATTGATCGCTTGGGGGAGATCCGGTCAACGCCAAGGCCCGGCGACTAAGTACGGCCACGTGAGGCCGCGCGCGCATAGGCCCAGGAAAGCGTGTATGGAGCGGGGATTTGGGAAGCGAACTACTCTGTACAAGTGTATAAGCTATATTGAGCTTTTATAACCTTATTAAATTAGTCTGAAAGCCTACTGAAAGAATTCTGCACCTGATTGCTCGATTGGCCCAATTGGGTCTGTTCAATGAACCATCGGACCATGCTTAATCGAACATTTCGATCCATGCACTCAAATGTTCATTGGGAAGTTCCTGGTACCGATTTAGGTCCAGGTCTACTTTCTGAATTCACATTCTAAACGTCAATCAATGTCACGTCACTCACTCCTTATATAGTCATTCTACCCTTTTAGGCAACCACAGCACGGCTATTCCGGTCTCGGTAACCTCTCTGCGTCCCTCACATCACTATCCATAGCACAATATCTATGCCGAATCACGTAACAATCGAAGACGTTCCCGAAGATGAAGGTACTAATTCACGGCTTAACTGAGTTGTTCGTGGTCTATGTAAACCCGTCGCCCCAAACCCCTGATACCAACGACGTGGCGGGCTGCGCAGCGGGCACATTCGGGGTGTTTAAGTTGCAAGCGTCAAGTGGTTCATCCTGCCTAGTAAGTGCCCAAACGTAACCTGCTTCGTCTTAGTAATGTGGTTGCAGCATCAGCCAAAACTGGAGATCCAACTGTTCACCATTCACCGTTCACTGTGTCTTCTGTTCATCGTTCACCGTCTAATGCAAGTGGCTCGCATAATCCTGTACATGTGCCAACAATCGATCCTATCTTACCTGTCGTCTTAAATGTTAAGGCTTGCCACCAACGAGGCAACGGCGTCGAATTCGTCACCACTTATATGTTGAACAAGAATTTTGAATGCTCCGCTGTGCAAGGCAAAAATTGCGCCGTTTCTGTGAATTGCATCGGCGGGCACTGTGCAGATGTCGCGACTTTGGTTGACCAGTTCGAACATTGGCAGATCTCCGTTTTGACAGACATAGACCGGCGCCACAGCCTTGGAAGTTCCACACAAGAGCGTCAGCACTCGTCGCTATCATCCATGACCATATATGTGATTCTGCTTGTCCTAGTTATTGCGACGTTTATATTTTCAGGAAACTCGCGCGTTCCCGGTCTGCTGACTACCTGCTTGAACGGCTTTCTAGAACTTTCCGTTTGGTTCACGGGTCCGCTCACTCGACGTCACGACAGCCTCCCGTAAGTAATTTCGGAGGAGCCGTGCGCGTCGTCGGTGCAGCGTGGAAGCGTATTTGGAGCTGGTGCTCGTGCGTGACGTCCCTTACAAGTCCCTTTTCAGGCTGGCAAAGTGCAGGTCCGACCACTCAAGTACTTGGGAACAGCGAATAAGCAAGAGAATGCTCTTTCGGTGACCCAAGCGAGGAGATTGAGTGAAATGGTGGTACGGTTTGAGGCGAATGCCGCGGTTCGAGGACGGTGGTACACAGTAGTTCTAGTGTAATGCTTAGTTTATATGTGGCCGGGTATTTGCGTTTCCCCGCGTCTCCTAGAAATCCCAGGATCTTTCAGGCGGTACCAGGGGTGCTCGGAGGGCCTTTTGAATTCGATTGGGGATGGTCAATTGGGGTTTTCAATTGAGATGTTCGATCGTGCCCGCCCACATGAGGAAATTTTTCTGAAGATCGATCAGTACCGCCTCTGCAGCTTCTTTTCCCTCGCCGCCACCCCTAAACTGTCAAGTCCGTGTATCTTAACCAGAGACCGCACCGGTGCCTTACCTCAACCACTAAACAGGTACTTCTTTCATCTCAGGATCTCAGCGGCTTCCCTACATCCTTATTGCTTCGCCTGAAGATCACATCGCCGGGCTCACTGCCGTCACCGCAATCATCCCACCACACGCCATTCGCTTCATTTGAGCCGGGCTGGGACGTCACGGAGATACTGTGCCATTTCGTTCAATTAGTATGGTCACAAGCCTCAGATTGTATGAATTTTCGTAGGTCACAGCGTCACAAAAGGGTCATACGAAAGGTTCCCACCAGTTTGACCAGAAAAATCCGCTCCGGGCGGCTCTGCGGGGCAATTTTATACGAAAATTTTCGTAAGTCACACGGGTCCCAGATCTGCATACGAAAGGATCAATTCGTATGCGGCGTCACACACCAAAGTGCCGTACGAATTGAACGAAATGGGACAGTATCCTCGATCAAGCTTCTTTCAGTTTTTCGCTGATGTACCACTCGACACGGTCACGGTCACGGACCTCATTGCGCGAACACGCCATCTTCTGGCATTGTAACGAACTGCTCTGCGTACTCGGCCTTCACGCACGTGTCCAAGATTTATATTTGGGTTACCAACTACTCTCGAAACCAAACCGGTGTGTTCTGGTGTGTTATTCTGTCCAAGAATCATTTCAGTCGGTCTTCTGATGTGACTTCGGTCTTTTATTGTTGCCCCGCCCCTCAGGCCCCTCAGGAAATGGCATCTACACCTCAGGAACTCCGTTTTATTCCCCATTCATCTCCGACATCTCCCCTTGCGCACAAGCGGCAGCGCCTCGACTCAATGCAGGCCCTCCAATCCTCGGGTGCTCCACGATTCTCCCCCCTCTCCCTATAGATTTAACTCATCTGGCACTGTAGTCGAGACTAACACCCTTCTAAATATCGCCGATTCTCGCTCTGCTTTGCTTGAGCTTGACGCCGACTCCCATCAAATTGCCAAGGAACAGGAGGATAAGGAGACCAATTTAGGGTCCTCCTGTGCGCGCCATGTTCGACACTATGAAGAATATTGGTTAACAACTTTCTACGCCGCCGGAGATCCAGCAGCAGGTCGGGCAGCCATTCCCGCGCATCCTATCACTACTGCAAAGGCTGTAATATTTCTCCAGTATGAATCGACTCGTCCCCAAGTAAGTTCGCTTGTTTTGGTTTCATTATCTATTCACAAGAACGACAAAAGATTAACCGCAAGCGTAAGGCGGCAGATATGGATGAAGCCGCACCTGAATCCTCTTCTGTCGGTGTTTCGGGCCTCAAACAGGCTATCTCAGCGCTTGAGCATCACCGGCTGCACAACCAGCACCTTTACACCGACACTCCGGAAGCTCGCATCACTCTCCGCTCTGATCCTCGCACCAAGGCGTTCGAGTCTACGGCCGCGCACAGGGAGCCTCAACGCGTTAAGATGTCGCATTCCATCAAGGCCAAAGGTTCCTCTGCAGGTGGGTTTGAATTAAAGTGCATCTTGCAGAATCTGACAGATTTTATTTCGTTCAAAGACACATATACATTTGAGGAACTCGTGAAGTGCTCCGTCTCTTGTTTGACAGGTTCGTACGGACCCAATAGCATCTTTGTTGATGTACGAGACCGTGTGATGCTTCTTACATCGACCTCTGTTGCGTTTCGGGGTGATAGCTCGCGCGCGCTTCTCTGGTCGGACCAGTTTCTGTCTCAAGTGCCCATTTTAGCTAAAGGTTTGGATGCGAAAATTCCGGTGAGTTGTACGTGCAATAAAATTCTGAAAGTACTAAATTCCATTCCAGGCACTCACTTTAATACCCAGGATTGGTTTTTTCGGCGGGATTGCGTGGAGGGTATTTTGCCAGGAATATGTTTTGCGAGATCTGCGACAGCCTGGCCATGCTGTTTCCATGTCTCCCCAATCAACACTACCCAGTCCCATGCGGCTTTGCTGTCAGTCTTGTCGCATTCGAACAGACTACGCCACAGCGGAATAAGTAGTTCACCAAGGTTCAAGATCAGATGCATGCTGTTGAGCGGGAACATGGCGGGTATGCCGAGGGTATGATGAGGCGAAAGTCCGCTGAATATGCTTGGCTTGGAAATCCCGGTCTCCAGCCGCTGTTTTTCATATTGGTTCTTGTTCGGTGATTGTGAAACAAACAATAAATTTCTGGAATACCGTGCAGCGACTTCCTCGCGGTCAAAGCTGTCAAGTAAATCACCGAGCTGAATGTCTGGGTGATCACTGCCTTCGACGTGAAAATTGTTGGGAAGGAGTGAGCTGGGTAGTAGTGGGATGTCTGGGCTTTGCACCGGCCTTTCATCAGGCAATATAGATGGCACAGATGTTTCCCTACATGGCCAACATATCTGTTGAGGCAGGCCATGCCAAGACTTAGTCTCTCGGAGACAGACACTTTATATGAACGCTCGTACCTCGCTGTATAAAGTCTGTTGTTTAACGCGGGGGTCCGATCGGAGTGCGGTGTTATTATGTAATTCGGAGCTTCCCGAATCGCGTGCAACTCGCGTCTTCAGGCGTGTCCGTTCTCTTGGACGCGCCCGCCTCCCATACCACCATCACAACGAGGGTAGGCCAACTGTATGATGAGCTTAACCATCTAGGGATATTAAATTCGACTGAGTGCCCCAGAAAATTGTGAAGTATTCTCAGTTGGCAAATTTGGCAAGCTTGTCAACCAGGGTGAAATTCACAGTTTTTTGGGTGCCAAATTTGGGTCCCACAGAATCCTGTTGTGTTAAATCACGTGGAAACGAAAGCAGAGTGAGGTTTTCTCATGCGGAGAGCGAGAAAACATGTCGTCGGTGGCAAGAGAACAGAAGCACGTGCCCCGGCAAGCTCCGAATTACATAATAATAGTGCACTCCGATCGGACCCCCGCGGTAAACAACACCTGATAATACCACCACCCCTTGATAATTATCGACGGGTCTTGGGGGGGTAGACCCGTCGATAGTTATCGAGACGTGGCACGGCCACCATACGGGTTTGGTGGCAGCTGCGGCACCCAGCGGTGGCAGAGCAGCCATGCCACCCAGTAAATACCCCCTATTGTTTGGTTGCTTTTTTCGAACAAACAATGCCACATATGCCACGGAACTGCCATGTGTGCCACAGAACCGCCAATTGGGCTGGATATTGTGCCATGGGTGCCATGAGGCCACTGACCCAGGGTCAGTAAAATTTTGTTACCCAAATAGTGCCATGGGTGCCACGAGACATTTCGACCCGGGATCAGTAAAATTTTGTTACCCAAATAGTGCCATCGGTGCCACCAGACCTTCTGACCCAGGATCAGTAAAAAATGTTGCCAAAAGTTTGCCATCGGTGCCACCGGACCTTCTGACCCAGGATCAGTAAATTTTTGTTACCCAAATAGTGCCATCGGTGCCACCAGACTTTCTGACCCAGGATCAGTAAAAAATGTTGCCAAAAGTGTGCCATCGGTGCCACCAGACTTTCTGACCCTGGATCAGTAAAATTTTGTTACCCAAATAGTGCCATCGGTGCCACCAGACTTTCTGACCCAGGATCAGTAAAAAATGTTGCCAAAAGTGTGCCATCGGTGCCACCAGACTTTCTGACCCAGGATCAGTAAAATTTTGTTACCCAAATAGTGCCATCGGTGCCACCAGACCTTCTGACCCAGGATCAGTAAAAAATGTTGCCAAAAGTGTGCCATCGGTGCCACCAGACTTTCTGACCCAGGATCAGTAAAAAAATATTACCAAAAGTGTGCCATTGGTGCCATCAAACATTTCAACCCAGGATCAGTGAAATGTTTGAATCGTTCTTAGACCCGTGGATAGTTATGGATCGGTAGCGGTAATTTCAATGCTGTTGCTTTGTTGTGGATGCTATTCCTTACTCCAGACGTGGCCCTGTTTCACGTGACATGCCACCGGTGCCACTGCAACACTCTGCCATCAGTGCCATCAATTGGATTGGATCTCACGTTGACTCAATGGGGTGCCACGAATGCCATGGACGTAATTCAAGAACTTTTTTTTGTTTGGCGGCACTTTACTACAATATGAGAGACTACGAGATGCATGTATTTCAAAAAAAAAAAACGCCCCCTGCAGCAGACAGGCAGGGGGCGTTGAGACAAGCACGGGGACCCGGAAGGCGTGGACACCGAGTTCAGCAAGCAGGAAGGAGGGGACAAAGGCGACAGATGGAGGGGAGGAGGCGCATGCTTTGACTACTCATTGTCATCATCGTCAAAGCCGGTGTTGGCCTCTTCATCGATCTCCTTCGCGGTTTTGGGCTTCCGCTTGGGCTTGGAATCTTTGCTGCTCAAGCCTGCCGCACGTTTCTTGGCCATCTCCTCCGCGTTCCTGGCGTGGATGGCTGCTGCTATGTCCTTGGTCTCCTGGCGCTTCTTCCGAGCTTTGAGAACCACTAGGGGAAGACCCTCATCGTCGTCATCGGAGCCCGCGCCATCGGCGACACCAACGGCCTTGGAAGAGCTCGCGGTGGGCATGGTGCCACCGCTCCCATCGGTCGTTCTGGCACCCGTGGCATCCTGCTCGACGTCGGACTCTTCAATGAACGCGACACTCTTCGGAATCTTCTTCGCCAATGGCTTGGGCTTCGGGCGCGCGTGTTTGAAGGGCGGCTGGTCCTCGGTGGTGTCGGCGGTGTCTCTCTTCCGCTTTTTCTCCTCCTTCTTCTTTTCCTTCTTGTCCTTCTCCCCCCTCTCGTCCGACCTCCGCGACCTTTTTTCCACCTTGTCCTTCCCCGCAGCCTTCTTCTTCCCAGCTTGCTTCGAGGGGGCTGCCGTTGGGGCGGGTGCCACCGGTGCCACTGACCTGGCCTTCTTCTTGGGTGGCTCGGGGTTCGGATCCCCGTGCTCGGCGTCTTCCTCCTCGTCCTCCTCGTTGGCCGGCCGCTTGCGCTTCTTCGATGCAGGGGGCGGGGTCTCATCGTCTTCGTCGTTGTGGTCAGACGGGGTCTCCTCTGCCTCATCCTCGCTCTCTGGTGTTTGACGCTTCCTCCTACCCGATGTCTTGGCCTTCGTCTTGGACGTCGACATCTTCTTCCCGCTGCCCCTCTTATACCCCTTGAACTCTTCTTGAGCCGCCACCCGATCTTCTGGCTCCGCGTCCACCCACTTGAGCTCGCCAGTCTGGATTCGGTCATACAGCATTTGGACGACGGTGACTGTGCCTGTTTTCATGTTGGACGGCGCCATCATCTCGACGCCCTCGGGCCAGCCTTCGAGCTGGACTCCGAACTTGCCAACGCACACCCGACGGTAGTTGCTGTATTGCATGGTGGCGGTGGACACCCCGGTCTTCTCCCCTGGTCAAAAAGATGTATTAGTACATAAAAGAAAATAAGGGTGTGCTTTGCACGACTCACGCAGCGTCCTCTCGAGGTGCTTGTTGACGTAAGACCTCCTTTCCGTCGCTGTCAACTTTACGCCGTCCTTTGGAGCCTCCTTCTTGACAGGCTTGAGGGTGACGTTGGGGTTGGGCTTGTCGATGGGCTTGAGGACGGCCTTGCTGATGGCCCACGCGTTGTAGGACAACCCGAATGTGGCGGGGTTGACGCCATGGACCTCCTTGAAGAAGCCGAGGCTCCGGGAAGAGCCCACGACGGCGGTGGTGATGGTGTCGGACACATGGCCCGCGCTGAAGACAGCGAAGGCCTTGACGTTGGTCCACTTCTCAGCATGACGTAACTTCAAACAAATCAATTGTTAGCCATCAGTGCCACCGATGCCAGCAGGGTAAATTGGAACTTACATCTTTCTCAACGCGATTTGCGAGGGCGGCAATATCTTGAGCGGCGGAGAGGTCGTTGGCGCGGGTCCCCGACTCCTTGCTGGTTTGAGCCTCCAAGTATTCATTCCTGAGTTCCTTGAGCGCGGCCTCGGTCCACCGTGGGTCATCGGACGTCTTGTCCCGGAGCATCTCCTTCTTGACAATTTTCGAAACCTCGGGCATAGTCAGCCTCACCTCCCTCCCTGCTCAAACGAACGATCAGGGCCGGCATCTGGTAGGAAAAAAAAACGCACCATCTGAATTAAGTTCCTGTGTCCGCTTCCAAATCAACGCAGCCCGCTCGTTGTACTTGCGGGACTTTTCCCGCCTCCTCCACTTGTGGAGATGGACGAGAGCTTTGCGGCACTCGTCCTCATCCAGGTGGAGCTCCGCGGAGAGTTCCGCCGCTCGTGCCTCGAGCTTGGCATCCCAATCCCGCACCTCTGCCTCCAAAATCGCCCTCGCCTCGGTCACTGCCTTCAGCCTCACCGCCGCTGTGTTCACCTCCGCTGTCACCTTGCCCTTGCCCTTCTTCGCCTTCTTCTTGGTGGGCTGGGGCTGCTGCAGCGCGTTGGGATTTCTCTCGCGGTGCGTGGCACCGGGGCCCTCACCGTCGGACTTGCTGTCGGCATTGGCATCAGCATTCGAGTCGCTGCTGCTGTCACTGCTGCTGCTGCTTTCTTCATTGCTGTCATTGTCGGAAATGGCCTTGATGGACGGATCCCCCTGGCTATTGGTGGGCTCAGGGGAGACGGTACGTGAGGGTCCATCCCGCGTGTCCGCAGGTGACACTGCCATCTCCTGTGCGGGTGAGCTGGTTGGTGGCACTGGTGGCGTGGTCTTGTCCGGTGCGGGGGAGCTGGCAGGTGGCACGGGTGGCACCGTCTCGTCCTGCGCGTCGTTGATGGAGGGGCCAGCAGGTGGCACCATTTCGTCTTGCGCATCGTCGTCACGGTGGCAGGCAGGCGGCACTGGCAGCACCGCGTCGCGTGATGTTTGGGGAGAAGGCGGTTTTTCGTTAAGAAGCTGGCCTGCCCCGTGGATGAAGGTCCTCGGGGCCGGCGTTTTCATGACCTCGTCGTCTTCGTCCCCAGAGTAGTCGACCAGTGGCCCAGTACAGGAAGCAGGGTCTTCAAAGTTGAACTCCTCTTGATCTTGATTGGGGGTTTGAAGTTCAGGGACGAGCTGGGAGGCCGTCTCCACTTGACAGAGGTACTCGAGCTCAGCTTTGGTGGGAGCACGGTCAGCGTCAAACATATCGAGGTCGGAATCCCCGGGCTCGGGTGTATGGGCCGTCATAGGCGGTGGCTGCACCTTTTTCTTGCCCTTGCGCTTTGGAAAGGACTTCGTGGGGACGGTGGCATCGGTGGCAGTGGCACCCGCACCGCTGCGCAGGGTTCGGGGCGTAGATTCAGACACGGATGAACCTGCGTTTGAGGGGGCGGCGGCGTTGGAGGTGCTATGCAAACTGCACCGCGCAGGGGGAGACTCTGTTGGGGAACTCTGGGTGGCATTGGCGGAATCATCGTTTTTTTTTCCCCTTGGCATCTAAAGAGTCAACTAGTGAGTGAATTAAACCATTAGAATATTTTGAGCTCTACTTACCTTTGAAGTCGTTGTGTGGAAACGAAAGTGGTGGCGGCGAGGAAAGAAAATTTACAAGTCCCGATCAACCACGTGACCGTAATGTTTGCCACAGATGCTGGGTGGCATCCGTGGCACTGATCCTCAAATCCAACCAGCCGTGGCACTGGTGGCCCGGTACAAAATTATGAGGTAAAACACATCAAAAAATGGGATCATTTCTTTGGCGCTGACTCACTTTTCTTCTTCCACCACCATCTGCCCTTTCTTGCCTCTGGGTGAGCCATGCGGATTAACCTCGACCTCCAAGGTAAATCCAATCTCTCCTTTCCATCTACTTCTGCTGGGGAGCACAGACAGCCACCGGCTTTGGCTGGCTGCTGGGATCCGTGCCCGGAACTCGCGCTTGCTTTATTCCCTGTCACGTTGGTTGTACTCCTGCCGGGGAACACAGACACTCTCAGGCTTTAGCTGGGTGCTGGGATCCGTGCCCGGAACTCGCGCTTGCCTTTATTTATCGTTTTCCCTCCCCTTTTTCGTTTGTGGTGCTCTTCCTGGGGAACCCAGAGCCTCCATAGTACTCCTGCCGGGGAACCATGGACTGCCGTCGAGATCCGAGCCCGGAACTTGACCGGCGCCACTCACACCTGCGGCTGGGGAAGCCACCAATGCCAGTGCCACCTGTGCCACCCATATTTTCAAAACTTCGCATGTGACTGCCCTGGATGCCATTGCTGACCCCCTTCCTACCAGGCTCCCCCCTTGGCCCTGCTTTTCTTACTCTTCGGAGTGTACATCCAACATCTCTCGCCTCTCCTCCATTTTGCTCACTGCCTCACAGACCCGGTCTGGGCGTTCCTTTGCGATTTGGGAGCCCATTCCCACGGACTTTTCTATCACTGACGCCGTTGCGGCTGTTGCTGTCACTACCCACCAGCATGAAGATCTGGTGGAACTGGACACTGGGACCCCCGCGAGCCTCTTGTCTGCCATCCCCGTGGTTCCTGCTGCCCAACCCATCACCGTGACTCCGGCTGCCCAACGAACCACCCCGACCCCTACTACACTGAAGGCAAAGGATAAACTACTGTAAGGCTGCTCCACCAACCTTACTACTTTCCTCAGCACTGTCCAATCTTTTCCTTCCTGGATTAGTTCAACCTTTGCTATCCAAATTGTACTGTCACTGTTCTGTGCTATCCTCACTGCACCACTTCCATCCAGCCACCTTTATTTGTATTGCTACTATCCCACCTTCGACATCCTACCTTTTACATTACTGTTGTTAAGTCCTTATCTTATATTATGTTACATTCTACTTATCCTTGTTACATATCTGATCGCACATTGATTGTGACTGTCCTGTAGTTACGGATCTTCTCTTCTTGGTCTTGACCACCATGTATCCTTCTATAGTGGCCCCTCTTGAATGACCACACTATTGTTCTGTCATTCTGGGCTACTCTTAGTTTTGTCTGGCCGACCGTTCTAGTGTTGACTGCCTCCACAATATGGCAGCCTTCCAACTACAGTCCAAAGTCAAACGTCGTGAAGCTCGTGCATCTATCAAGGCATCGGCCGATCCGCTCTGTGACCCTCGTCCATCCCGCCACCAACAACATATCTGCACAGCCTCGCCTCCCATCAAGGCTCAATTCCAGCTGAGGAAAACTCGGATCGCTGCTACCGGGTTTATCGGGCTCCATGACGGTGGTGGGCATACCTACAGGCTGACAGACTTCTTTGGGGATAAGCCAAAGCACAAAGGCTTTAGGCTTGTGAAGTCGAGTGGAAGGCACGTCGTGCTGTGTTCTCTCTTTTCTACCCTGTCTAACATAATTTTCTCCAGCACCTCCCGCCCCATTGTAGACTCCGACGGGAAGGTCTTCGCTGTCTATGGCAGCACTCCCAACGACGACGGCTTTATGACCAACATCCATGACGCCGCTGTCCACGCTCTGGAGGAGGCTCGAGCCTCCGCCTCCCTGAGTTATGACCGGCTGCACCACCGTCACGGGAACTTTGCCCAGATATCGGGCGGGGACTCGCACGGCGGTGGACAGTTCCACCCCGGGGCCTTGGTCAACGGCGTCATCAACGCTGCGATCTTTGCAGCACTCATTGCCCACCCTCCCTTCCAACGGCTGGCAGGCTTTGCCACTGGTACGTGTGCAGCACCTCCCTCCCTCCCTTCCCTAAAGGATTTCGTCCAGGGTTGTTCGCCAATTGGGCACCGGACCTCTTCGACTTTTACATCGACTACATGTCCATCTTCTACACAAAGTACGATCATCTCTCTCGTCCCTTCCACAACGGCATCTGGTCGGCGTGCACGTTCAATCTCGGTCCACGGACGTGTACTTTGGGCCATTGGGATTTTGCAAACTTGGTGTTCGGATGGTGCGCTATAACGGCCCTCGGGAACTTCGATTTCACCCGAGGAGGCCATCTCATCCTCTGGGACTGCAAGCTTATCCTCGAATTTCCCCCCGGTGCCACCATTCTCATTCCCAGTGCCTCCATCTTCCACTCCAACATCCCCATTGCAGCGGGGGAACGCCGGTACTCTTTCACCCAGTACACTGCAGGGTGTCTCTTCCGATGGGTTGAGCACGAGTTCCAGACAGAGGAGGAATTTTTGGCGACACTTACAGATGCACAGGTGAAGGAGGAGAAGAATTTGGGCTTGAAGCGGGCGGCGATGGGGGCTGCATTATTCTCCACTCTTGACGAACTGAAGGCTGAGGCGTAGCACATCCGTTTTGACATTTTTCTTCAATTTGATATTATATGCCACCGATGCCATGGACTCCTTGTAAGAAATTGACCGAGTTTTTGAATCATGCCATGAATGCCATGGAATAAACTGGGTGGTGCCATGAGTGCCATATAAAAAATGGCTGGTGCCATCGGTGCCATCATATAATTTGGCTGTGACACCGTGATCGCGAACTCGTCCCGTTGTGATCGCGAACTCGTCCCGCAACAAAATCTTTGCTCAACTCATCCTAACCTACCACTCAATCTGAGTCGGCAGAATCAAAGTACCAGCTCATTTGAATGTCCCAGAATATTTTTGTATTTTTATTTCAGGTCTGTGGTGTGATATATTTTAGAACATAAAACAACTCAAAATGTGCGCTACTTCAATATAGGTACCCCACTTCTCGACCTTTACCACAACACTAAATTTCCTCAACCTTGGAAATCTTACCCAGTTCACTCAGTAAGTGTTTTCCTCGTCCATCTGGTCTACCCTCACCCCCTGCTATCCATTTAGGATGCCAAAGAGGGAGAAACACTCCCCCGTGCCACCGGTGCCATCACGAAGTGTACCTGCCAGACGGCTCACTTGGGCTAAATATCACGAGAGGTATGTCTTAAGGGTCAAGTAACTGCAATCTATACTGATCTGACCCAGCCACAAAGAAGAAGAAGCAGAAAAAGGTAGAATTCGGATGGCCCGGTACGTCGCAACAAAAGTTGTTTGATATCTGAATGAGAGCTTCGTAGATATAGGGCTGAGATGGAGACCAATCCGGAGCGTCTACAGGAATGCAAAGAAAGGCAGAAACTCGCAGATAAAGCCTACAGGGCAAAGTAATTACTTTAACTTGCAATCTCTTACTTGGACTAACTCAACTTTCTCAGAAACCGGGCATTTCTTGCATTTAAAAAACGGGAGAAAAGGAAGGAAATAAAGGCCAAAAAGGGACAAGCCCAAAAGGATACTCCGAAAGAAAAAAGGGATTATGCCCTGGAATATGCTGTTTGGACTTGCTGTAAGGGCAACCTCAGCTCGGTGCGTGAGCGCGGGAACTAGCGGGAGAATCCGACGTAAACTCAATTCATGGTACTAAATACAGAGTTCTAGAATACGCACCTAGCGGGAGAATCCGAAGAGAAGAAAGGATAAGGATTCCCACGCTAGGCGAGGTTTTTATAGGTACTAGCCAGTAGCACGTGTCCGAAGTGATCGCCAGTGATCCCGAGCTTGATCGCATAGTACGTTCCAGTGCGAGCGGCCGGACGAAGGGGGATGAAGGGGAATGGAGTCTGGAGGGCCGGAGGACGACGTTCCGGGCGAGGGCGGACGGACGGGTGACGCAGGACGGACGGGAGATGCCGGACGTGGAGTAGGCGTTGGACGAAGGATCAGACGAGGCCGCGGGGTAGTGCGATGGGTCGGAGCCGGGTGAACGGATGGACGGACGGACGGACGGGCGGTTCCCCTGACACTTGCAGGAAAAGGGATGAGCTCCAGGAAAAAGTTGCAGACGCTCTGTGGAGGGATAAGGACGGATACCTGATGTACAACGGCCAGTAGCTTACAGACTCTTTGTTTACGAAATTTGTGGCATGTGTGGCACCAGTGGCTGTGCCTCAAAAAAAAAAATTGAGGTCAAGGATTTTAGGTGGCAGCAGTGGCATGGACAAGGATTTCTGGTGGCACGGGTGGCATGGTAGCCCAAACAAAATGAATCAACTCCCGTGACTAATATCAACTTGTTCTTTGCTCTCAATGTCGTCGGCCTATTGATGCTCGCCATCCTTCCACCCTGACCCCGGTGTTACCCGAGCCCAAGCCTCTTCGTTTTACCTCGTTTGCAGCCCTGCTGCCTTGGACAACCGCAGTGTCTACACCTCTTGGTGCGTCACCTTTGTTTTAAAATTATTTTGGCCAGTCCTGAAGGAGATACAAAAAAGGTCGAGCGCTCAGCGCGTTTCTGAACATATCCCCCGGGGAGGCGCCACCAAGTACTCGTCCTGGGAGGCTTGCCTCCCCGCGTGGCATGCCTGCTGCAATGCTGGGGAGCACGCCCACCCTGCGAGCCCCGCAGCCCCGCAGCCCCTGCAGCCTCCCAAGATGCCAATGAGCCCCACACGCCGCACCATTCCCACGAGCACCCCAACTATTCTCAATGAAGTCACTACGGCCTCCCCGAGTACCGTGTCAACGCTTAGTGCCACCAATGCCATTGGTGCCACTTTTTCAACCCTTAGCTTCCAAGCCTTTGCACACACCAAGCCCTGCCAGGCTCCCCCCCGCCCTCTCGACGGGGAGGGGTGTGAGAGGGATTTCATGCACCATTCTCGATCTGCTTCCCCTCCTCCCCTTGAGCCCCTCCAATGTCGAATGGGATCAACTCTGCCTTCTGTCCTCACGCTTCCCCTTGAAGCTATCGAGACATATGCCGTCCGTGGGTCCGGCGCCATCCACACCTCCCTGGAGGATGCCCTGGCAGATTTCAAGGCCGCCGCAGCTAAGGGCCCGGCCACCCTTCATACCACCGACAATCCTCAAGTTGCCACGTATGTGGCAGCAGGCCACACCCTGGAGGAGGCGAAGGCTCTTGTTGGTATTCACTGTTGGGCGGAGGAGTATGAATATGACTCGGACAATGAATACTGGCGTGGAATGTAGCTGTACTAGTCCAATCTTCCCTTGCTTTTTTATCTATTTCTACTTGCAATAAATGTTTTTTGAATCAGATGGCACCGCGGTACGGGAGGCCAAATCAAATGGCATTTGTGGCACAGGGAGCCAAATTGGATGGCATCCATGGCATACACCGAAACAGACACTACAAGACATTGGTGCCACTTGTGCCACCTGTGCCACTGGATTTTGCATGGCATTCCTAGCACGCCAGGTAAAATGATTGACATCGGTAAGCCAGGAATGATGTAAGCATCCAAATTGTTTTATGCCGCCGATGCTCTCTCCAATGCCAAAGGAAAAGAGCAAGCCAAACCCCAACCGCATAAGACCAAGACCCAGGATCAGAGTATCAGTACAGAGCCAAGATCAAAATGGACACCGTACATCCCAACTCAAAACACTTTTTCGAAAAGACATTTCAGCTATGCAAAAAGAGGTAGCTGACGAAGTTGCAGGTGTGTAGAGACTGTTTTCCTCAGGGATTTTTCTGATTTTGTAGCTCGGACTCCGGAAATACAAGAGAGGTTGGACAAACTTCGACATATTCCAAATGAAGATGATCAATGGGAAGACGACGACACTTTCACATACGACAACGTAGTGGATGGATCGGTTCCCATTACCATAAGCCATGGGGGTGGTGAGATGGCGGATCTGGAGAGGGGGCTATGGGAAGATATTCATGGAAAGAAGAAGAGGTCTGTGTCTTCTTTGTCTGTTTTTTCTGCCCTCATTTTGTGGACGGAAGGCGACAGCGGGACACCCGAAACCGATGGGATATTCTTCAGCGCCGTGTCAATGGCTTCTGACTCCAAATGGAAGCAATGACAGACGCATACATGAAGTTTACTGCTGGGCAGCGCGGAAGCCTGGAGAAGGCCGCGCCACCGGTGCCACCGGAGCTGGTTGAGAACAAGTATACTGTTATGGTGGTGGATGTTTTCAGTGCGTCCCCTGTTTTCTCAAAGTATATTTGATGATAAGCCGGAGTAGACACCTACACTGTGGACGTCCCCATGGTGAGCACGGACGTATACATATCGTCCTGTTTGGTGGGCCAAGGCTTTATGCCATGCTCCCCATGGAAGCCGAAGCTCGCCATTACCACTCGTGTGCTGGAGATGTACAGACTGACCAATTTACGGTGCCCAGCCCTGGGAATCCAGGCATGGATGAAGGCACTGTCAGATCTTCAGGGAGCAGCATTCAAACCGTACAGTGCGCAGCAGTTCACGACTTGCTTTGACCTCTATCTGGGAATACTTGAAGAGGTTGACAAGAGGGTGAAGAAAGCCTTGCAGAGGGATTCAAAGGACTGGCGACTCAAGAATTGCTGTCCGGCGTGCACTTACAAGCTCGAAGGCGAAGGCCAGCTGTACTTCTCCATGCTAGCTATATGCGACGGCAACAATTCTTTGAAGCGCGTCCTTCGGAAGGACAAGGGCTTCACTGAGGATGGTGTTCCTCTCCATGGTGGCTGCGAGCGGCCAGACCCCAGAGAAGCATCTGCAGGGGGGGACTACTTTATTAGCCGGCTGGAGGTTGACCGGTGGGTAAAGGAACGGCTGGCTGAAGAGGTTGTTTTGCCGGTGAGTTTTTCAGTCTGTGGCACTCGTGGCATCAGAAAATTTGGATAATCCAAGTGCAGACGAGCATGCGTGGCACCCGTGGCACGGAGCGTCTGTGGCATCGGTGGCAATGTGTTGATTCGAGACTTTCAGGATATTTTGGATCCTGAGGAGGCGTCTGCGTGTGAGGAGCGTGGGAAGAATCTGTCTGATGAGCTCACTTCAAAAATGTGGGGGATCTTCGATGAGACGGGCATCTTCATTGCATTGTGCCAGCACAGCTTTGTCCTTTTGGTGGCAGACATGGTCAGAAGTGGAGAGCTGTAAGTGATGGCACCGGTGGCACGCATGGCACGCTAACAGCGAGACAGTGCCAAGTATCCTCTCGCTATCGAGAACGCTCTGATGGATGCGTTTGGCAAGGATATCGGCTTTGGTTATGACATTGGGTGTGGCCATGCAAAAACTCTCAAGAACTCCCCACTCGGTCCAAAGGCAAAGGAGCACAATTTCAGGATGCTGGTGGGAGCATTCCATGGGCATGCTCACAACTGTCGGTGCCAGCTCAAATACCTTGCAACCTATGTTGAGGGGATGGGGATCGAGGATCTGGAGGGGTGTGAATGTTTGTTTTCCAAGTCCAATGGGCTTTCCAGGTCTGTTCGGTATGCAAGTGTGTTTCATCGAAAGCAGACTATCAGAGCCTACCTGGCTCATGTGGACACTTTTGATACATATGTGAACCTGAGTAGGTCTTCTGCCATCTGGTGCTAATTAATAACCCAAGCTTTACTTGATAGGCACCTTTTTGGTCAACAACTACAAACAGGCAGTCAGCATCCTCGACACTGAAAAAAGCGTCAAATATGCCATGGTACAGGCAGGTGTGACTGAAGAAATGATGAAGACCCGTTTGGAAGAAGAGAAGGCGTACCTGGATGGACTATCGGTGGAACCAGAAGAAGAAACTGATCAAATGGAATACTACCAGCAGCTGGTCAATCTCCAGGATAGAAGGTGTGCCTTTATAATCTGGCCCACGCCTCCCCCAGTCTGACCTGCTTAATAAGGATAATCTCATCAAATCTCGGCTAATCTTTCTTGAACCGACCTACAGTATGCTGTAGAGCTACCGTACCCACCTTCTTTTATGCCCTGGATGCTCTAGTGGTTATATAGCTGCTACAGCCTGCGGTCGATGCGGGTTCGAACCCTACCTATGTCTTTTATTTTGCAAAGGCTGGTGTTGTTTATTTATTTTTGATCGCGCGAACTCCGTGTACCCTTGTGAGGAGTCGGAAAGTGGCATTTTGCTCTTTTATTCTAGTTATTCACTGGTTTTTTGCTTCAAGAAGTGTTGGTATTTCATTAGTTTCAGTCTATTTGGGGCAACAAGGTTGAGTTTGCGGGAGTTTGAGTTTGCATATGTGGCTAGATATCTTGGGGAAAAAAGAAACCCTTTTAGTGAAATGGGGAACTCCAAAAAACTGTAAAAAAGATGTTCAATCTCAAACTTTAGTGACAAAAATAAACAGGATCCTGTGGGATTCGAACCCACGGCGCACTCTTATCTTATTCGTAAGCACTTGCCTTTTTTGGGATGTCAGACTGGGGGAGGCCAAGGGGGTTTCCTTTATACTGACCTGGCCTTCGAAATGACGAAGGAATGCGTGAGACACGTCAACGAGAAGAGTTGTTTGGTCGGCGCATGAAACAGTCTTTGGAAACTGAGTCTGCGATCTCCAGGAAGGATCGAGGGCAAAGAATTCGAGGCAAGCGTTGTGAGCCAGAAGCCACGGAAACAACGGCCCGGCATCAACTTTGTCATGTGAGCCTTGTTCTCGTGACGTCCGCCCCTTTCCTTCCACTGCTTCGACCTTCCCTCTGCGCTGTAAGGATTGGCTGCCTTCAAGACGACTTCGACTTGGAACTCTGGGGCTGTAGACTGCGTGTGTGCGTCCCTGTTCAGGTTTTGTTGTCCTTTTCGCCTGAATGGCCGTTTTTGCCACACGGTCACCGCGCTAATAGCCTAATCGGTTTAAATCGGATGTCCGTGCAGCACTCCTTGTTTGTTTTCCCTCCGGGTTTTCTCTAGCGATAGTCGGGATTGGATTATTCCACTGGCTCTCGTTCTTCCCAGCTAGCTATATTGGACAGCGCTCCTTCTTGGCTCCTTCAAGTTTTGTTGCGGACGGTCAATGATCTGATGCCCGTCAATTTCCACAAACGTCCGCGTCGTTATTTATTGTGTTTGTCTCGACTTGGTAGCATGGCCTTAATGCTATTGCCACTATTTCACTGACCAGCGAGAGCAGTCAAATCCAATTGAATCTTACTAATACTTCCATCGCAGTCCGCCCCAGGCTCGAAACTCTTGCCATTCTCAACTCGGTTGTCTTGATCTCCTCACCCGCGCTTCCCTGTACTCACTGCCCCAACTTGGCGCTTCCCACCCATTGCATATCACCTCACAAAACTGATAGTCAGCAGCTGTTTGATCGCTTGGGCAGTTTTCTCTAAGGAGTCTTGCTCAGCATATACAGATAATGATAGCGATAGTCAGAGCGTTTAGACGTACCTGCTGTCGTGCGGTTACCTGTCAACCACGCGGAAAGTTTATCTGAATAGCTTGTATACTTCAACATGGGTTCATCTAGAAAGGTTTCAATATCATCATCGAGATCATAGACTTTTGGGATAGCGTACTCGATTCCTGCTCGCGCAAAAGGAACCTCTTCCAGTCTGTCTCATTATACCACTGCGGGATGAGCTTCGACGTGAACAGGTCCAAGGCATGAGATTGCATGTCTCCGTAATCCATATGCTCCCCACCCTGTCTGATCAAGGGCCCTGGCCACTTATGTTGGTTGACCACCACAACATCTCCCCTCCACATCAGATGTTTGGCCAGTTTTTCCGGACAGGCCCCGACGAGGCGCGCCATAGTGAGATTGACAGGCAGTGCGGGGCTGAAGTTATAATAAGCAATATATCCATCGTCCTCTACGTCAACAAAATCGTTGACGGGCCACCCTTTTATGCGGGTCGCAAACATATTGTCCACACCATATAGGCCGCGCAGATCGATGTCGATTGTCTGGAGAGGGCCGTATGGAACCGCCTTCGCGCCTTCTTCGCTGAAGGGCATGGGGGTGATCCGTGGTTCACCACCATCCGCTGGGAACAAAATCATATTGCGGACGATGGTGTTATGTGGGTCGCGCAGATTTCTAATCACCAGCTGCTGAATCAATGCAGCTGTCTTGTCTTCGGAAGGACAAATAATTATAGGCGTAGCACGACCAGGTAAATATGTCGGACGTACCAAAGGCTGCCCGGGCGTCCGTTGTCGAGCCACGTGGGGAATACGCCTCTGTTATCCGGGCGTCATCTAAGAGAATTGTTTATAAAATTGCATGGGAGTATAGCAGCAGACGAGAAACGCACTCGCGTTGACCTCTTTTTGAAGAAAGTTCAGCCAGTGATCTGAATTGTACCATTCTGGGATGAGACGGGAGGTGAATAGGTGTAAGGCATGGGGCGGGATATCCACATAATCCATGTGCGGCTCAGGAAAGGACCACATTTGAGCGTCGTCAGGCCATTCGCGTCGCTTGACCACGACAACGTCCCCCCTCCACAAAAGTCGGCGACCAGTTGTCTTCGGATCAACGCCAACCGCATACAGATGGCTATCCATACATAAACTTACAAGATGTCAATGAACATCAATGAAGCACATATTCATTCCGAGGCGACGATCAGTACAGGACACTGAGCAACTGTGATAACCTTTAAGTTTCAGGAACTATAGTAACTCGCTGACGGCAGAGTCAAAATTCTGAGACCCTCTCGTTTCACTCTCCAGACCTCCATCCTCCTTTTCGCTTGAATCCTTAAGGCTGCCGTCCGTCTTATCACTTGAATCGGAAAGGTCTGTGTCTGAGAACTCTGGCACACCCCTCTCCGTCAAGAGCTGAACAACAGGTCTGCTAGGACAGTTTTCGAGGAAAAGTCGACACATTTCTGTGTTACCCAAAGCTGACACGATGTGGAATGCAGGCTGTTCCGCAGGAGGCTTTTCACTGAGGTGTTTACTCTTCTTCAGGAGGAGACCCACGGTGTCCATGTTACCACAGGCAGATGCCAACTCCAACGCGCTTCCGCGCGTGCCGTGCGGCTCGACATCGGCACCATGGTCCAACAGGAGTTCGACCACGCTTGTATGGGCGAAGAGGGATGCAGCCCGTAATGCAGTACCATATTTTCCCCCTGGAGTATTGACATCTGCGCCATGTCGCAGGAGAAGTTGGATGGCGCTGATCTCCGCTCCACTCCTACAAGCTGCCTGCAACGGATTTCCGTATCTTCCTCCTTGACTGTTGACATCTGCACCTTTCTCCAGCAAGATGCATATGATCTCTGTGGTTTCGTAATTCGATGCAGCTGCAGCCTGCAATATGCTTCCACACATTCCGCCTGAGATGGTAACGTCCGCTCCGTGGCCTAGGAGAGATTGGACGATGCGGATATTTCCTTGCTTGGAGGCGTGATACAGCGCGGTCCTGCCTTTGATATCTTGTGCATTGACGTTCGCGCCGTGCTCGAGCAGAAATTGCACGATAACTTCACTGCCTACATTGCGGGATGCGGCGTGCAATGCGGTCTCGCCTACTGCATCTTGCGCATTAGGGTTTGCGCCGTGCTCTAGAAGTTGCATGATAAGGTCTGAGTCAGCTGAGGAGTCATGCATCCAATCGCGCATCCAAGAAATCCTTCTGGCCCCGGCATGTAACGGGGTCCTGCCATCTGCATCTTGTGCATTGGGATTTGCGCCGTGCTCTAGGAGAAGTCGCACGATGAGTTCTGCTTCAGCTGAATCACGCCAAGGCCTCCTTTCGAATTCGGAGGCGCAGTGTAATGGGGTCCTGCCTTCCGTATCCAGTGCATTGATATCCGCTCCACGGTCTAGGAGAAGCCGAACGATATCAATATCTCCACCGTTTCTCCAGCATGCAGTATGCAATACGGTTTCTCCCTCCGCATTCCGGGCATTTGAGTCAGCACCGTGTTCCAGCAGAAGGTGCATCGTTCGGGTGTGACCCGCGTAGGATGCGGCACTCATGGCCGTTCCGTGTTTTCCCCCACGTTGGTTAATATCGGCCCCATCGGCGAGCACGACAGAGATAATGTCTGCATAGCCTGCCTCCGAGCAGGCGTACAGAACCGATGGTAGATCAGGGCCATGCGACCGCAAGTAATATAAAGCGCGATATTGGGGACTGCCATCCTCGAGAAGACGTTGTATGTCTGGGAGGAGGGCAGCCTGATCGCCGCAATTCTGAAAATGGTAGTACCAATTCTCTGCAGCATAAATCGCCAGTCGATATGGGTGAATGATGTCCTGGACCCAGTATAGTTTAGGTATGTCGTCCAGATTAACAGAGAAGAGTGGGAGTTCTGGATGGTCCGCAAAATAGAGAAGGCGCCCTAGACATGAACGGCTAAGGAACAGATGCGATGAAGTTTCACTGAGGTCGTGGTTGAAGTTCTCCGTGAAGCGGTCAGATAATATATAGTCTCTCACTGACGCATGCGCCAGTGTGATGTGTCGTTCTCCCGTCTCCACATTCGTGTGAATCGCGACCAAGCCCTCTAGCCACTCGGGAATGGCAATCGCATTCTCATCGAGTAGGCTCGGGTCGTATGTGTGGTGTGATGGGTTGGAAAAGTCAAAGGCAACGGCATCCGCAAGCTCAGTCAGAGTATCCGTATCGTTTGCAGAGAACAGGAGCCAACGAACAACTCCTGTCGCATAGATCTGATATTTGTGGTCAATTGCTCCCATGAAACGGTCGTAGACACTGAAGAGATCATCAGGGAGATTTTCAAGTGTCGCGTCCAGTTCCCTTTGGTGCTTGCAACGTGATAGCTCCACCAGAAGACATGCCGCCAAACGGAACCTGTATGTGCACATAAGTGAATTGAATTGTGAAATGAATGAACTGGCCCACATTCCGCTGCTTTTACGGACAACCTTGTCAATCATCTCGCTTGCACGAGGGGCCCAACGATGGAACCTCCGGTTCTCTTGAATTTCGTTCGAAACAAAGAGTTGGATATCCTCCAGGACCGCAGCATGATGGAGGAAAATACGCGGTACATTGTCGAACCAGCTCGCGAACGTCTCGCGAGCCTGGCTGGTGATGAAGAGATGAAGCGGGCTCAGATTCCAGGCCCGTAACTTCGAAATGAGGTCCAGAAGTTTGTCAAGCTCGGTTTCGGGTTGACATTCATCGAGCGCATCGAGGACGATATACGTACGGTCGAACTCGAGCAGCAACTCCTCCAGAACATGCTCGAGCTCCGCATCGGTGGGCAATGTCTGTCCTTTCGAATTCGACGACTTGTACAGCTTTTCGAGAGCTTCGTACGGATGGCGCGTGTGAGCAGAGAGCTGAAGAATGATGGTCCGAAGCATTTTGTGCACAGCTTGCGTCTGTTCCTTGAAGTCGAAGTAGAAATACCCAACAGCGATGCCTGGCGCAACTCGTTCTTTGAAGAGTTTCATGATCACCGTTGAGCTATCAGTTGTGTGGATGTAAGCAAGTGCCTCCCTAGAGATCTTTCTGAAGGCTACCTGAGTACAGTCTTGCCGGTACCCGCTGAGTTGAAAAATTCAGATGCGACATTGTCGACTTGTCCAGGCTACGCACATTGTCCCTGAATCCACAGCATACCCGGTTTTCCTTCCCAATCAATGAACTCCGGGCAATTGAACAGCCAGCTTCCCGTGGTCTCGTAACGCAGCACTACCGTTGCCGCGTGCTTGTTCAGGATATCAGGAGAAAACTGCAGCCATTTCTGAAGCTTGCTTTCTACCCTAAGCTGAATTCAGTTTCAATCTTGAATTCACGAAAATGACAAACTCTGCAAGCCCAACGCCTGCTTTTATTTGCTCATACCCCAGCTGCATGTGGGCTCCAACTTTTTCAAGGCGATATTCCACCCCTGCAATGGCGCCGCTGAATCGAATCTTCAGCGAATTGGGATATGTCCACAATTATCAAGAACGCACAAGAGAGTATGTCCCTGGTGAATAACCTGGTCAGCGACGCCGCTGATGCCTTCTTCAATGCGCTCATTTCCTAGGCGCGCTTCCTCGCTTCAAATTTGAATGAATAGGGCGATGACCAATAGAGAAGAAGCAACACACCGCGCTATCAAACTTATGACCTCGTTCAGAGCTTCTCGCCGAATGCACAGCTGTTGCCGGATAGCCTCCAGTTCCTTCGTCTGAAAAATGACTTTAGAGAGATCCTGAAACCGCGGGAGGCGGCCCTTGGGGGCGGCGGGCATCTTGGCCTGGAGCCGAGACATAATCTCTTTGCAAAGCCTAGACTCTGTGATAACCCGGACAGCAACGTCCTGGTGTAGCTTTGGAGGCAATTTAGATTGGAGAGAAGCCAAGCCCGTCACCAGCTGCTTCAGCTCTTCCTCCATCGCTTTCCACTCCTTAGGGGCGCTGCCGCCATTGTGGATGAACGAAACGATATTGACCACGATCTTGATTGACTCGGTGATGTCCCCGAAGGATCCGTACGAGAAACCTATACTGGCCATGAGGGGGAGTGTAAGTGGGCACTGGATGGAGGTAACGCGGAAGCCGCACAACGCTTACGACAGTGTCCGCTGATAGTAGTGTTGCCGATGTCCGGTTCGGTCCGCTTCTTTGCCGACGAATGCGGGCCCCAAGTCCATAGGTCCGGTCAGGTCCGGTGTGTTTTGAGGTTTTCGAACCCGAGAGATTATCCACGCACCAAACGTGTATATTTTGGGTTAGGAAGCCTTCAGCCAGTGTGCAAAGTATGTTTTGTTTAATAAGAGGATACAATTGAATTTTTGTGAACGTACACACGTCAGAACAGGAAATATCGGATGTTTGATAACTTTGATGGCATTTGGATCCATCAAAAATTGGACTTTCCGTCTTGTATTTGGGCTTCTGAAAGCAGAAAAAGTCTTCCTTGATATGAGGGCAGCACTTATCTTTCAATGGGAAAGTTTTGAAGATGTGGAAATTTTCCTGGTCAAAATGGACCAAGGGTTCACACATGTTCGGACAGGTTCAGGAAAATCCTGAAACCTCGGAACCACGAACCGGACATGAGGTTCAGTTCAGGTCCGCTTCAGCTTCGGAATCGGTTCCGAACTCGACCCCGGTAGCACTAGCTGATGGTAACAGTTCAGCGACAAAGTTTGACGTGAGTAGTTGAGCTGAAGGATCAAATACAATTACTTGGTGGGTTAGGCCATCGCGATACATGTGGTATGACTCGTACTTGACCTTTTCACTACACCACCAACCCAACCGGACAATAGCCAGATGTCAGCAGTTGACCTGGAATTGATGTGCTGAGCCAAGAGACCAATGAGATCAAACATACTGTACAATTGCATTCAATTCGGCAGTCACGTGTCACACCCCCCATGTGCTGCGACAAATTTTGGTCCTGGTCACGGGTCACGGCGCCCAGTGCCGAATGTAAAATCCATGACATCTGGGCTAAATTTCTCTTAGAGCTGCAAAAAAGGCAGAATTTTCGGACATTTCCGTCTTGCATGCTGAAATTTTGCAAGTGTCACGCCAAATTTCGTCGGTTGCCGAAGTTCCTGGAACCTTTAGGTTTCAGGTGAGAAGTCTTTTGGAAATCTTGTCCTGATATGGTAATAAAACATTGTCTTAAATGGGTATATCCCCATTTTAATGTACCCCACCTGTGGCGTCGTTCTCATCACTCCAGATGTTGCTTCTTCAAAATGTTGTCCCAAAATGGCAAGTCCTGGTGTCCCAATCGAGACAGTTCACGTGTGGGCTCCCGTATTGAGTCCCCTTGGAAAGACCCTGTTGCCTGGTCAAGACACTGCATATGGCATCCTTGTTTCAGTGAACCCCTCAATGTTCGTGATTGGTTCTTTTTTTAATTGGTAATTATTGACGCAAAAAGTGAAAACAGCAGTCCGGAGATCAAGATGTTGGTTGTGGCGACGGAGACAATGCTGTGTGTGGGTGTCGGCATAAGGAAGTGAATATATGGTACCGTGTGGTCACTGTGGTGTGGTGCCTCAGGTTCCAGGAGTGCCTGAAGGGCCATGTCAGGGAATGCCAAATCAGTATTTTTGGTCACAGGTCACAACCTGGAGCATACGATGCATGGGAGGGTCGGGTCGGGTTAGACCCGACCCAACCTGACCTCACCTAGCACGTGTATGCACACGTGCACTTTGATGTGTCAACAACGCGTAAACAAAGCCGGATGTAACTACTGTGTGATTATTCTTTGGGCTTCCCAACACAATATATTGGATCTGTCTGCTCCAATTATTGTCAAATGAGGTTACTGCAGCTTTGGGTAGTCAGATATAACTGGTTTCCCTTTGTGGTACCTTTGCAATACCTTTGTTTTGATCATCCTAATTTGTTTTCCAGAAATGCATTTTATGGCTGGAGATTGAAGGCTGGACTACAAGAAATGATAAGATAACATGTTGTCCATTGATTTGATCAATACACACATTTCTTGCCCGCAGATATCTTGGCCACTAGGCCTGTACTCCGAATAAAATACTTCTCAATTGAGAACGGTGAAGAACTCTACCTAATGAACATCATTTCCGGTCCAGTTTTTATTTCAAGTTGGTTTTACACAGCGGGTTTGAACACATTTGTTTGCCATTTTTCTGAGCTGCCTACAGGCAAGTTCAAGGGAATCAGATCAGATCAAAGATGCCTGGTGCTCATGGGTCTAGGGCAATGGCTGGCTACTGCCATGCACAATATTATAAATTGCCTTTTTCAGACCCAGGTGTTGTTACCACAATTGGAATGGTCGGCCTTGCATGTGTTGGCACAGCCTTGGGTGGGTCGGGTCGGGTTGATCCAGACCCGACCCGACCTTCCCATAGCTCCGACTTTCTGACAACCCGTGCCAAATTGAATGAAATTCTACAGTACCTCAGTTTGATGTTAACAGACTGATGTCAAAAGCCGCTACAATTTCATATCAGAATAATGTTCTTTCCATTCCATTTTGAAGTGTCCATACCACATCATATTTTAGGTCTTCTGGTGTGAACCTCTGCGTGGACGGAAAAAACAGTATGTCAATGAATACCTATTCATCACATAAGTTTCTTTGAACTCAAGTTTGGGTGTGGCACTCAAGTTCTACAAACACTTTGCTTGCAGCCAGAATTTGAGTTCTGTGCTGAACTCAAGTTTTGGGCGAACTTATCTAAGTGGGTGGCGGTCGAACTGAAGTAGTCACAAAGAACTTGAGTTTGATGAGTGCACGCACCCGTGGGTGCCTCCTAGATGCACAGGTACAAAACTTAAGATTGGCAGAACTCAAGTTTGAAAAGCCACGGTGGTGTGACTCATTTTGCATCCTGTCATTGCCATTGACTGCAGGAAGGAATTTTGGTTGAAAAACTGGGTACACTTGCCAGAACAGTTCACAGAAACTTGAGATCACATGGTTGCGCTATAATACAACTTATGAATCAATGGTACTATCAAAGACAGGGATGCTGGAAAGATGGTTGTTCGGATAATTTCTAGGTTCATGTTGCTGATGACTGAAGGTGAGGATGAAGAGCGCGAGAAGCGCATCAACCCTGCCCGAGCCATCAACAATATGAACAATCACCACATTGACCCCGGAGGCAAACTAAATGAAAATGAAAACGGTTAAAACCGTGTATAAACGTTTACAAACGGAAACAGTTGGAGCCTTATGTTGACATGACAGCTATGCTTCCGATTCAACCGGTTGCTTCTACCTCAGCTGCCCCACCTCCAACCGATTATACCACACCGTGGGACGCCATGCTCGACGATGTCTGAGTAGCCATCCATCCAGCTCCGGATATTCTTCTCTCGCCAATTTTGGGGCATAGACGCAATTCCCCTCCTCCGACATGTCTAATTTCCCCGATCTCGATCTTTCAGCATTCAAATCCACGGACTTTTACAATTGTGATTGGTCTTTCCTTGATCAATTTGGGATTAGTGTCCCGAGTCCCAATGTCTCGATGGCGGCTTTGACATCTACGCTTCAATACAACACCCATCCCATCAGTGGTTCACCTCATTTACATTAGAGAGTTTGCGGCAGCCACCGGGAGCCACCTGGTGGCTTGATCAGGCATCCGGTCACAGGTGGCTGTGGCTGATCCGGTAGCTGCCGTGCTATTGTTGCAGGTACTTTCTAGCACCCGATACATCATGGAGAAAGCCATCCTGAAATCTATGGTGCTGTTAATCAAGGACTGGGAGGAAAATGTTCCAGTTTCAAATGGGTGGCTAGGCAGAATAGTTAATCTCAACTCTTTGGGCAGTAAGGATTGGCTGAAATCTTTTCAGCATGTTAAGATTATTATTATAAACAAAAAATGGAGCAGAATAACGACATATGATCAGCCACCAGATTAGCCACAGCCACCGGTGACCGCATGCCCAATCAAGCCACCAGGTGGCTCCCGGTGGCTGCCGCAAACTCTCTATTATCAGCATCATTCCTTACCAGTCCCATTGTTCCTTCAGCTCCCGCCCATCCCGGCCTTTCCCCTTCTGCCCAGCTCACCACCAGTTGCCCCGGTGATAGGGTGTGTAACGGGATAAGCATGAAAATACCAGTTTTTATTTGTTTTCACGTCTATCAGTATGGGAAAGGAGAGGCATTAGATTTGAGAGTTTACACCTCTCCCCGGAGGTGGTAGGCTACGCTGTTGATGACCGAAAGCCAGCGGCTAAACAACTACAAGGGTCGACAACTTAACAAAGGCTCTTACGGGTACTGCGTTCTGGCGGGAACTCACTATGCTGGGCTATGGGATGCAGTTCTGCAGTGCCCCTATGCGTTGGAGGTGACCAACGGGGGACTACCAATCATCGATAGTTGACCGCCTTCACCGGCAGGAGAACCGAACAGTTGGAAATGATGATGATATCACGATAACAGAAAGATATGGAGTCTAGCCAAAGGATCGTACAGTCCTTCTCACTACTACTACCCACTCCTTAGAAGCCAGCTGAAGGTGTCCCTTCACTGGCGGCCATACCCTTATGACACTACGAAGCATCAGGACGACCAGCGGGCACATCGGCCAGCGGCGGCTGAAGTGAAAAACTGCATATGATAAACACGAAGCTAGCATCTGAACATCACATTATTTGATGGCGGACTAGCGGCTGCAGCTCAGTGGCTGGAAGCAACACGAAGAAGTTGGGAACTGCTCGTTCGTCCCGGACCACACCTCCCGGAAGATAGAGTCCTACACCAGTAGGTCCCACTGTGACTAGAAGACTGAAAGACGATTGGCGGTAGATCGAGTCAACCTCATGAGTCAGTGGGAGTTAGAAGAAGCGGACTGCATCCGTCACAACCATCAGAAGATGAGCACGCCATAGAGGCTGGGCTCTGGATTCATGTGGAGTAACTCCGGCGGGAGGACAGAATACTCAGGGTTTAGATATCCCTGTGGTACGCTTGGCCATCCACCCGTTGGCGGCGCGACACGGTTTGATCCTCTTCAGTTCCTTTCATCTCCTTTAGTAACCTCCTGTTTGTATAAAAGACCGTGCTCGAGCATGTATTAGCCAGTATACTGTCTGCTCGGAAATTAGGGTGAATATAGTGGACTCTTGAGATAAAAGACATATTTTTGATATTCAGAAGAGGACCGGACGAAGCAAAGTCTTGAACAGTCCTCGGAAGCACGAGACATAAGTGCCCCCGCTCGAACGAGGGAGCTGCCATGTAACTGCCCCTGTCCTGCAGCTTCCGCCGCCATTGATATAAGTGCCCGCATCATCTCTTGTGGTTCAGGAGTGGTCCCCGCCGTTCATAGAAGTGCCCCCGTTGCTGTAGTTCCGCCGCCTGTGGTCTGTGTGTTGCATTTGATGATATAGCCGATAGTGCTATTGGCCCGTGTAAGAGCCCCCGTTGCTACTTGCCGCCACCTTCGGTGTAACTGCCCCCATCACTGTACTGCTGCCGCTCTCGATATAAGTGCCCGCACTCCCTAACCAGGAGTCCCCACCATTCGTGTAATTGCCCCCGTAGTCAGCAGCCGCTGCCTTCCGTGTAACTGTCCCTGCAAGTAGTAGCCGCCGCCATCCGGTCGAGACCCACCTTTGGTGTAGCGCCGCCACCTGCAGTAGAAGTGCCCCCACTCTTAGCCAGAGCCGCTGCCATGTCCCCGCGTTGTCGAGCCGCCGCCAGCCATGTTCCCATTGTACCAAGTAAGGCCTGTCTGTTGACGGTCTGCTCTGCAATCACTACCCATTGGCTCGGTGTCAGCTGTTGCTGAATTCTGTTTCCCTCAAGAGTCGTCTGGCGGTCATTAGTCTTCCTATTGAACCCCTCGATTCTCTAGCGGCCAGAAGTCCCTGCTCTCGCATAACAAGCGCCCAAACGGCCCGTTGTTGTTGCTTTCCCGCTATAAAGACATTATTTTTACTTCCCTTGCACACCCTCTTGAAGGGTGATACGTACCCTACTTCCCTGAACACATTCACGACATTTGGAGTTGGAGTTTGTGATATATTTTGTTGATTTGGATTGTTGGATTGGATTGTGTCTAGTGACTCTGTTCGCTGTGCTCTCTGGTTTGGTAGTTTGAGTTGGCATATTGATTACACGGCTGCACCCAAGTGCACTGTTTCACCGGCTCCGAAGCCATATCACGGAAACGTAAAAACAATATTGACGGCCTTGACCCGCCAATGCGGTTGCAACCAAACGAGCGCACACAGTATATCAGCGTACTCATTAGGTCTTTAATGTTTCAATATTTGCCTATTTATTCTACTTTACTCAAATCCTTGATGCTTCATGTACCTCGGACTCCTTATACAAAGTTCTTGTTCTTTAAACTGAGTTAGAGTTGGTGTGGTTACGTTCGGCAATTCCCATCTGTGTGGAGGTGTGTCGCACTTGATGCGTCAACATTTTCTTTAGTGTGCCGTACTTTCTGATGTACAATGAGTGATGACAATAAAAATGAATGATTTGATGATTTGACCATGAAAAATGACAATGATGACTTGATCAGGCCCTAAGACATTTCCAATACCAACTCCTTATTCCAACAGGAAGGTTTCCCAATGTTAAAGTCCAATGACAATACACACTGCACCAACCCCAGAAATAGCCCAAATCGCAAGTGTTATGCCTACTAGTACAAGGGGATTCTGTGTCCTACTCAGAATAATGTCCTGACTCCTTATGCAAACCCTAAAATCATATGCAAGTCCACAAACCAAACAGAAATTAGTAAAATGGCCCAAGATCATCCCTCCCTTCCCATTTATCCGTCAGAAGGACTCCTGTGAGCATATTGCCATTGGCCAGTGTCCAGGTTGAGCCTGATTTCCGACCATGCAGCTTTTGTCATCCAAGGTATTTGAAAACATCAGTCCTCTGGCTGACTGATATTGCGCTGTTCCCCTTATTCCTGTCGGCCCCTGTTCCTCTCCTGTCACTCCTGACCATCGGGTTGTATTGCCCTAGCCTCCGGCTCCCACTCCCCATAGATACCCATAGTGAAACCATTTCCCAAGAAGGTTTCTTATTCCCCAACTACGCCACCTCAGAATAAGATCAATCCTATCAGATTGTCCTAGCTGGCCTTCACTTATCCTGGAACTTCATCAGTATAAGTGTCCCCAGGCTACATACACCTTTCACATAGAAGGCCATGGCCTAACCAAGCAGAAATAAGCTTATTCCTGCATCCCCTGTCACAAGTACTCCTGGCTTATTTCTTTGTGCAGAAATAACACCAGAAATAGTCCCCTCAGAGGTTTGTGGGCTACACACTCCTCCACAGTTTTCCAGGCGAGTACTGCCAGGCTGCAGGATAGTCACCTACCCTTTGTACCCATTACTCTGTGATTATAACCCAACCACAGCTATACTGTAGTATTTCATTCAATTTGTTTTGTCACATGTCACAGGGCCAAAAATCTACGAAATTTTTCGTAAGTCACTGCATCACAGAGGCGATTTTGGCTTAGCTGAGCTAGCAGAACGTAGCTGAGCATTGCTGGCGGATCAAATAGCCTAATTAGGCTCGGCTACAAAAGGGTCAGGTTGTCACAGCAAAAAAGCTAAAAAACAGCTTATGAATTGAACGAAATACTACAGTACTGGAACTGTATATCAACTCTCAGAAATAAGACTGTACTGTAATCAGACTATTCTGAAATGCTCAAAAAGCGCAGTGTTTAGGTATAGTTCAATTCCAGACAGTTCACTGCTAGCTCAGCCTTGTCAAGGTTGTGAAGGTCATTGGCCACAGCATCTACAAACTCAAGCTCCCCACTGGTACTCTCAGCTCCACCTGGTCTTCCCAGTAGTTAAGCTCGAACTAGTAGAGCCAGACTTGTTTGTTGGCCGGCCTAGGAATGAAGAGCCTCTGCCAGTCCTGGATATGTCAGGCGATGTGCAGTGGGAGGTTGAGGAGATCCTTGAGGCGAAGTATTGTTATGGCAAATTCTGGTACTTTGTTGTCAAGTGGAAGAGCTATGGTGAAAAGGACAACAAGTGAGCTAAAGACAATAACATGTTTGCTGATGAGGCTGTCACCAAACTTTTACTGCTGCTATCATACCACCCCACAGCACATTGCTGCAACCACTTTTGACTACCTTCCATTCTGAGACAAGTCTGTTGACATCTGCTTCTTGCATTGGGGTGCCACAGTCCAAGAGAGGGGTGATGTCAGGGGAACCTCGCCTTCCACCACTCTGCCGGACTCCAGCTTGCCTCTGGCTTTGCTCCCAGTGTAGCCCCAACTCCCAGCTTACCCTCCCCCACTGGCATAGCCTATGCCGAATTCCAGACACATTGGCATGTGTTTTGTGACCAGGCTCAGGAGTACCCAATCACTCCGGACACCTGCTACTGGCTAGCTGTACATTATTATAAAGCTTCACCTAGCATGGGCATCCTTATCCTTTCTTCTCTTCGGATTCTCCCTTGCTAGGTGTGTATTATTTCACCCCTGTATTAGTACTATCAATTAAGCTTCAGATTCTCCCTTGCTAGTCTCAAAGCTTCTGCTGAGCCTCGAGGTTGCCCTTACGGTCCTACAAAACCACACACCTTCTTGAAGTTGGTGCATACCTTTTGGCAGAGTAATGTGTACAGTAAAATTAGCTTAACTTGGACAGAAGCATCATCCGCATTTAAATTCGTTTGTTTGAAGTTTGAAGCCCATCTCTGTATGATCAGAAAACCCTGATTCTCATTTGCCTTTTGCAACCGGTACATGGGCTCCATTCCGGGTCTTACTGCCATTAAATCATTATCTGATTCACTTCAACTTTGAGAACAATTGAATCAGTCATTTCTTCATCAAACATACACCATCTGATCTGGCTCCAGATATCAACTATCATAGAATAGCCTTAAGCATAATACATATGTTCTTTTACCACAAAATCCCTTGACTAAGGACTCAACCGACCTCATTGAACAAAGTCAAATGATGAGTACATAGGACATCATGCGACCAACATAGCCTCAAAGTTTGATGTTAGGCAGGAAATTCAGTGGGTTCAGTGGAGTGGTTTCACCTTCATCCTTTCTTAGGTCAACCATAGTTCTGGATTCATGGAATAAATACTACACACAAAAGATAAAGTCACTTATTTTATACCAGAGGGTTCAGTTGCATCCTAGATATTTTTATCAAATCCCTCCTGTTCGAAGCTGTGCAAGTTCTTCTGCCTCTGCCTGTTTATCCAGCTTCTGGTATGTTAGTACTAGATTGTTCACATAAAGCTGGGTGCTTGGGTGACTATCACCAAGGAGCTTTCTCTGCTTCTCTACTGCCATGACTTGAAGCTGTTCTGCCTTTTCAATTTGACCTAGCAAGTAGTAGGATTATTCATAGCACCTAGGGTGTCTGGATGATCATCCCCAACAAGCTTCCTTCGTTTCTCCAGAACCATTACTTTCAACTTTTTCGCTTCTTTGAATCGGCCAAGGTTGCCATATGTGGTTGCAAGATTATTCATAGCAAAAAGGGTGTCCAAATGGTCATCACCAAGGAGCTTTCTCCGCTTTTCCAGAACCACAAGTTGCAGCTTTTCTGCTTCCTCAAATCTGCCCAGGTCACCATAGGTGATTGCGAGATCATTCATAGCCCACAGTGTGTTCAGATGGTCATTACCAAGAAACTTTCCCCACTTCTCCAGAACCACAACTTGCAGCCTTCTGCTTCTTGAAATTGGCCAAGATTGCCATATGTGTTTGCAAGATAATTCATAGCCCACAGTGTGTCCAGATGGTCAATACGAATAAGCTTTCTTCAAGTTCCTTGGCTGCTGTGAGCCGTCCAGCATGATGATAGATTATGGCATATTGAGGTCCAAACCTACCAACCTTGGTAGATATATGCTGCACCAAGGAGTCAACATGGGAAACTAATCTCAAACTTGCAAGCCCCATATCCTCATTGGGGATTGCCATAATGCACATGCCCAATATCTCACCCATACAAGAATGGAATGAATCCTGATCAGAAAATGTTGTCCGACTCCAGTTGTGAACCAGTGGATGGATGGAAAATGATTTTCGCTCTGCATCAAAGTTGATGAGAGAATATGCTATGATCTCATGTGTGATCTTTAAGAAGCAAACTGAGTCCCATTTCCCTGTGGGCCCCAAAAAGTGCGAGAGGAATTCTCGGGCACTTTCTGCTTTGTTCTTTGAGGAACTCTGAGATCGAGACCAAACCCTCCTGACCTTGGCCCTGAGTTTTTGTAGTTTTTTTGGTTGGGAAATTTCCCCATTTTGAAGAAGATGGTGTGCAGCTCTGCTGAATGTCTCCTCCAAAATTCCATCCCAGTGGATAAAGGAACATAGCTTCAGAAACATGGCTGCTGGAGGACTGAGCCTTTCAAAGCTCATTTTCCATGTTGTATACACTGTCCAGGCATACTTGGCATGGCTTTGACTAGGTTTTTCGCTCAGCAGTTCTGCCCGATTTGCTCTGTATAAGTCTAAATAAGTATTGAGACTTTTGGACCTCAATATGAATGCTCCAGCCTGAACAATTGCAAGAGGCAGACAACACAATTCCTATTTGAATCAAGTTAGACATGAATATATGAATCATTCAAGTGGTGCCCAACCTTCACAATCTTGCCTGCGAGCACATTATTGATTGGTGAAGGCCTCTGAGCAGCACATTGCAGTAGCAGCAACACAGCATCTGACTCTTCCATATCCGAAACTTCAGAATGGCCTCCATAACTTCGAAGATCAGGATTGCGCGAGGTAACAATAATGTTGCCATGATTGCACTCTGGGAAAAACTTGTTCAGATCAATATGAGGATCATCTGCATTGTCAAAGAACAACAGCCATAGTTCTTTTTGGGTGAGAAGCCACCGAACTCCATCCTTCCAGGATTTCCCAAATTGCTTTGCAGTGGCAACATTTTTTAGAGCTGTCTTTATTGTTTCCGCGCTGCTTGCATCTAGAAGAAGCCAGTCCGTAAAGCTAAACACAAGACATTCAAACTCCCCGTAGAAGAGACTTAGACTTTGACTTACCTAGTTGAGCTGTCAATGAACTTTAGTGCAATCTGGGTCTTTCCAGCACCACCCAACCCATAGAGCACATAGATGTGCTGCTTGCCTGTGTCCTTGGAAAAGAACTGATGCATTGATTCAAGGATCCTCTGTCGCCCTTGAAAGTTCCTTGAAGGAGGAGGGCAATGGTTCAGAACCTGAGATGCATGGACTACCACTGGACTGGCATGCATGTGGTTAACCATGGTGACATTCTCTGCTGTGATATCATAATGGAAGCTGGGACCATGCCCAGTGCCTCCACTCCCACCATGCACACCCCCACCTCCACCATTGCCTCCTTGACCACCTGGGAAGGAGTGAACCATATTCTTGCATGTCGTGGACTCATTGTGTCCTACCTGAGATGTAGTTGATTAGGACTTGGGAATCATCAGCGCGAGCATCCAAGGTGGCATGTATGATCAAATCTTTCCATGCAGCATGTCAGTCAGAGCCAAATCCACGGCTGTCAGCCAGCACAAACCAGGGGCATGATTTTTTCGTACTGAATTTGTGTCGATGACCTCAATCTGCGCTCTAACTCTCTGATGAGGAAGCCAGGACGCACCTGCATGGGCTGAGGACGACATGATGGAAGGAAGGAAGATGGATATCAGATTGGCGCCCAAGGCTGTTGCACAGACAACCGTGATAGCTTACCTCCGAAATTGGATTGAACGTGTGCGTGTGAGTCTAGATTCGCGGGTGGGTAAGTCAGTTCAAACCCGATGCACTATGCAGCACCGAAAAGAAATTGGGTGAATCGGAACGGAATCATGAACGTGGTGGGACCGGAAACCCAAGGTTAAACCATTTTGTTTGCAAATCACCCCGCAGCGCTGCAAACCTGCAGCCTCGGTTGGAATGTCGGAAAAATCCTATTTGGCTTTGATTGGCATTGAACGCGTTCCAAGCCATTGCATGGCCAAATGGCTTCAGCTGGCTTCCAACGCACAGTTCAGAATCCTCCAACCACTTCCAAGCCACATCAATGGTTCTAACACCTTCTGAGATGATTCTCGGAAAGTAACAAAAATGTGTATGCTCCCGTTCTTCTCCACAAGCAAGGGTTCTTTGCAGTCACAGTTATTGTAGTAGTCATTGTTGGCAAGTAATCAATGACTTGTACAAGTAAGCAAGGATGAGGGGTCACTCCTGCACTGTTTATGTGTAAAGCACGTATACACAAGTAGGAAAATATCCAGGGGTCATCAACAGAGTTATGTACCTTGGTCCGGGTCCCTGGTGGAGCCCTGCTGAGGGCTTTTCACACGGGCTCCACAGCTGCTAGATCTCGAGAACAAGAGTGGTTGAAAAAATACAACCAATCACAGTATGTTTATCAGGTCAAATCACTCCTCTGAGGCACGGAGAATTGACCTAAAGTATTTTCTGACCCCCAAAAATATACACGTACCTTGGAACAGCTGGGGACAGCTTGGAACGCACACAAAGCCTTCAAACAGCTTGAGACTGGTTCCAAGTCCCTCTGCCACACCTTGGAAGCACTCCAAAGCTGTCCCAAGGTCACATGCTGGACCATGCCGTTGCAAGCTGAATGGCTTTTTTCCGACAAAAGGTCGTTTAACCCAGTGAACGTATACACTCTGTGTCCACGGATAGGGACATAAGCCTACAATGAGAAATGACTCGCACCTTCAATTCACAGCTCTACGGCATTGCAGAGACACACCGTGGAAAGAATGCAAGGCATCAAGAATCAGAATCAGAAAGAGTGGGTGCCAAAGCCTCGAAGATGAAAATCAAACTTAGTCCAAACACGCGACGGGGTGAGACTCGCGTTCGGACAGCAGCGTAGAGGAGAATTTTAGCCAACGCAAAGTCACTCGCAGGCATTTTCCTCGAGAGCATATGAAAACGTCAAAGGGATTCAGAATAAAACCATCGGCATGCAAAGGGACTGAAGATAACCCGGTCAGTTCGGAGTTTGCGCTTATCTGGTGCAGTTTCCGCAAAAGCAGTGGATCACAAAGATTGAAAACAGATTTATGAGATCATGCGCACGTACCAGGGTCAACGAAACTCCATTCCAAGCGGAAGCTGGCTCTGGTGACTGCACACTGACACGGATTCATTTTCTCGGGAGAATAGCACACGAACTGAAAAGCCGGGTTCTAGAACTTAGCCACCTTAAAAAGCAACAAGTATCCGGGAGGACCAAGAATCAATCAGCCTGTTGATTTTGAATCAAGATCCAGAACGTGAACTAAAGAGAACAAGATGAATATGGGGCACAGCAGAATCCGAGCCTCGCTTGATACGATGCGAGCACTGCCACCCACAGAGATTGTCGCGCGCAGGATCGAAAAGCATAGAGATAGTATTCTAGATACTAGATATGTGACGCCGGTACGACAGCGTAGACTGAGTCAGCCGCAAGGAAGAAAGTCCTTGATTATTGCTTGATTAAAACAGCTGCTTTTGTGTGTGAGAGAGAGTGCGCCCATGGGTATTTCGTCTGATGAGAGGTGGCATTGAAAAAAGAAACCAACAAAGAAATATGGGACGCAGAAATCCTTCTGTATCCGGAGCAGAAGAGGCACGAAGTCCGAGGATGAGATAAACAGAACTCCCCAAGATGCGTCTTGAATATCCGTGGTTGCTGTAGAATACATGTGAAAAGTTTTTGAGCAAGCTTGGGCGCCGTCATGGACGTATGTATCTGCGCTTGAAGAGCACCGAAGGCGATTTGGCACGCTCATTCAAATGCTGAGAGATTCACCGCACAAAGAGCCGAAGAAACTATATAAGTTTCGGTGGTGGTTTCGAATCTGCGAGGGCAACAGGCGCAGAAAACCAGTGGAAAGGTAGGGAGAACAACAAGAGCACCACTTGTGATTTACGAACGGGTACGTAGGCTCATACATGAGACAGCGCATCACGACACCCTTTCAGAGAAGACCGAAAGAAACGTAGCAGACAAGGGAACGGCGTCCGTTGGAAGTCGTTGGAGTGGGAAGAGAACAAGAGGTGGCGATGTTACCCATCAACGCCAATAGCCTCCATTTCTTTCCTTTTTTGGTCAGCCCAAGAATTCATGAACCCCAATAATTCAGCACTGCGACAGTATTCCACCGCGGGCAAGATGCGAAATATACAATGTACAAGGAAAAAAGTCCCGAGGTTGCCGTGAAAGTCCGTGATCTGGATGTAGAAATATGCGGGAGTCCGTCCAATCCCTCCATGATCCCCCCTTCCGCGCTCATTCTGCGTATTCCCATCGGGTCGTGCCCCCACCTGCTCGCTGGCCGTTCTGCCCTCCGGCGGCGACGATAAGCATCAGACCTTTTCCCTGTCCCTGCATCCGGCCTCGACGTAGCGGACGCGCACACGGATGTAGCGCGCTGAGGGCGCACACGGTGTCTGCGACTGCGAAATACGGGGCGCCACGAGGCATCAGAGGTGCCGGCAGCGCAAGGTGTCGCCTCGAGGGTCGCGAACGCGAGGGGGAACACGGAAGACGGGTGTACGAGGGCAGGGTACAGCGGTGAGCGGGAAAAAGCCACGGAAGTGGGTGAGGTCGGATTTGAATTAGTGGGGGTAACTTGAGAGCGAGAGCATTGCTGAGAATCCAGACTTGAGAGACGTGGTGCGAATGCCGTCGCAGGAAGAGAGCCACGAGCCACCGCCGACGCAGCGCGTAGCTCGGGAAGGAGAAGTGAAGTCGCGAGCCGGACAGGCGGAAGCGTGTAGCTCCAAGGACGTAGCGTGGCTGCGGGGTGAAGAGGTGCCGAGGTGGTGAAGGGTGAGGTGGACGATGTATTAAGCGGACGGGAGAAGTCCTGAGAGCATCGGCGAGGGGATCCGGGATGTACAAGTGGAAGGGGTATATGCGCTGGCGGCCTCCGTCTTGCGTGGACGGGCGGTGCTACACGCGCGGCGCCTCCCCTCCCCACGTCCCCTCCTTCCGGACCCCAGTGGCGACCGGCACTACGACTTGCGGCTCCTCTGGCCACTCGACCAATACACGCTGGCAGTAGCAGCGCGCGCGCCTCTCGTGCAATAATCTTCGACACTGACGCTTCAGGTACGGGGGGGCGAGGATCGCGTAGCTGGAATCGCGTACTCCTCCATTCGACCTCTCTCTCCTCCTCGCCTCTTCATCTCGCCGGAGAACGTCGAGCGCCGCTGTATCCCGCACACCCGTACCACGCCACAGCATACGTACCCCAGCCTCGCATGTATCTGCGTCGCGCGCGCGGCCCCGACCTCCTTCGTCCACATTCCATCCTCTTCTCCTCCCCTGCACCTCGCGCCGCTGAGCGCTAAGCGCACCTGCACCTCCCGCCGGATTCGACCTCGACGCTGCTGCTACGGGTGTCGCCCGCGCCGCGCCGCCCGTATCACATCGCACGGAGATCCGCCTGGACCATCCAAGTGCATTCCTGCCCTCCGTAACGGTGCCGATATACCGCGGGCGGGGGCAGTGCATACTGCGCGACGATGTCCAGGTTCGCCCTGAGGTAAGGCAGCGGAATGGGGAGACGGTGAGGCAGCGCGAGGAGTGCGAGGCGCAGTTAAGCGACGGGAGGCGGGAAGCGGGCGGAGACACGGTGAGGTGCGTGGACCGAGGGGAAGGAGATGGGGTGGAATGGATTGGGTGGGAGGGTGGCAAGAGTGCGTGACGGGATTTGCTGGTGGGGGTGTGCGTTGCGGTGGGAGTGAGCAATCGCAGACGTCAGCGGGCCCTATTCCCCGCATCCGTATGTGGACCCCGCGCTCTCGCCGCACCGGAAAATCGAGGGGGAGCAGCGAAGAGGAATCGAGCGCCGCTGCGCCTGCGCGCGCTCCCGTGTCTGCTGCCTGAGACGAAGTCGGACATGGGCGCCGCTGGCCTGTTGCTGATACGCACGCGTGCGTAGGTCGTCGCCGCACCTACGACGCGCAGACTGTCCGTTGGTGGTGGAAGGCACAAGAGCCGTGGCGCTGCGATAGGCTGTGGTGCGGGTGTCGGGTGCGGCGGCGGCGGCACTTGCACACTCCGCCGCTTCCCCCAAAGAGGACGCGGACGCTGGCGGAATGGTCGAGGCCTAATAACGGCGATGCTGCGCCGCGTGGCGTTGGCGCGGTCGTGACTGCTGCTGAGGCCCGAGGACCGATCGACACCGTTTGGTGCGGGCGTGGATCTTGACGCACTGCACGTTCTTCGGTGTGCACTGAGCAGCGGAGAGTTATCGTTTGAAGATACTGTAGCGAGGTCAGCAATGTCGCTAAGGAAGCACATCGGTGGAATGAAAGAGAAAGGGGGAACATGGGGCAAGTAGCCATTGAGGACAATGCAAATGAATCGGATACCGAAGAAGAAACGGAGAAAAACAGCTCCACTTACCCTCCGTGCCCTCTTATTCTTCCCTACACCGGCCATGGCTTGGCAGTCGCGGGCGAGCTTCCTGGGATTTTTCATTAGTATTCTGTATTTTCCTCTTTGAAAGAAAGAGCTCAAAGGAGTAGCGTAATCTGTTTCCGTGAGGCGAAGACCGACATGTCACAGCGTCGTCCTCAAGGCAGAGCGTGAGCGCTAGCACGTAGTCTTACGATAAGGTAAGCGACAGTACTTGGAGAGAAAAAAATTGAGGCGGCATACCTTTGGTGTTACAAGTACCAAGCCCGTTTGGGCATAATTGGCGGTCGCGGACATGAGCAAACGATACGAGGGTTCACTGCATGCCGCCAGAGAGCGCAACTCGGCGCGACTGTCGACCAGAGGCAGATGGACGTGTGATCTTGAGGTCCAGCCTGAGAATTGTCTGGGGGACTTTGAGAACATGAAGCAGGTATTAGGAGTTGTAATGAAACCTAGTCCATCCCAGGATTGACGAGTATACGTTGAGGGAGAGAGCCTCAGAATTCGTCGAAGTGGTGGAGAGTAAGCAGGAGCGGCAAAAACGACCCGGCATCAATTTCGTAATGCTAAAATGTCAGGCCTCTTCCTTGCGACCACCATTCGCCCACAAGCCTCCTCCCGCTGCGAGCGCTACTCAAGGATCCCATTTATCTTTGACTGTCGCCAAGCTTGTGAATATGGTTAGAGTTTTCTGTGCGCTGTCGTAACTTGGTTGGGCCCAAGTTGGGCCTCTGCTTGTGCGGCGCGGTATTCACCGTATTCTTCTTGTAGCTGCTACTCGCGCTGGTTCTCGGGTACAAGGGTCCAACGAACATAACATATTCGTTTAAATGCTTCGCGGATTGCCCACATCAAAGCGGAAAGATCTGAATTTCTAGACGGACGCTGTTGCCAGTATCAAACCACCGCGCCTCTCCGCCTTCATTCCATTCCGTGTTTCAAACTCTCGGGCTATTAATCCCTGTTTACTGCCTGCCACGGCATCGGTGTAGGTAGCCCTACTTTCATTTCTTGATTGCTCCTACTCCCTTACTGCACTTATACTGAAAACCCTCCATTTCCCCCTCGATTCACCTTCAAGATTTCCTACAGCTCTCTGATCAGCTGAGCTCTGTCAGTAATCAAAACAATTTCTCGTGCATAAAAAATGTGTCTGTGCCCTCTGAAAATGGTGCTGTGAATCTAACTTCTCACTATTGAATCTGCTGTCCTTTTCAATTCGCATCCCAGTCTGCAAAACTCTCACTTCATTTTCGTGTTCATGGCCACCACTTCTATCCTTGAGTTTATGTTCAAGGATTCGACACCGGGTTCCGCTTGTCTGAAATCGTGCTCGGCAGGCTAATGGATGGCACTACTTAACAATTATGTACAAATGCTACTCTGTAATTTTCGACTGATGTCAAGTTCGCGCGCGCTCTGTACGTTCAATGGTTTCCTGCCCGAGCACCCCTATGTCCCGTTTGACCAGTGGCTTGTCTCCCCAGCGCGACAAATCCCCTTCTCACTTTGAAATTTGGTCAAAATTGATTCCGATACCAGCGTGCAATTTGCGCGTCTCCTCCGGAGCCATCAAGTTCGGACCTAATAATTTCTTGTGTGTTATGGTAAAAGTCTGCGACCCACAGCCCGGAGCTCAATCTCCCTATGATTTCCTTTTTTCTTGACATCTTCAGTGCACAAACTACAAATCTCTCGGAGTCCCCAATTTATGCCTCCTGTTCACACTTTCATTGAATTTTACCCTGTTCCTGCTCATGTCGCACATCTCTGGCAATTTCCTCAAAGCACACTTAGTCTGAGGTAAGTTCTCTAGTAGCTCACTCGTCCTAATTCCTCTGCTCCTCTCCTGGAATGCACCTGCAAAGCTACACTCATACCTAACCCCAATTCCATGCCCCTTCAAATTACTCACAGCCTATAATATACGACACAGATTGACCGGATTCGAACAGAGGATTGTATTCAGCCCCCACCATATATTGTACTATATTTCTTTCTGCGGGATCGCCCGCAGAACAACATCTATCTTCATAGCAAATCCTTCAACTTTCAAAGCGAGATCTCGCTTTGTCAACCTTTGTTTTACAGGTGGCGTTTTCTGTCCGTCCCTGCGCATGCTCAGAAAATGATTGAATGTTCCCGAGCGCGGTTGGGGTAGAATTATGGTGCAAATGATTGAAGTTTTCCTACCAAACCATACACGTCCATGTCTTGGGCTGAGTATGTGTAGCATACAATCGGCTTGAAGTCAACTGAAGCCCCTATATCTGTCTTGAAGCTGCAAGTTTGTTCTATCTGCGTTAAAGTACCTTCAGAGATCCTGGTTTTTATTAGTCTGTCGCAACTGGTACATGGGCTGAATGCGGGTCAATTATTTCACATTAAATCATCATTTTATTCACTTCAACTTTAAGAACAATTGAATCAGCCATTTCTTAATTGAACATAAACTGTTCCATCTGAGCGCCACACTCTGGACATTGGTTTGTTCAAAGTGCAACAATGAGACCTGCTCCGATTCCGAAGCATGGATACTGAACACGACTCGAGAATGGCGGACTGAACCCTTGGGCTGAAGAGGAAAACAATGTACTTTTGTTGCTGGCAGCAAGCGAAAATTCAGACTATGGCCTTGTGATGTTAAGATTTAAGCTTACAGCAGTACAGACTCTGCCAAATTAAAACATTGGTTGAAAAGTTCAGGTCCCACCCTTGGATGAACTCACCATTCCATCCTCGGCACAAACATCTTCAACTGTACCTTTGAGTAAGAAATCCCAAATCACGTCTATTCTGAGAAGCAAACATTTTAAGTATTCGCCCCGTGCAGTCTCTTGAAATCCCTTCTCCAGCTGAATCCTGATCTCAGAAATTCACTATTTACGGATGGAGGGTCAATGTGAACATGAACAGGGACATCCGTTCTCAGCACACTGAACCATGTCAACCAAACAACAACTATCATAGAATAGCCCTAAGCATAATACATATGTTCTTTTACCACAAAATCTCTTGACTGAGGACTCAACCAACCTCATTGAACGAGATCAAATGATGAGTACATGGGATCCTAGATATTTTCATCAAATCCCTCCTGTTCGAAGCTGTTCAAGTTCTTCTGCCTCTGTCTGTTTATCCAGCTTCCGGTATGTTAGTATGAGATTGTTCACATAAAGCTGGGTGTCTGGGTGGCGGTCACCAAGGAGCTTTCTTTGCTTTTCTACTGCTGTAACTTGAAGCTCTTCTGCCTTTTCCAATTGGCCTTGGCAGTAGTATGTCCAGCCAAGGTTATTCATGGCACATACAGTTTTTGGATGATCATCACCCACAATCTTTCTTCGTTTCTCCAGAACCATTACTTTCAGCTTTTCAGCTTCCTCATGTTGGCCAAGGTCATCATATGTGATTGCAAGATTATTCATAGCCAACAGGGTGTCAAAATGGTCATCACCAAGGAGCTTTCTCCGCTTCTTGAGAACCACAAGTTGCAGCTTTTCTGCTTCTTGAAATCGGCCAATATTGTGATATGTGTTTGCAAGATTATTCATAGCATGCAGGGTGTCCACATGGTCATCACCGAGAAGCTTTCTCCGCTTCTCCAGAACCACAAGTTGCAGCTTTTCTGCTTCTTGAAACCAGCCAAGCGCATTGTAGATGGTTGCAAGAGAATGCATAGCCAAAAGGGTGTCCAAATGGTCATCACCAAGAAGCTGTCTCCGCTTCTCCAGAACAACAAGTTGCAGTTTTTCTGCTTCTTGAAATTGGCCAAGATCTTGATATATGGCTGCAAGATTATTCATAGCCTGCAGGGTCTCCAAATGGTCATCACCCAGGAGCTTTCTCTGCTTCTCCAGAACCACAAGTTGCAGCTTTTCTGCTTCTTGAAATCGGCCAAGATTGCCATATGTGATTGCAAGATTATTCATAGCATGCAGGGTGTCCAAATGATCATCACACAGAAGCTTTCTCCGCTGCTCCAGAATCACAAGTTGCAGCTTTTCTGCTTCTTTAAATCGGCCAAGATTGTAGTATGTGTTTGCAAGATCATGCATAGCCCCCAGTGTGTCCAGATGGTTATTACCCAGAAGCTTTCTCCACTTCTCCAGAACCACAAGCATCAGCTTTTCAGCTTCTTTGAATTGGCCAAGATTATTATAGGTGACTGCAGAAGCATGCATAGCCCACAGGGTGTCCAAATGGTCATCACCAAGAAGCTTCCTCCGCTTCTCCAATGTATTGACCTCAAGCTTTGCTGCCTTTGTGAACTGTCCAGCATAATAGAATATTTCCGAATATTCCAGGCCATAATCACTGACCATCATGGGCATGCTATGTGATAGCACTGCATCAACATGGGAAACCAAGTTCAAACTTGCGAGTATTTTATCCCTTGGGTGAATTTCTGAAATGGACATTCTCAGAATGTCACCCATACATGAATGTACTGAATCTAGGTCAGTGGGGGTTGTGCGACTCCACTCATGCACCAAGGGATGGATAGAAAATGATTTTCGCTCTCCATCAAAGTTGATCAGAGAATATGCTTTGATCTCATTGGTTAGTTTCAGGAAGCGGAGAGGTTCCCACTCTCCCCTCAACCCCATAAAATGACTGAGGAATTCTCGTGCCCTTTCTGTACTGTTCATCAAAGCAAATTGAGAATGCGAAGGGGGGTCACGCCAGGCCCTCATAGGATCCAGGTCGAGTTTTTGTCTTTTTCTTGGTTGGTTGTTGGATTTATGAGTCATGATGAACAGATGGTCTGCTGCTCTACTGAATATGTCCTCGGAAATCCCATCTCTGTGTAGAAATGAACAGAGCTGCAAGAACATGGCAGCTGGCCAACTGAGCTGGTTGAAACTTATTTGCCAGGTTGTATATACTGTCCAGGCATATTCATCATGGCTCTGAGCAGGTTTTTTGCTGAGCAGGGTGGCTTGATTTTTGGCATACAGCAGCAGATAAGTGTTGAGATCTCCAGATTCTGAGATGAATGCCCCTGCTTGAGCAATCGCAAGAGGCAAATACCATAGCACCTTTATAACTTGAGACAAAATATTGATGAACAAATAAGAACTTGCCTTCACAATCTCAGCTGCAAGGACTGCATTGGGGGGTGAATTCTCTTGTATAGCACTTTTGAGTAGTAATGCAATAGCATCTGATTCCTCCATGTCTGAAACCTGAGAATGGGCTCCATAGACTCGAAGATCTGGATTCCGTGAAGTAACAATAATGTTCCCATGATTGCATTGTGGGAAAGCCTTGTTCAAATTGATTTTGGGATCATCTGCATTGTCAAAGAAAAGAAGCCATGGTGCAGGTTTGCCTCCAAGCCACCTCAATGTATCTTGGGAGCAGTTCCCAATTTTCTTGGCAGTGTGTCAGGGGAACCGCCCGTCCGTCCGTCCATCCGTCCGTCCGTCCGGCTCCGGCCCATCGCACTGCCCCGCTTCCTCGTCCGATCCTTCGTCCGGCCTCCGGACTCGCACCCCAGCCTGCGCCTCCATCCGGAACGTCACCTCCCGTCCCTCCGGACTCTGTTCCCTTCCGTCCGTCCGGCCGCTCTCACTGGCACGTGCTGTGTGATCAAGCTCGAGACCTCTGCCGATCCCTCCGGACACGTGCTACCGGCTAGTACTTAAAAAACCTCGCCTAGCGTGAGAATCCTCATCCTTTCTTCTCTTCGGATTCTCCCGCTAGGTGCGTATTCTAGAAACCTGTATTTAGTACCATTCAATTGAGTTGCTTCGGATTCTCCCGCTAGTCTCCCGCGCTCTGCGCCGAGCTGAGGTTGCCCTTACAGCAGAAGAAAGGATCTAAGGGATCAACTGGTCAAGATTGCGAAGTTCGGTGTAGACTCGGACTCGGACCGCTACGCTAGCGCTCCGGCCTCCCCGACTTCCAACCTCGACCCCTCCTCCTTGATGGACGCTCCGACGCCCGGAAGCGGGTCCGCGCCACCCGAGCTCCCGGATGTTTACATCCCGGAATCGGCTGCCGACCCCGAATCCCGGCTGACCGCGGTCGAAGGCTCTCTTGCAAACATCGAAGCCCTACTCCTCCGCGTTTTACACAACAACCAAAATCCACCCGCGACTGCCCCCGTCCCTGCCGCTCCGGCTCCGGCAGTGGGTCCAGACTTTACCACCCTCACCCCCGCAGCAAAATCGGTTCTCCGACCGAACCCCCCGGCCGTCTTCGACGGCGACCGGACCCAAGGACGGATGTTCCTCCACTCCGTCCTCACATACCTCCGACTGGTTCCGGAAGCCTTCATGGTCCACGGACAGCTCGTCGAGGAAAAACTCGTGCGGTACGCCATGTCCTTTATGGCGCGAGACGCGGCCGGACGATGGGCCGAACGACAGTCCGCAATCGTTCCGTTCCCATTCCCGTCCTGGGCGGAATTCGAGTCCGAGTTCCGGCTCCGGTTCGTTGAGGAAAACGAGCAAGACCAAGCTCTCCTCCGGCTGGAGACCCACAGCTACTACCAGGGCTCCCGCGACGTTTACCGGTACACGGACGACTTCGAGGAACTCGCCGCCACGGCCGGGTACACGGATCCGCTCGTCCGCGTCACCAAGTACCGAGCGGGGCTCGACCCGAGGATCAACGCAGCGATCACCACGTCCGGAACCGCTCCGGCGCTGCTAGACTACGCCGGATGGCGTCTCCGCGCCTTCCGTCAGTACGACGCCCTCGCCCGCGTCCGAGCGGGAGCACCTCCGACTCGCGCCCCGGCTCCGGCCGCACGCCCTCGCACTGGGACGTTCCTCCCAGTCCCCTCCTTCACGCCTGCTCCCAAAGCCGCGCCGGCGCCCGCCCTTCCGCCTGGCATTCCGATGGAAGTTGACCGGACCCGCGCGCGCTTCGCACCGCGCGCTTGCTTCCGCTGCGGTGCGTCCGGACACCTCGCCCGAGACTGCCCGACTCCCTCGGACGTCCGGCACGCAGACGTCCTGGACGAGGTCGTCCGTCAACTCGGAGACGACCTCCTCGGAGAGCTCTTCGCGCGCCTCTCTACTACCGCCGGGCTTCCGACCGAGCCGGACGCCGGAGACGCGGAGCTGGAGGGTTTTCCGGACGCGGTCGAGTGAGCGGTGCGCCCTCGGTCGCGTCCCCTAATCGTTACTCCTGCCTGTACAAAGATATACCCAATAAATCAGCAGTTGAAACGAAAGACGCACCCCCTGCTCCGGCTTCCGCCCCCCGGCCGGAGCCCCCTATTCCCGCCCCGGAGGCAAAAACCCCTTCCATTCCCCGCGTCCACCGTCCGAGATGGGAACGCAAACTGCCCCGGCAGTACGTTATTGATTCCGTGGAGGGCCGGAACTCCCTGCACATTCCGTTGGAGATGCAGTCGGTAGAAACCGCGGCTAAGATGTCCGTGAAAGGTCTGGTCGACTGCGGAGCGACCGGAGACTTCATTGACTCGGAGTACGTGATCTCCCGCAACCTTCCCGTCCGGAAGCTCTCCCAGCCTATCCCGGTCCTCAACGTCGACGGCACACCCAATGCATCCGGAGGCATTACGGGCGTAGTTGATATGGTCGTCAACTACAAGGGTCACTCGGAACGCATCCAACTCGCCGTGACGCGGCTCGGGAAGCAGCACGTCATCCTCGGTTACTCCTGGCTTCAGAAACACAACCCGGAGATCGACTGGGAAACCAAGGAAGTCCGGATGACCCGCTGCCCGACCAGCTGCAGCACCTGCCGAGACGAGCTTCGCGCCGTCCGTCGCAGCGCGAAGATCTCCGCCGTGATCCTCCGGCAGCTCCGCGAAGGTCCCGTCCCGTCTATCTGTGCCATTGACTCGGAGGAGTGGTGCGGAGACGACGGGTACGATCCGGATGGCGACGGAGACGACTGTCCGGACCTCACTCCGGACCCGGACGAAGACGACAATGACGAGCTAGAGGAAGGCGACCGGATCCTCTACACCGCGTTCGCTCCGGCCGAGGAAATCCGCGCCGGGAGCACCGTCTCCCAACGGCTTGCGGAGGCCTTCGCCCGGAACTCGGCCCCGCCTGGGACCTCGGTTCCGACCTGGGTCGAGGACTTCTCCGACGTCTTTGACAAGGAGTCGTTCGACGTGTTACCGGAGCGCCGGACGTGGGACCACGCCATCGAACTCGTCCCGGACGCAAAGCCGGCCAACTGCAAGGTCTACCCGATCTCCCCCCTCGAGCAGAAGGAACTCGACGCATTCATCGAGGATGGGCTGAGCACCGGCCGGATCCGTCCGTCCAAGTCCCCGATGGCGTCTCCGGTCTTCTTCATCAAGAAGAAGGACGGAAGCCTCCGGTTCGTCCAGGACTACCGAGCGCTCAACGCGATGACCGTGAAGAACCGATACCCGCTCCCGCTGATTAACGACCTCATTAACCGCCTAAAGGGAGCCCGGTTCTTCACGAAACTCGACGTCCGGTGGGGCTTCAACAACGTCCGGATCCGAGAAGGCGACGAGTGGAAGGCCGCGTTCCGTACCAACCGAGGACTCTTCGAGCCCCTGGTGATGTACTTCGGCCTCACCAACTCCCCGGCCACGTTCCAGACGATGATGAACGACATCTTCCAAGACCTCATCCTGTCCGGAGACGTCATGGTATACCTTGACGACATCCTCATCGCTCACTCCGATCTCGCGCGCCACCGAGAGATCGTCCGAGAAGTCCTCCAGCGGCTCCGGGCGCACAAGCTTTACCTCCGGCCGGAGAAGTGCGAGTTCGAGAAGTCGTCGATCGAGTACCTCGGCGTCATCATCTCGCACAACCACGTCGAGATGGACCCGGTCAAGGTCGCCGGAGTCGCCGCCTGGCCTGCTCCGGAGAACCGGAAGGACGTGCAGCAGTTCCTCGGCTTCACGAACTTCTACTGGAGATTCATCCGGGCTTTCTCGGACATCGCGCGGCCCCTCTTCGACCTCACAAAGAAGAGCGTCGCTTGGACCTGGACCGCTGCCGCCTTCCAAGCCCTCAAGGATGCGGTAACCGCGGAGCCCGTCTTGGTCCTGCCCGACGAGTCGCGTCCATACCGGGTCGAGGCGGACAGCTCCGACTACGCCACCGGAGCCGTCCTGTCTCAGCCGGACGCGAACGGGAAGTGGCATCCGGTCGCGTTTTACTCCAAAAGTCTGAGTGACGTCCAGCGCAACTACGAGATCCACGACAAGGAGATGCTTGCGATCATCCGGGCCTTAGAGGAGTGGCGACACTTCCTCGAAGGTACGCAGCACCCGGTCGAGATCTGGACGGACCACAAAAACTTGGAGTACTTCCAGAAGGCGCAGAACTTGAACCGGAGGCAGGCGCGGTGGTCCCTGTACCTGTCCCGGTTTGACTTCGCGCTCCACCACCAGCCCGGACGCCTCATGGGCCGTCCGGACGCGCTGTCCCGCCGTCCGGACCACGGAGTGGGCTCGGACAACACGGACGTTACCCTTCTTCGCCCGGACTTGTTCCACGTCCGCGCGCTGGAAGGCGTTGTGGTGGCCGGACCCGAGGTCCCCCTCCTTCGTGACGTCCGGGAGGCCTTCACGGGTGAGCCGGACCTTGAGGACCCCGTCGCGCTTGTCGCGCGAGAACTCCTCAAGAACCGGAACGTCCGCCCCCCCCCCCGGTCGTCCGAGTGGCGTGTCGCAGAAGGGCTCCTTTACTACCGCGGTAAGGTCGTCGTACCGCGGAATAAGGACCTCCGGCGCCGAATCATCGCCCTGCACCACGACACCCGGGTCGCCGGACACGCCGGACGCTTCAAAACCCTCGAGCTCATCTCCCGGAATTACTGGTGGCCCCAGCTGTCCCGTCACGTCGGCCAATACGTCCGGACCTGCGATCCGTGCAACCGGACGAAGGCGCTTCGGAAGCTGCCCCACGGAGAGCTCCACCCGACCGAAATCCCGGAAGAACGTTGGGACACCGTCTCGGTGGACTTCATCGTCGAGCTCCCAGACGCGCACGGGTTCGACGCGGTCATGGTCGTAGTCGACGTCCTGGGTAAGCGGGCCCATTTCAACGAGTGCCACACCGGCCTTGGCGCGGTCGGAGCCGCTCGGCTCTACTACCGGAACGTCTGGAGGCACCACGGAACCCCCCGGAAATACATCTCCAACCGTGGGCCGCAGTTCGTCGCGGAGTTCACCACGGAACTGTGGCGCCTCATCGGGATAGAACCAGCGACCTCCACCACCTACCACCCGCAGACCGATGGCCAGACCGAACGCGTCAATCAGGAACTCGAGCAGTTCGTCCGGATCTTCACGAACTACAAACAAGACGACTGGGACGAGCTCCTCCCGGCCGCGGAGTTCGCGTACAACAACCACGTCCACTCCTCGACGCAGCAAGTCCCGTTCATGACGGACACCGGAAGGCTCCCCCGGATGGGATTTGAGCCCAACAGACTGCGCTCGAACGTGGAATCCGCGAACGAGTTCCGCGACCGGATCGCGTCCGGAGTCTCGGAAGCCAAAGCCGCGCTCGTTAAGGCCAAAGACGAGTTCAAGCTGTACTACGATCGCCGACGCACGCCCGCCCCGGAGATCAAAGTAGGCGACCGAGTCTGGCTAGACGCCTCCGACATCCGGACGACCCGTCCGTCCGTCAAATTCGCGGACAAACGCCTCGGCCCCTTCAAGGTCGTGAAGGTTGTCGGAAAGGGTGCGTACAAGCTCGAGCTCCCCCCCCCGGTACTCCCAGCTTCACCCGGTCTTTCCGGTGGTGAAACTCCAGCTCGCGGAACCGGACCCGTTCCCCGGACGCCCCCGGAACGACGAACCCCCACCCGTCCTTCAGACGGACGACGACGTTCAATGGGAGGTCGAGGAGATCCTAGAAGCGAAGGTCCGTTATGGCAGCCTCTGGTACATGGTGCGGTGGAAGGGCTACGGCCCGGAACACAATAAATGGGTAAAGCACTCCGACGTCTTCGCTCGAGACGCCATCGATGCCTACTATCGCCGCTACCCCAACGCCCCGCGCCGGATCGCCTCGGCCGCTTTCGACTCGCTCTCGTTCCGGAGGCGCGACGCCCAGGTCCGATTCATGCGTCGGGACGCCGCATTCCAAGGGGGGGGTGATGTCAGGGGAACCGCCCGTCCGTCCGTCCATCCGTCCGTCCGTCCGGCTCCGGCCCATCGCACTGCCCCGCTTCCTCGTCCGATCCTTCGTCCGGCCTCCGGACTCGCACCCCAGCCTGCGCCTCCATCCGGAACGTCACCTCCCGTCCCTCCGGACTCTGTTCCCTTCCGTCCGTCCGGCCGCTCTCACTGGCACGTGCTGTGTGATCAAGCTCGAGACCTCTGCCGATCCCTCCGGACACGTGCTACTGGCTAGTACTTAAAAAACCTCGCCTAGCGTGAGAATCCTCATCCTTTCTTCTCTTCGGATTCTCCCGCTAGGTGCGTATTCTAGAAACCTGTATTTAGTACCATTCAATTGAGTTGCTTCGGATTCTCCCGCTAGTCTCCCGCGCTCTGCGCCGAGCTGAGGTTGCCCTTACACAGTGGCGAAATTCTTCAAACTTGCCTCAATAGTTTCCATTGTGCTTGCATCCACAAAAAGTTGGTCCCTGAAGCTATTGAACTCGGACTGGGTTGGAATAAAATTGGGGCTGAGTACTCACCAGGTTGATTCTTCAATGAATTTCAGTGCAATCTGGGTCTTTCCTGCACCCCCTAGTCCGTACAGGACATAGATGTGCTGTTTGTTAGTCCCTTGATCGAAGAATTGGTGCATTTTATCCAGAATGATTCGTCGTCCTTGGAAGTTCCGTGAAGGAGGTGGGCAGTGGCCAAGGACTTGAGATGTTCCTACCATGGATGGACTAGGGTACAGGTTGGTGACATTCTCTGCTGTGACATAAACCCGGGGGCCCTCCCCAGTGCCCCCAGCTCCACCATGGCCCTGTACACCTCCACCTCCTCCATTGCCTCCTTGACCACCTGTCAAAAGATGAACAAAGATCAGGTATCAACAAACTTTCTTCCAATTACCATTCACAATCAAAAGGTGGGAATAATTGCCTAGCAGACCGGCTTGGATTCTTGGATCTTTGCACACAGCATGTAAGTCGAGGGCGAATTCCGAAAATACCACTACTAACCAATTGATCGATGAGAACCATGAGGTATTACCATTGAGTCTGGGTTCATGGACTGGGAATTGAATCTGTTTCCCCTTCGAGTCGGAGGTCTGGGTGGCATATTGCCCAGAACCGTCGAGGACATGGTGGAAGACAGAGAGATGGATATCAGATTGGCGCCTAAGGCTGTTGCGTGCAAGCCGCGTGGCAGCCGTTCAGAAATAGAGATAGACGTGTGAACTCGAACGCCACCGAGGAAAAAATACTTACGAAAGAGGGAAATTCAACAAAGCGCACATGAAAAGAACACCGGGAGCCTCAACTATCCAGCTAAGTCTGCAAAAAAGATATGGGCCGGGGTCGTGGTGAGAATTCGAAGACAGTCAACGACGCAGCGGGGAACCTAGGACTTCGATTTGAGGAGACAAATCGCCACCAGGGACAGAAAGAAGGAACAGACTTGGGCAAATTGAAATCAAGGGAGCAAATATCTGGGCAGAGAACAGCGTAGTCCGAAGCAGAACACTGCCTGTGATCTCATTTGACAAAGTGCGCCACAGGTACTAGAGTACCTGACGAAAGAACCCAGGTGTTGACTGGCTCAGTTCGGAACGTGAAATGACCTGCTGCAGAAATGGAACACAGCAGCCGAGGGGATTAGAAATATATTGACCGGTCCAGTCGGAAGTGTGGTCCAGACTGGCAGTGAAGACAACAGGTCGAATGTACAGTAAGGGATTTGAGAAGCAACCACGAACCTCAATCAATAAGGGATTGGGTCGGCTCATGGGTGGTGAATATCAGAATCTGGTAGAGTTTGTCCATCAGGGTGGTCCGGAGATACGGGAGTCACGGCGCATGAGATCACTAGCGGAAATAGAGAGAGCCGTACTTAACTGGTGAGGAGGAACAAGACAACCAACTTGGATCCAATGAGAGAGTTCTGGGTCGTGGAATTGAAAGAATATTTGGAGACCGACAAGGATTTCGAGAGGCAAATGAAGATTTCATCAGCCTTCAAGTTCGGACTGCGAGTGAGGACCCGCAGAAATTCAGGTCGCAAATATCTGCCCAATTTGAGCCGGTGCGAATGTGGACGGTTTCGAAAGAAGCAGAACACAATCAGCCAGGAGAATGGAAGTAAAATCATTCAAGCGCGTTATCCGAGCAGACAGTGGCGGGGCCGCAACTTGAAGAGAAATAAATTGACGGGCTGGCTTTGAATTTCGTGCCGGCCAGAGGGACACTGAGGAAAATACCAAGGCAGGGAGGTTTGAAAATTGAGACAGCTGCACTGGAAAATAGATGTTTTCAATTGCTCTTGGTCCATATGGCGAGGGACAATTGATTCGAGCTCCGGCGCGAATTATTCGAGTCAAACTTTGGGACGCACCAGGAAACTTTCTTGCGGGAAAGCAGCGCCAAGGAAAAGATGGAAGAATATCCAGGGAAACTGAGGACGAGAGTTCAGCCAGGGGTTGCGTGGTACGAGGGAAGGAGTCCGAGATTAAGACTCATATCACCTACAACACTGCCACATATTCCTTTTTGGTCTTCGAGAATTTTCAAGGCCGTCCCAATATTAGGAAGTATCGTATTTGCCATTCTTCAGTTCCTTGCGTACATAAACATCACAGGGCCATATCTGTATTCTACTACTAAAAAAGTGCAGGGGATGACTGCAAAGCGCGAAATGTTTTGCATTTGCATTAGAGAACACGCCGACAGCGCAGTCGCGAGCCATGGTGCGGAGGCACTAGATGAGGGCACGCGCGACGCACGAGGTGCGACGAGTCGCGCAGACAGCAGCACCGCCGACCCGAACGAATTGCGCAGCGCATGCATCGTGGGTTCTCAGGTCTGAGTCGGCGGGAGGTATTCGGTACGCAGACGATCCTCCGCATATCCATCCCGTGGTGGTCCATGCACCGAAACAGCTGCAGGACAAGAAGGATGTCGTGGGCAGGGACTCAAGGAGCTGCGCTGTTGAGGCTACGACTCGGTATGCAAGTTGGTATACAGACGGGAGCGGGTGCAGGCAGCGGCGAAAGATTCTCGAGTCCAAGTATCACAAGCGGGAGGGTAAGCCGACGGGGTTCCATGGTACGCAACGCACACGCGGCGGCGCGTACAATAGCACATTCTGCTTTCTCTCTAGTGGGCCGGAGAATCTGTGCGTGCAGGCGGCGTCTCGACCTTACCTCTACCTCCACCAGCGCCGCGTCGCCTACCCGCACCATCGCCTCGACACAGAATCAGCGCCGCCTCGATCGCGCCTGGCTCTCGCGCCGATGCTGCAGGCGCGGAGATCACACCACTCATGCGGCTCCTCCCTACACTCGTCTAGGTCTCCCTGCATTGACTACACTGGCGCACGTTCATCACTCGGGAGATGGCAGCTACTAATGCAGGTGCACAGGTGCGGAGCACGTCGCCCCCCGAGCGTAGTGACGCCCCACCGCATTGTGAGGAAGCCCCGCAGGTATTCTCAGTGCTTTTGAAGTTCTCCGCCCACCCTCGCCCGCACCCACACCCCGCACATCCGTCCCCGCAGCTCCGCGGGAACGAAAGCAATATTGGGAGGATATAAGCCTCCGCGACCCACAGCACAGGAGCATGCCGTCGCTGCACTCCAAGCCGCGGTGGTGGCCGCTGGAGTCCTCGAAGCCATGCTCGGTGCGTGCGTCGCGTGCAGGCGCCCCCGTCCCGTAAGGGTACACATGCGAAATCGCCTGGGGAAAGAAGAAAGCAGGGAGAAGGGACGAGGCGGACGAGATGAATGGAAACGACGGAGTCTCCGTCAAGAATAAATGTAGCATCGGGCCACGCATGTATACCACATCACGCACGGCCGTGAGCAGCAGCAGGCGCGCGCACACGACCGCACCGATCCTCACTCACCTCCGTCTGTCCTCATTCCTGCTCCGCACGCGCGAGCGCGGTGTACGGCGTCCGCAGATCAATAACGCGCGTGCGCGGCAGAAGCACTCGCCCGCCCGAAGCAGAGGCCGGAGGCGCAGCACCCGCGCGCCGTCCCGGAGACGGGTCGGAAGACGCGGACGTAGCGCGTACTGTACCAGCGACGCAGCGGTACACCAAAACAACGAGGGACGTAGCAGCATAGCAGCACCCGCCCCGTCCAAGTGACGAATGCACGGCCAGCGGCGTAGGCGGATCCGCGACTCTCCCAGCAGGAAGATGCGTGCCACGAGAGAGGGGAGAGCGGAGGTGCGCGGTCCTGTGGGTTCGATCGGTGTCATTGAGAAGGTCTGCGTTTTGGCCCCTTATCACTTAGTCGACTACGAGGAAGACGCGGGACGGGTGGAACGAGTAATTACGTGATACGAGCATGCAGTGCAGAGTGAGTACGCACCGGAGGTTGTACACGACGAGCATCGCTGTCTCCGGGCACGGGCGCTGCCTGCGTGTGGGTCCTCGTCGGTGCGTGCGTGTTCTTATAGGCATGGGGCGAGCACCAAGGAGATGCAGGTGCATCGGAGCTGAGGACGGGAGGTAGATCGAGAGCTGGAGAATCCAAAGTGGTGTCGCTGAGTACAGGTTTGTATCTAGGCTCGTCCCGCCGCAAATCGCGGAATCGTAGCCAGCGCCCGCAAGCTGCGACTCATCGGCGGGTAGTGGCTGCTGCGAGAAACACGTCGCGGCATGTAGTCGCGTAGCCGCGGAATGCGCGGGGGTGGGAGCTGGCAGTGCGCGGCTCGCTCAGAGGTAGGCGGCGAATCATTAAATGCCTGATTCCACAGAGAAAAGAAACGGACGTACGCGTCGTTTGTATCTTCTTCCTCCCCATTCTCTCCGGCGTGGCACTCTTCACGTCCTTCTACATCTGTCGCATTCGAGTGAAATCGCGAATGTGAGGGATTGAGTCTAGTCGAAGGCAAGATGACGGCTTCTCGGACTTGGAGCACGCACAACGGCAGCGAGTTGAGGATAGAAAGCACGAGAAAGAAGGCTCGACGCGAGCAAACCATGAAGAAATTCGAATGGAAGCGATGATTTTGAATGCGACACAGGCCCCAGTGTCAACGGAGAGAGACATCCGGTCGATGCATGAAACAGCCTCAGACGAGCTCCAGGAAAGTTCTAGTCAAAATTTGGAGGTGAGCGTTGTAAGAGGTTGTAAGCAGCAAGAGCGGCCCGACATCAACCGGTTTGGCATCCGGATCAAATTCGTCATGCATGCTTCTGTCTTTGAACTTTCGCTCCCAACGTCCGTGCCGCGCTCAGCTTTGGTCAGCTCTTTCCTTCTGGCAGTGAAACTCTCAGTTCTCTCTGAGCTGGCTTGCTTTTTTGTGATTTGGTGATCGGAAATTGCCTTGCTCTTTGCGTTATCGGCCGCGTTTTCATCGAACATTCCAGTTGTTGCCAACTGACTTGCCAGTATTCTTGTTTTCTTTCGGGGCGTGGCTCTTGCAGCTCTACCTTTCCCCATCCTTGGACCTCGAAATATCTTCCGCTACACAAATTTAATCGGGCCCCGCGGGGGATCCGTGCGCACCTTCAACTACTTATTCACCAACTCCGTCTGCTAGCAAATCCTTGCGCACTGATCATCCAAATTTCCCCCCAAGCCTATTCTTCCTTCCTTCCATCCAAGGCACTGGACATCAAGTATACCGAGATATTATCGCCATTTATTTGCTTTGGGGCCGCGCATCGCAGCCATCATTCATGGTTGGATTCCTATGCTGGCAGGCTGACCCACTCGAATCTTGCGCCCCTGCACCAATCCCTTTCCTCGAAACATTCGCCTTCATCCAAATCGATCTCTCTAGCTTCTCAAAAATTTGACCGACCCTGCTCGAACTCTGTCGAAGCAACCTCGGCTCTGTAAGAGATCTGGTGATATCTTGAAGTTCAGCGAGAACCCCGTATGCAGTTCCCTACGATGCGTGCGAAGGTACCCGGCAGTTGAAACCAGTCAATGACGTTGACTTGAACCGCGGGAAAGATCGGCGATGCTATCGAGCAAGTCGCGGAGTGCGCGCAAGGGCAGAGGGAGTGAATGTGGGTAAAAGCTATAGTGATTGTCCAGTACAGTGGTTTAAATACCTGCAGAGAGCTATGGAAACCGTACTATTTGCAATGGGTAGCTGTGGAGACCGATCGAGTTGACACCGGGCTCCGAGTCCATGAGGAAGTGAAACGAAACATGAAGAAAGGCAGTCCATGTGAACCCAAGACGAGGGCTTGTTGAGTAGGTACCCAAATATGACAATATCCATGACAGGCTCTGTCTGTGCTTTTCTAATGCCTTGAATGTATCTTACACTCGCAGCGCATCAACTTATGTGCTTCTCTGACTTAGTCTTTTACAAACAAACTCTCACCACAGATGTCGACGCCACAGTTAGCTTTGGTCTGTTATTTCTTTCTGGCAGTCAAACATTCAGTTCTCTTCAAACTGGCTTGCTTTCTTGCAATGTATTGCCTGGAAATTGTATCCCTCTTTGCGTCGTTGGCCCTGTTTCATCGAAAATCTCAGCATTTGTCGCCAACCCACTTTCCAGTGCTCTTGTTTTCCTGACGGGCCGTAGCCCTTGGATTTTTATTTCTACTTCGTTGTTTTCCCCGGTACCCCGATTCTGAAATATAGTCCGCCATAGAAATTCAATCGGGCCACACGGCGTATCTGAGTCTGCACCTTCAATTTTTGACCAACTCCTTCTGCTATCAAATCGCTTCTTACGCATCAAATTAGGATCAACCGCATTCAACCCGATGCCTGTTTGATCTTCCTTCCATCCAAGGCCAACTAAACATGAAATAAGTATACCGAGGTATCCCAATTTATTTGCTTAGGCGCCGCCACGATTCAATACTCACCGCTGCGACAAGAGCCCACACAGCCCGTTCCTGATTCCCCCCACTATCTAGTCTCCACACCCATCGGGTAACCAAGATACCGGAACTGAGTTGATATTGTGCATATATGGATATAACAAGAAAGTTACGCTTACTACGAGGGAAGGATGTGTGGGAGATCAGAGTACCCGGCGCGTGGTCTTGTCCCTTCGCGTTTTACATCTGCCCCTGCGACGCACCAGAACTAACCTCCCACATGGAAACCGGCTTATCGTCTTCGAAGATGTCGCGGTTGTTTTCGAACCACTCGAGGACATACGGTGGAGTGACTCGCGGGCGGGGAGAGCGCATCTTCGCGACGATATTATTCTGAAGGATTCCGGTGTCGCGGAGGAGGAGAATATCGCTGGGGTATAAACCTTTGTCCACGAACAAGACTCTATACACTGCAAGCAGCATGCCGTGGTTGCGCTGGTCTGTGCGGGTAAAGTTATAGTCTGCGAGCGTGTTTGGGTTCTTGGGGATAATGTTCAGGTGAACGGCATCGCGCATACATGCGATGGAGTCGAGAATGCGCGGAGGCATTTCTTTCCAGTTGGAATATTGTTCGCGCGCAGTCGACTTTCCCGGGAAGACGGACGGCGCCGGAGGACGAAACAGGTCGGCGTTGCGGATGAACCATCCCCAGGCGTCTCCTTCACCAGTAAGTTCCTAGACAGGACGTTCATCCAAGGACCCCGCATCAAATTAACGTAGCGTACCTCTGCAATATCCCTCTGGAGATGCTCCTGGAGTGTCCCAGACATTCTCCACGCATGAATTTCCGTCGGGCTTTTACGGAAGCCATGCATGGCCGTCTGGTAGACGCACACAAGATAAAACTTCTCTGCACGGGTCCAGACTTTGGTAAAGCCGTAATCTTCAAGAGTTTGAGCATCCTTAGGGAGAGAATAGCGCTGGACGGCGCAATATAGCGTGTCAGCGGTGGTGACCGGGCGAAACGGGTGCGGAGAGCAAGTGACATGCCACTCGGCAGCCTTCTGCTCGCATTCAAAGCTGCAGAAGGTGACCTCACAGCCGCTGCATTTTCGGGAGCCTTTTCCCCAGAGTGAGTTCTTGCACCAGTCGCACTTCTTGCCGATGGAACGGGAGTAGTCTTCGCGGAGCATCTCTTCAAACGTTTGTTGGGCCCGGGGTTCGGGACCCTCCTACGACGTTCAGCAGAATGGAAGACGAGAGGTGAGACTGGCTCACTGCCGAAAACATACCCTGAGCGAGGCATCCTCAGTAGAAGTGATGGGATTCTCTATTACTACTCACCGACCGATCCAACAGAAACCAAACAGAGACCGTAAGTACTATGAGGGACAAGGTGCGCAGCATTTCTCTCGAGATGGTGGTGGGGAAGAAGAAGCACACCAGTCACGGTATCAAGTCCGTATCACCTGCGCATTGCATCCGCTTGTTCCGTGCATGTCCGCGAGAATCAAAATTAGAATCCGAGGTATTTACTTGGCTAAGTTCACCGTCTTTTACCTTCCCTCCCTCCCGGCGGCCGACGTCAAGCGCAGGTGCCGATGGATCATGTGAGCGCGAAGGGCGCCGTTAGTGTCCCCGAGCATCAAGCGTCGCGGGCCCGGTACGGAGGAGAGGTGTACACACGCGCTGTATCCTATGCAATCCCGAACTGGAAGCGTACTCGAGCCCTCTTGGCCGCAGATACGCTGCACGCGTTGAGGAGTCGCCGCACCCCGTAGCGCAAGACATGTGCGGCATGCGCCGCCGCCGTGCTGGGAGGCGCTCCGCTCGCCGGGAGGAGCGGCAGTAGATACGGCGGTACAGAATGGGGGCGAAGGAGACTCCGCTGTGTCTCCTCTTTATCGTCAAGACTTACGTGCGCAGCGCCATTCTTTTCTGCGCGACCGGAGGACGTGCGCCGGATGTGTAACGCGGCGTGTGGGAAATGTGGACGTAGGCTTTGTACGCGCGCGCCGGTCTCGTCGATGGAGCAGCGGTGGATGCGGCGGTACATAGAGGCCGCGGGTGTGGATTCTACGCGCGCAGCGGTATCCGCCCCAGCGAATATCAGAGGATGCCCTCAGTGCGTGTCGCGGGGAACGAGTGCACGGTCTCCCGAGACGAAAGAAGCGTGCGCACAGCTGCGACGCTGCAAGCCGAGCGGTGTATTCAACGCGTTGCACCAGCGACTGCGGAGCGGGTGAGCACGATGAATAAATAGTGGGGCATCGCTGTATGCGCACCCCATTCTGTACGACAAATGTATTCATTCCAGCACAATAGAGGGAGCCATGGTCGATGAAGGAAGCCGTTGATATTGGCGGTTGTGTAATCCATGGGGGCGCACGGGGGCGGAAAAGGTGTGACGCGTCTGCGGAGTACGGAGATCCTCGCAATGGGCGCGGATGGCGAGGTCGGGCGGGGTGTGTCGTTTGCGGGACGTGTGGGGGGGTGTTGGGCGAGGGTGGGAGGCCCGCCTGGTTCGCATCGCGGGGGGTGGGTTTGCAGGGGCGCGTCGAGTCACGCGCCGCAGCCAGGCCCGCCCAGGACGCGTGATTCCCAGTAGCATCAGCCGCGGCACATGAAGAGCCGTGCACGAAGCCATGGAACCAGGAAAACAAGCGCGATGACGACGAGGACTCGCTCGGAGGAGCAGTTACAGTTGTAGGAGACATCGACTTTGCATACAGAAAATCTGGAGTGAGACGGACTCACCGCGATAGACCCGCGTGCGACTGCCACGCGCTCGTCTTCATAAAGTGGGGCTGGAGGATAATTTCTCCAGATTCCCTTCGGGCTGACGTACATGACCGTCGCGTGAACACTCCAGGCGTATGCTCTGGATTGGCGACGTCTAGTACAGCCAGAATATCGAGGGATTTCCAGCATGAGCTTGTCGGACCGTTGACGAGATTTCAAGTCGAGACTCGAGAGGGCCTTTATCTTGCATCCGAATAACTGTCCGGAGTGACCTTGAGATATAGAGCAACGCAGCAGAGGAAAGATCGCGTCTCGGAGTCTGCGTCAAAGAAGCAGAAGCGGCAATGCAGAACGGCAGCGACCGGCCCGGCATCAACCCCGTCACGTGTGCTATGGGCGCTCCTTTTCTTCTCTTCTCTTCCACCACGATCTTTCCTTCAACTCCCCAAATTCCTAGATCTCTGCTTGGATTTCACATCCCTCTTCTATGGTCCTCAAAACAGACCGGATCCTTCAAGTGCATCCAATTTCCGGCCGCACCGCGACTCCGCCGCGTTAAGTTAACTTCTATCGTACATCTTCGCCATTTGGCGGCGAGCTAGAGCCAAGTGATTCTGGGGCTTTATTCATGTGACCATCATTATTTTTTTTAATCGCAGCAGCAACGCGTCTTAAATTCTCTGCCAACAATTCTCGTACAGCTGGGTTGTCAACTGCGGACAATTTTCTGTCCTTACAGTAATCATAGCCTCGAATCTTCTGGAACTGTACGACAATCCATTGGAAATGGCCATGCGTTTCGAGCAGGACTCCCTCTCCATACATTCGCGTTGCCGGAGAGAGTATCATCGCCCTGTAGACTTGTTCAATCCGTCCGTCATCAAGTCCTTCCATGCTCCGATTTCAATCCTCATAGCTGGTGATCTCGTACTACACTGCGACTAATCTTCCTCTGCATATCATCCAATCTGAGTTGTCAATATTCGATGCTCTGGCCCATCGGGTAGTCTCGCTCCTAGAGCAACCTCGCCTGCGTGCTGACCGATCTACACAACATTCCCGGTCTCTGCCTGAAATGTATGACTTATATTCTGCACCTCCATCCTTGATTCGTATCCATTTCGCTCTCATCCACCACTACCATCCCACTTCCGCCATTAGATCCGATTCTCCGAGCGCCAAACCACGCAGATGATTGACGTGCTCAGGACGCTCCACTATCTCTGGGTCCATCCTTGGCTCATGCGCTACCTTTTACCGTGATATGCATATTTCTCAAGTTCTCAAGTTGAGAGTGGCTCCGGTCCCGTGTGGCATTCATCATGCTCATCCTCCGGAATCACTGTCAGATGTATTTTCCTAGCAAACTCATGTCCTCTCACACCTTTTCCGACTCCCTCTCGGCGGGGTATTCTAACGCATCTTCCGCAACCAATTTCGAGAGCAGCTGGAGAACTTGTCCGTGATGGCGTGCGAGGCCTCAAATTACCTCACTCCGCAGGTAATTAATGTTTCTACTCTCAACCCTTGTGGATCCAATTCCAGTTTTTTCTCGAACCTATACATCCACTCCCGTTGCCGTATCTTGGTCCTTTCCCGGAAGCTCCCAGATTCTCATGCATTTCCAACCATAATTCCCGTCTTCTGCTGCTCAATACTCGACTCTCCCATCGTGAGCTCATTGCAGAATCAGCCTCGGGCCCGCATTTTAGCTACTCCTACCTCAATTCCTGTACGCACTCGTTGTCGGCGTCAAATAAACTTGCATCGCGCGGCTCTGGTATCCGAATTCTCTCGCGGGACCATCCGGTTATTTTGGTCGCAATTCTCCTACTCCTCTCCAACTCGTTTTTTACCATCGATTCCGGGTTCAGTTCTTGTCGAAGGATGTCCCCAATGCGGATCTTTCTATGCGGAATTGATGCCAAGCTTCACCTATAACCAGTCGGGGGCCGTTCCGTTCGATTCCCATCTTCTTACTCCCGAATCTCCCTTGCCCTCAAACGGCCTATGGCGTTGACGCGTCGCCTTTAATAACTTCATTGGCTATGGTGCCTTACCTATCCTGCAGGCAGATTCACGGCCATCACACTTTGGACCTTTCGTTGAACTCAATCGAACGCTTTCTTCAGGAAACCAAGCTGTTTTCCTTCCTGTCTCGAAAATCGAGTACTCCAGACTTCTTGATGCCCTATATTCACTTTTGCGTGCGGTATATCTGGTTGTGGCGGGCTTCAGACTTTCAAAGCGCGAAGTCCGCGCAGCGCTGTTCAGTTTGCACGGGTCTGTGTGGGGAGCACTCCCCATTTCTATTCAAAAACTGACTTCAACTCCATTCATGGTATTTACAATATACTGCTCATTCGCTGGATATTGAGTGAAGTCACGACATGACGGTAAAATCCGCCACACGGAGACGGCCAACGAGATTTTCAACAATATCACAACCAATGATTAATACAACAAGAGGTTTGCCTACTGACGAGTTAGCGAAAGGCTCTGCGCGTGGGATGAGGAACATAATGTACATAACGACCAAGAAAATTTGTCAAGAACACATGCCGTATTTCCTCGGTCAACGAGGGGCGACGCAAACATCCAGCAAACTGCCAGATTCAAGCTGATTGCGCGCGCTTCATCACAACGAGGTCTGCTTCCACCCTCTCCCAGCGCATGCGATACTCCATGACATCTACTCCATCTTGGTCGGCGTAATAGGATCCGGCGTTGATAGTGGTCAAATGAGGGAAAAGTGGAAAGAGAAACCCTGTGACGGCGGAAGCGTCTAAGATCGGCGAGTGTTGAACACGAAGTTCGGTGAGGTTGGTGTGAGGCTGCTGGTCGGCGCCGACGGCTTCGACTGTGGGGATGACTCTGGCGTTGATATCGAGATGTAGATGCCAAAGGGCGGGACAGTGCCGCGCGAAAAAGATGAGGGCGGAGAGGGTGACCCGACGCTCCACATGAGTCGGACACTCTGGCCAGAGGCTGAGAGATTTGAGATTGGGCCAAGCTCGTGCCATCTCCAGAATGATGGAATCGTCGAGATTGAGGCCACCGGTGATTTCTAGTGAGACTGTCTCTAAATTCAGGAAACAGAATAGTAGTCGCAACGACTGGGTTTTGATATAGTACTGAGCAGGAGTTGATTCGGCAAATTGATCTGCGAGGGATGTCGCGAGACCCTGAGTTTCGAGGCGCTGTAAGGAAGCTCGTGGCAGGTGGTCAGAAAATGACTGGCACAAGGCTGCGATGTCCCCGGTTGTCATGATAACCGAAACGTGGAGGGTGAGGTCCACAATCCGAGTAGCGGATAGGATCTCGACCCAGCCAACGGCAATCGGCACATCTTCAAGCGAGAGATCTACTTCCTCGAGGCTGGGAAACACGAATTTGCTGCGCAGATGGGGGAAATCAAGGGATGGCACGAACTCTCCCAGGTTTTGGATCATGAGGAGCCGGAGTGAGGGAAGTGTGGCCAAATGACCGAAGGACAATTGGTCTAGATCGGGTATGCACAATCGCTGCACCCGCCATAGTCCTCGGACAAACCAGGAAACACTCTGGCGAACGTGTAGGGATTGGGAGTCCGGTGCGTAGGATCCAATGAATGCACTGGTCAAGGATGGGCATTTTTGGGAGAGATTGGCGAGAAGAGACAAATCACGGGGAGTGCCATCCAGCTGAATACTAATATGTGTAATCCGGGGTCCAATGAGAGGCCAAATACAGGGGAGGAGGCTCGCATCAACACGATCCCAATCCAAAGACTGCAGATTAGGGAAAAGCGGGTGCATCGGCAGACACAACGCAAGGGTTTCGAAAAGCTCGGGGGGAGGCAAGCCTTGCGTTGACAAGATGAGGAATCGGATCCGAGGAAGGTACACCAAAGGTCTCTCCCAATCTTCCGGAGTAATCGGACGAACGATATCCTAGATCACAAATGCTCAGCGGTGGGATTGGTGCTGTCGTTCGCCAAGACTCACCAGTGTATCACAGCCAAGTACGGGATCGCTCCACAGGTCATCGGGCATGCAACGAAGAAGATTGAGAAGAGTCGTTTGGTATTTCCAGAGTGCATCCAGACAAGGCTCCCGGAAGACTTTGCACGTTTTCGCGAGGGAGAGTAGATGGCCGCGAAGGAAGCTATCATCAGTGGACGTAATCCAAGCAGAAGGCTGGCCAGGAGCCAGATGGGAACATATCATTTCCACCAGCTCTGCAATTTGGAGAGCACGGTGCATTTTGTGGCGATGGCGATAGTGCTGGCGGTTAAGAAGTTTTTTGCACGTGCCAAAGCGCACTGAGGGCCACGGAACTGATATCAGATCACTGAGTACTGATCAGCGATGAAATTCAAGTTGGCAGCGTGGACATACCAAGTACTGTTCAACGAAATCTTCGCTCGCCTTTGTCTCTCTTGACAGACACTCTATATCTCTAACTCGTACCTCGTTTGATATCCTCTCATCATATGCCAGAACACAGCCTAGGCTGCCTACTGAAGACGGAAGGAAACGTCGTCCGAGGTTTCGGAAAGTTCGAGAGCTCGAAACAACCCCAACTAATTGGTAAATTAGTAACCAGTTTTGAGCAGAGCTTAATTCAGCACTGTGATGGTATTCCCTCGCGGCGCAAAAGTGGAACTTCAAGGTACGTAAAAAGAGAAAAATTAAAGGCAAGAGTCTCGGGATGTAAACAGGGAGGTAACTAATTCAAGCTTGGTGCGGGACTCACGCGCCTCTCGCACGCCCGCGCTCGACACCAGTTCTCGGCCTGGACGGCGCTCTGGTGCAGAAGCGGGATGGAGTCACTCCCGCGAACAACCTCCCCCGGTCCATAGTCGCTCCCTCTTCTTCCCCGTCTCCTCCACCTCGCGCTGCCGAACATCGAGGGACAGCTCCCACCGAATTCGACCTCGATGGCGCTGCTGCGGACCCACAGGCACTGCCGCGTCGCGCCTAGGGCAGCACGCGGGTCGGCTGTTCAGGCTCCCATCGTAACACGACCGCCGTCGCCTCCTCCGCCTCGTGAAGCCGAACGCCGAGCGCACTCTCCTCACACACCGCCCTGGCCTCCGACGCTGCTATGGGTATGGAAATCGCATCGCCTGCGAGCGAGTCACACGAAGGCCCGCACACAGCACTCGTACCATCCGCAACGCCGTCGACATCCTCCTGACGGCGGGTGTGGCAATGAAGACACCGCAAGCGCATCCACGTCCACCGTGTGGCGCGGAATTCCGAGTCGTAGATATTGACGTAGAGGGGCAAGGCCGTGTAAGGCTACGAGATGCGAGTATCGAGCACGAGGCGAGAATGGGATGGGGAAGGATCGGCGGGAGCCTAGGAGGCGAGAAGGGTGCGTCGTGTGCGCTTGGTGGTGCGGCGGAAAGACAAATGGAGGTACAAATCCTCGGCGGCGTGCACATCCTCCATGGTCCAGAGTGAGCGCAGGCGTTGGCGCATCTGCACCCCCGCACCGCTTCTGTCGCACCGTAAGGCCGCTAAGGCGTGATACGAAGGCAGGCCAGAGCCTGCGCCTGTCCGCAGACATCGAACGCAGCCCTGCGCTGCTCTGCGTTACATTGCTGCGACGCTTGTGTGTGAAGCGCCCTTGCGCGAGTCGTGGACGTGTCCCGAGGCAGCGGGCGGGAAGCGCACGAGTCGCGCCCCTGCGATCGGATACAGGAGATTCCCTGCAGTGCGGGCGTCGGATGCGGCAGCGCGTGCGCATGAAAGACTCCAGTCGCGTTCCGCCCCATTCGACGAAGACGACGTGGAGGCGGGCGTAGCGGTAGAGTCCCGAGGACAGCTCAATGTGTGCGTGGCGTTGGCTCTGGCATAATGGCCACGGATGTAGATTTTGCCGCAATGCACGTTGCATGCTAGACCACTGAGAGAGCTCGTGGAAGACACTGCACAGAGTTCAGTATCATCGTCAATGGAAGGACATCAGTGGAATGTACAGGCGGAGGGAACACGCAATAAGTAGCTATTGTGGACAAGGCAGACGGATCGGATATCGGGAAGGAATTTAAAATGGGGAGGATACAGTTACACGCACCGTCTGCCCGCTTGCATTCCTGTTTCCTTCGAAGACCGTGCATTCGAGGCGTCGAGGTGGCGAGCTTCCTTAGATTTTTCATTAGCATTGCAGATGTTCCTCTTGGAAAGAAGGCAATAACTACTCACCTTCATGTAATCTCTTGCTCTGAGCCGAATAGCACACCTCACAGCGCCGTCGTCAAGGCCGAGCGAGAGCGCGCACATGGATGACTAATCGGGGTGGTGCTTGGATGAGATGAGCAGTACTGCTTGGGTAAGAGCGAACTCTGAGATGAGCATGCGATGCAAGAGCTCAGGCGCGACTGTCAACAAGGAGCAGATCGACGAGAAGTATGTCGAGCTTGAAGCCAGGTCCGGTAGAGAATCGTCCGCAGGACTTGTGAGAACATGTCACAGGTATTGGGAGTTGTAATAAAGCCTCGGCCATCGCAGGATTGACGAGTGCACGTCGACGGAAAGAGCTTCAAAATTCGCTCGAAGCGGTAGAGAGCAAGTAGGAGCGGGCAAGCGCGGGCCGGCATCAATCACGTAATATGAAAAGTCGAGCCTTTCTTTCTCTCCACTACCTTCAAGGTTGGCGGCCCACCTCCCGCTCGCTGCGCAAGGTATTAATGGAGTGCCCATTCATTCTCGAGTTTCCATGAGCTTATGGATATGGGAAGAACGCTTCCGTTGGCCACCCCGCTTGTGCGGCACGTTGGCGGCACGGTTGTTTTTCTCTGGGGGGGTTGCTACTGGCGCTGGCTCTCAGTTACAATAGAAATGGCCCTCCGGGCGCACCTGGAACCTGCCGCCCCCGGATTTCCAAGGGCGCGGGTAGAAGACACGTGAGTTTGGCAGCATGAAACACGGCCAAAAGCGGTCGCGTTCTGAAAAAGGAAATGGATTGCCATATGGGGTAAAAACAAGATCAAAAGACTTGTTGGAGACCTGTAACCTAAAGGTTCCAGGAATTATCTTGCGGGAACAACAAATGCTCCATGGACTTCCCATATCAGGGGCAGTCGATCTAGTTCCAACTCAGATATTCTAGACGGACTTAGATCTCGCACGTCGCCCTTTCGACGACTATCAAACCTCCCCCACATCTCTCATCTCTTCCTTTGTCGTATGCCCTGGCCTTCCCTCTTTCTCGAAACTCTCACGAAATTAATCACACTTTACCAAGTGCCATGACATTGGTGTAGGTAGCACCACTTTCGGTGCCCGATTGCTCCCTCATATTCCATTGATTCACCCTCGAGGTTTCCTACGGCTGACTATCTGGGCTTCCGTCAGTAATCGGAAATTCTCCTTTTATTCGAAGTGTTGGTGCCATTCGCATGTGGGCATTCAGGTCCCACTTCCCAGTGTTCGACTCGCTTCTGAGTCCAACAAGAAAATCGGTTTGGCGCTGCTGTTCAAGCACATCCCATCGGGCAAAATTTCCGTCCTCAATTCCGCTATGGCCCCAATAGAGTCTCTGCTAGAATTTACATCTAAGGATTCGACTCGACACTGGGTCCCACCTGTCGGATTTCGTGCCCGGCGGGTTGATGGTGCAATGCTTAAACACTTAAGTACCGTTTTGTCTTTTAAGCTCCATTTGCAACACTGGTTGTCACCGTAGCTACTGCAGCTCCGGAATTTCTGGCCTCAATTAAATTGTGCTTTGCTTTCAATGGTTTCCACTGCTAGGTCTTTTTTGACCACCTGCTGCTTCTGCTCCCATATCACGACCAATTTCTTTCTCAACTTGAAATTCATTCAAATTGATTCTGATGCAAGCTTGCGTCTCCTCCACCAAGGTCAAACCTAATTAATGATTTTGTGTCGTACTGTGAAGGCGTGCCATCTCCGACCCACAGCCTGGAGCTTTTTCTCCCTTTTCTTTCTCTTTATTCTTGAGATTTCCTTCGGTGCAAAAACTACGGTTGATTCAAGCTCTGAATACCTACTCGCACTCGCACACACCCTCGTTTACCTTGTACTCTGACTCGTACCGCACCTCCAGTGATTTCCTTCAAGCCCCCCAAGTCTGGGCTAATTGTCAACTCAGTTCGCCCAGTTTGCACAACCTTGTTGCCTCCCAAATGCAGCTACAAGCTACATGACCCAATCCACGCTCTCAGGGTGAAAGAATTCCGCTTGGCCCCGGCCATATATCATATTTCTTTCTTCGGAATCTGAATTTGCTTGGGATCTCCCACAGAACACCATCTATCTCCATCGCAAATATACCGGCAAGCCATTGCTACAGTATATCTGGTTTAATTTTCAGGAAGAGATCTCTCTTCCCTTAACCTTTGTTTTCAGGTGGTATTTGTTTGTCCATCACTGCGCCGCATGCTCAGAAAGTTGTTAAATTCCTGAGCCAACATCATTGGCGGTGAATTGCCGTGCCATTGGTTGAAAATATCCTATAAATCCACACACCTTCATGAAGTTGGAGGAAATCCTTCGGGGCAAAGCTGCCAAAGCATATGTGCGAGACACTCAGCTTAACTTAAACCAAAGCATCCATATTCATCCATCTTTGCTTGTTCGAGGGTCGAAGTCCGTGTCCGTGTGTTCAAATAATCTTTATGGTTATTTGTTTGGCGTGACCGATGCGTGGGTTGCATTTCGAGTCAACGCAGGGGGTGGTTTATCGACCATTGAATCATTATTTTATTCATCTCAACTACATATGAGCAGAATTGAATTAGCCATATCGCAACAGAATATTTACCATAAGGTCTAGGCTCCAGATTTCAAAATGTGGATGCCAAACATGCAGGAAATGGGGGGTTGACTGGAGCTTTGAGCGGACAAAGAGAGAGCAACATGTTTTTGCTAGAGACAAAGGCGAGCAAGCAGGCCATGTCTCTGTGATGTTGGGGTTCAAGCTTGCAATGTTATGGACCCTGCCAAATTAAAAATTGGTTCAAAAGCCCACCCTCGATCCCATCATCATCTCAAATGTTTTTGACTGCGCCTTGCAATAGGAAATCCCAAATTACATCTATTCTGAAAAGTAAACATTTTAGGCATTCACCCCATGCACTCTCTCAAAATGCTTTCTCCAGCTAAATCATGATCTCGGAAATTCACTATTTACGGGATGAGGGTCAATGTGTTGATTCTCAGTACACGGAACCATGTCAAAGGTCGACTATCATAGAATATAGAATAGCCTTGAGCATAATATGTATGTTCTTTTGCCACAGATGACTGAGCTCAACTGACCTCGTTGAACGGTCAAATGACAACACATGAACATTGTGCGACCAACATGGTCTCAAAGTTTGATGTTAGGTGGGAAATTCAGTGGGTTCAGTGGATGTTTTCACCTTCATCTTTTCTTAGGACACATAACAACCACATTTCTGGATTTTGTGGAATAAATACTAGACATGAAAGACGAAACAGATTATTCTATATCAGACTGTTCAGCTTCTCGGATTGCTTCCTCAGATCCCTCCTCTTCCATTAGACATTAGAAGCTTTTCAAGTTCTTCTGCCTCTGTCTGTTTATCCAGCTTCCGGTACGTTTGTGCCAGATTCCTCATGTAACACTGGCTGTCTGGGTGGTTGTCACCAAAAAGCTTTCTTTGCTTCTCTACTGCTACAACTTGAAGCTCTTCTGCATTTTCAAGCTGACCTAGGTCGTAGTAGGTATTTCCCAGATTATTCATAGTACCCAGAGTTTCTGGATGATTGTCCCCCAGAAGCTTTCTCCATTTCTCCAGAACCACAACTTGCAGCTTTTCAGCTTCTGCAAATCTGCCAAGGTTGTTATATGTGACTGCGAGATCATTCATTGCCTTCAGGGTGTCCAAATGATCATCACCAAAGTGCATTCTCCGCTTCTCCAGAACCACAAGTTGCAGCTTTTCTGCTTCTTGAAATCGGCCAAGATTGTGATAGGTGATTGCAAGACTATTCATACCCAACAGGGTGTCCAAATGGTCATCACCCAGAAGCTTTCTCCGCTTCTCCAGAACCACAAGTTGCAGCTTTTCTGCTTCTTGAAATTGGCCAATAATGCGATGTGTTTGCAAGATTATTCATAGCAATCAGGGTGTCCAAATGGTCATCACCAAGAAGCTTTCTCCGCTTCTCCAGAACCACAAGTTGTAGCTTTTCTGCTTCTTGAAATTGGCCAAGATTGTGATAGGTAATTGCAAGATTATTCATACCCAACAGGGTGTCCAAATGGTCATCACCCAGAAGCTTTCTCAGCTTCTCCAGAACCACAAGTTGCAGCTTTTCTGCTTCTTGAAATCGGCCAAGATTGCGATATGTGCTTGCAAGATTATTCATAGCTCGCAGGGTGTCTCGATGATCATCACCAAGAAGCTTTCTCCACTTCTCCAATGTACTGGCCTCAAGCCTTGCTGCCTCTTGGGACCGTCCTGTGTAATGAAATACATCTGCATATTCCAGCCCATAATCATTGGCCATCTTGGGTATACCATGTGTTAGCAAGGCATCAACATGGGAAATCAAGCTCAAACTTGCAAGTTGCATATCGACTTCAGGAATTTCCATAATGGACATCCCCAGTATCTCACTCATACATAAACCGGATAAATCCTGATCAGCAAGTGTTGTCCGACTCCACTCATGCACCAAGGGATGGATAGAAAATGATTTTCGCTCTGCATCAAAGTTGACGAGAGAATATGCCATGATTTCTTTTGTAACTTTCACAAAGGAAGCAGAATCCCACTCTCCATTTGGTCTCAAAAACCATGAAAGAAATTTACGTGGATTTTCCGCATTGTTCTTTAGGGAAATCTCAGATCTGGACCAAAGCCTCCTGAATTTGGCCTTGAGTTTCTGCAGCTTTTTTGGTTTGTCCTCAGATTGATCTTGGACAAGTGAGTATGCAGCTCTGCTGAATATGTCTTCTGAAATTCCATCTTGGTGGAGGAATGAACAGAGCTGCACAAACTTTGCTGCTGGTGGACTCAGCCTATCAAAGCTCATTTGCCATGTTGTATATGCAGCCCAAGCATAGTCATCATGGCTTAGAGTAGGTTTTTCACTCAGCAGTTTTGCCTGGTTTTTTGAATATAATGCCAGGTAAGTGTCCAGAGATCCAGACTCCAAGATGAATGCTCCAGCCTGCACAATTGGAAGAGGCAGATACCACAGCACCTTCATTACTTCAGATATATATTTGATGAATAAATAAGAGCCAACCTTCACAATATCAGCTGCAAGGAGTTCATTGGGTATTGAGTTCTCTTCCATAGCACTTTTGAGTAACAATGCAATAGCATCTGATTCCTCCATGTCCGAAATCTGAGAATGAGCCCCATAGCTGCGCAGAGATGGATTTCGTGTTGTAATGATAATGTTCCCATGATTGCACTTTGGGAAAAATCTGTTTGGATTGACTTTGGGATCATCTGCATTATCAAAAAACAGCAGCCACTGTTCATCTCTAGTTGCCAGCCACTTCAATGCATCTTGAGAGGAGTTTCCAATTCCCTTTGCTACAGCTATAGCCCTGAGACCAGTCTCAATGGTTTCTGTGCTGCTCATGTCAACGAAAAATTTGTCTGTGAAGCTAAACATGGGAGATTCAAACTCCTGTGGAACAGACTTGGGATTTGGACTCACCTAGTTGAGTCATCAATGAACTTCAGTGCAATCTGGGTCTTTCCAGCACCACCCAGTCCATAGAGCATGTAGATGTGCTGCTTTCCTGTGTTCTCAGCAAAGAACTGATGCATTGCTTTGAGGATCCGCTGTCGCCCTTGGAAATTCCTTGAAGGAGGAGGACAGTGATTGAGGATTTGTGATGCCTGTATCACTGCTGGACTGGGGTGCATGTTTGTGACATTCTGTGCTGTGATATAGACCTTGGCACCTTCCCCAGTACCCCCAGAACCACCATCACCACTCGCGTGTATGCCCCCGGGACCTCCGGCGCCTCCTTTGCCACCTGTGGAAAAATTCGCAATAAATTCAATATTGATAGGCTTTCCTCATACCCTCCATGATCAACACATGGGACTCAATGCCTGGGCCCAAAAGGCCGGCGGGGATTCTCGGATCTTTATGTATAACGTAAGTCCGGCGAAATGCCCACCGGAACCAGGACTGACCCACGGATTGATCAGGACGAGGCATTGCTGCCGAGTCTGTGTCTGAGACCTTAGACTCCGATGTCTGCCCTTTGGTTCTCCCATTAGGAGCTCTTGGCGCACCTACACTGGAGGGACCTGCAGACGACATAGTGGAAGACGAAGAGATGCGTATCAGAAGATTGGCGCCCAAGGCTGTGACACCGACAGTTTGGGGTTCAAAAATAGTGCGATTTCGAGCAGATGCCCGATTCAGTGGATAAGCGAAAGAATTCTATCCATGAGCACTACGTGACACGGGCAAACAACAAATTCCAAGTACTGAAAGTTGAAACATCGTGGTGTCGAAGTCGATGAGTCAACAGATGGCGCAGTGAAAATACATGCCAAACAAAACGATCCTAGATGAGAAATTTCGAACGAGATGAATTGTGAAAACCAACAAGGAATAATTCAACGCAGGGCACTAGCGATGGCAAGACAGTTCGGACTTGTGCAAATCAAAATGAAGAATGGAGCAAGTTGACAGAGAACCTTGAAGCATCGGAGCACAAGCCCATCATCGTATCAACTAATAGATACACCGGAGTCACCGTATTGAGGCAATAGCCTCGTCTAAATCGGAACGCAGGATGTTAAGTAACTCGTGTCAGTGTGCTTTCCATGAAAAAAGACCCAAGAAGGGAATATCTGAATGCAAACGGACTGGAAATAACTTCTGGTTCAGCTTCTTCAGAAAAGCCGCGGAACAAACTTACTCTGCGCCCACGAGACGGGTGGATGTATTTGGAGGGCGCAACAAAGACAGAAATCCGTGAATAGAAGTATTCCAGCAGCTCAAGCAATCATTTGGTCAGAACAATCATCCAGATTAATCGCCGAAGCAGCAGGAGGCAAAAAAAAAAAGGATGTAATGGGGCATATTGGCACCTGAGCCTCGGTGGATACGACGCCTTAATAATTCTGATAGCACCGCCGCGGGATTTTCATTCCCCGGGTGGAAAGCGTGCGGTTGTAGTTGAGAAATCGACGAATCCGCTGTGCCGTCTCTGCCAGCACCAAGGAATAAGCCACGGGTTCTTGACGAGACCTGCTGATTCCACGAGAGATGTGCGGTCGTATTGAAATCAAAGAAGGAATATGCTGGCGAAGAAGATGTCGAGATGAAGATGTCCGAGAACGTGAATATACAAAAAATAAATCCTTCGCAGAGTATCTAACAATGTGTCGTGGATGTCGCGTCTGGTATATCCTCGCTCGAGGCTGAGCCAAGGAAAATCACAAGGACGTGATTGTAAATTAACTGCTACAGAACCGATGTCGATATTAGCCGGGGAGACGTAGAGCCGGCGTGCATGCGTCTGGTCTTGAAGAGCCGGCAGAAATAATGTAAATAAAACCCAATAAAGCCGTAGACTTGAAGCGTGGAAATCCAAGAAGAGAAAACAGAATGTGAAGTGGAAACATTTTCGAATTTTCAGATTTCCCCGTGCAGACGACAGTGGCCGGCCGGGAAGGAGGATCAAGGGCGCTTCTAGAAGGGTTGATATGATGGCTTCATTAATGAATACTCGTGCCAGTTTGAGCCTTGGAATATTTGATGTCTTCGACACGGGGAATGGCAAAGTGTATGTAACATGGGCGGAGGATCCAGTGAAGTTCGCGATTGAGGACTCGAAGCAAGGATTCACTTCACAATAAATGAACCAAAGGAAGCTCTCAAAAGTCTTGGGTAGCGGAGGAGGACAACAACAAAACGTGGTCGTGATGTTAGCCGCCATCGCCGGCATTGGCCTTTTGAATAGCCTGCCTTTCTTGAATCCGAGTAATTCAGCATCGTGATGTAATTCCCTCGCGAGAACAAGATACAGGACATACAAGTTAAAGGGATAAGGAAAAAAGCTTTATGTAGCGTCGAAAGTCCGTGGTCGGGGTGCAGAAATATAGCGAAGCCCATCCCCCGTCCGTCTCCCGATTCCACGCTCATTCCCGCTTCGTCGTGCCCATCCGCCCATCACTCGTTCCGCTCTCCGTCTACAGTGACATGTGCAGGGCCCTCCCTGCCGCTGCACCAGCAATTGCGCGCTAGGGTATCGATGCCCCATGTCGCAGACTCTGCTTGCGAAAAGGAAGGGAATTCGGAAGCAGCGACTCCGGGCCGTGCAAGCGCAGGAGGTCGTCTCGGGGAATGGCGACGCCGGGGGGCCAGGAGATGCGAGGGAGTAACTCGGTCGAGCACAAAAGCCACATGAGTACTTGTACTCGAGTGCGAGTTGGAGGGTCGAGGTATATCGCCGAGAAACAGGAAATATTCAAGTCAAGGGAGGCAGCGCGGCGTATGTGAGGGGTGTGCGCCTTCTTGCGCGTGGAACGGCCGGGTACGAGTGTGCGCGCGCCTCCCCACCCCACCGAGAGTACCTCCGCGTCCCATCGCCTCCATGCCCGCGACGGCGCCATCGTCCGTCGTCTACCCGTCGCGCGGCTCCTGTTCCCACTCGACCTGTCTGCGCTGGTGGAAGTAAAGGTCGAGTGCACGCGCCTCTCGCGCATCAGCTAACCGCGCCTCTCGCGATCCTGACGCCGCCAATACGACCGCATCGGTCACCCACCAACCGTCCCCACCTCCCCCTCCCCCTCCCCATGCGCTCCCTCTCGTCCTCGTCTCCTCCAGCCCGTGCTGCCGAACGTCGAGGAGCAGCTCCCGCCGCATTCCACCTTGATGCTGCTGCTGCTGCGGACACAGGCGCCGCCACGTCGCACGTAGGGCAAAACGCGAATCAGCCGCGTGCGCTCACATCGTAACACGACCGCCCTGCCTCTCGCCTCTTCCCGCTCGCGCCGGTGGACGTCGAGCGACTCTAGGCACCCGCACCCCCGCCGACTTCGATCTCGGCGCCGTTGTCGTGGATACCCTTGGGGTCCGTATCGCATCGTCCGCACATGCTCCTACTGCACTGCAACGTTGCCGACATACTTCTGGGGTGCAGCAGCGACGACACTTCGACGATCTACTCGTCCGCTGCGCCGCGCGAATGACACCACCGTCGCATCGCTGCACCGCGGAAACCAGCATGTCGATAGGGCGGAGGCGGCGGGAGGAGTCAGAGGCACGGTGAGGCGCCGGGAGGCAGGCGGTGTGTCGAGGGTCGAGCACGAAGATGAGGACGAATGGGGAGGGGGAAGGATCAGCGGGATCCTGGAGAGCGAGAAGGGTGCGTCACGCTTGGTGGTGCGATGAAGGTACAAGCGCGTGAATTTCCTCAAGCCTCAAGAGGAATTATGGACGTCGGTGCATCACCGTCGTCCACCGCTCGCAGGCGTTGAGCGCATCTGCACCACGCCCACCGTGAAGCGCGACAATAGGAGGCGGCGAGGATCGTCTGGAAGGCCAAGCTACGTTTGCCCTCGCGGAGGCGGCTACCAGCAGGCGTCAAGCATACCTGCGCCCCTCGTGCGCCAAGACGGGAGCGGGAGGCGCTGTAGATAATACGCGCGCACGCTTCCTACGACCATCGCGCAAGTCGTGGCTGCCTCCCGTGCGTGCCAATTATCCGCGGGTGGGAAGCCCACGAGTCGCGCTGTACGGTGCACTGGACTGCAAGCGGCGGGTATACAACGAGCACGTCGCACAAGCTCGTTCCGCCACCTTGCACCGAGATGGCGCGGAGGCAGGCGCAGTGGTCGAGGCTCGAGGACGGCTCGATGCCGCGTGGCGTTGGCGCCGTCGCGGCTGTTGCTGGAATAGATGTCGTCCCACTACACGTCGTTCGATGTGCCGCAGAGGATGCTAGCGTCCGAGCGCTCAGATTGAAGATACTGAAGCGGAGTCAGCATCGTCGCTAAGGCAGAATGAAAGAGGAAGGGGGATGTGGGGGGCAGGTAGAAGCAATCGAGAAAGAAAAGATGAAAGAACAGGTACTCACCATCTGCTCGTTGGCGTTCCCTACGCGGGCCATGTCTTATCTTGCTCTGAAGCGAACGGCGACAGCGCACGGCGTATTCATCAAGGCAGACCGCAAACACGAGAATGAGCAGGGATCGCTAGCCATGGGATGAGATAAGCGACATGGCCTTGAGGAAAAGAATTATTGCGGCAGCGTACTTTTCAACGCATCCAGAACACCAGGCCTATGTGGATATAGCCGGTGAGGCAAGCAAAAAATACGAGTGTTCCATTCAACTTGGTACAACTGTCGACATTGACGAGCGAGTCGAGCGACGTCGGGCGTGAAGCCAGTGATCTGGAGATCCAGGCTGAGAATTGTCCGGGGCAGTTGAACCAGCTGTTAGGAGTTGTAATGAAGCCTAGTCCATCACTGGATTGCCGAGCTTGCGTCGAGGGAGACCCTCAGAATTCGTCGAAGCGGTCGAGAGTCTCAGTAAGGAGGAGCGGTAAAAACGGCCCGGCATCAATTTCGTAATGCGAAAAGTTCCCACGTCGAGCCTCTTTCTCAGTGTTCGCCCAAAGGGCAAAGGCCTTAAATGTTAAGGCCTTCAATAAGGGCTTAATTAAGGTCTTATAAATTTTCGGCAGAACTTCGAGACCTTTTTAAGGCCTTAAATCGTCACGTGAATCATCACGTGGTTGCCTAGCGAATTGGTTTCCTTTCTTTTTGTGCGCGTACACTGTAGGGCCGTGTATTTAATTCCTGTTTGTAAACTGGTCTATATAAACCTAGTTTTTAAATGGTTGACCAAAATGCCCAGTTTTTTATTATTTCGGCAGCCTGGGCCGCCGGTAATTCGTGGTTCGAAATCCCTACAAAAAACTAATGTTCCCTCTATTCGCAAGATAAGAGCCAAGTCCATCGAGGAAATAGGCCACCGAACTGGTGTTTCCAAGTGAGTTCTCCGAGTCAATTTCGAGCCTAAGGTGCCGGAGAGATGGAGGCTGTGTATCCTTGGTGTACCCTAAGCTTTCTAATGAGATTTCCAGGCCGCGTATAAGATCTGGAGCCCATATAAGGCTGCAGAAGGTGCGAAATACAACATGTAACAGGGAGGAGGGCAAAAATCCAGTTTTTAGGACAGATAATCGAATTTTTTTTGGCCCCCTGTTTGTAAACCGGTTTATAAATGGCCTGTTTACAAACCAGAATAACAAACCAGTTTTTGATTGGCTGGGAATTACATACATGACCCTAGTACGCTGGAGCTTGGTAGTCAGAGTTGGTATGTGAATCTCAACACAGAAATAAACTGAAAATTTCAACTTTCAAGCTATGTTGATATCCAAAAGCTTATGGGTATTTACACTGAGAAGCAGTGGAATACTCGCAAATGCTCAACATCTGCAACAAAACAAATATATGCCACTCTGGCTGAAGGTACTACCTGGGGGAAAAAATATTCAAAGGCCTTAAATGGGCCCTTAATTTAAGCCCTTAACCTTTATAAGGCCTTAAAGGCTGGCCACACCTGATTTAAGGCCTTAAGCCCAGTGAAAAGTTGGCGGCATTATATGAGATCCAGAGTGAAAAAAATGTGGTATAGACAGAAGTTCTCATGTAAGCTCATATTATCTCGAAAATGGCACTAATTTTGGTTACTTGGCGAGATGCATTGAGATCAGTCGAGTTATGTGTCATTCCTTCTCATTCGATTACTCCTGCATCACGCTTGGCTGTCAAGTGCACACGGAATGGATTGGGACGATATGGGATGTCTTGAATTTCTCCTCCCTCAATCCATCTCAGTTCATAACATATGCCAAGCCACGATCTCGGAATCAAACGAGAAAAAAGAGATGCATTTAAATAACTACTACAATACAAAATCATCCCCCCGACCGTTGCACACTGCCATTGGACGCCAACCGCCTATGGAATGGGACTTCGGAGAATAGCTTGGATGCGTTGTCGAATATCTTGAGTAGCAGGTATGTGCGGGAGCTTCTGAAGCTTCTGTAGATGCATATGAGATACAGCCCAGACAACAGCAAGTAATACATTACCAATTCTTTTGAGTACGTCTCGTGGGCCTATGTAGCATGAATTGAGATATGGTTGTGAGGATGTGGAGAGGAAGCAACATACCTGAAACCGACCCGGATTCTCGGTCGCCAGACTCAGCCAGTGCTGGGTAAATTTGTGAGAGGACCCCCCCATCTCATCAGCATATACAGCCATGTAAAGATTCCTATGTAAAATGACGCACAGCACAACAACCACAGATTATAAGGCACGTACCGTAGAGTGAAATGTATTGGGTTAGGCCTGCATGCCTTCTTTGAAGCGACCGACACCGTGGGTTCCATAGCGGGAGGCGCGGCAGCTGTCGCCGCGGCAGGTATGGAGGACGGTGGCGGCGATGGCGCCGGCAGTGGCGGTGGTACGGTGACGAGGGAACCCCATTGACGATGTGAGAGTGAGGAAGGAGAAGGGTTGGGTATGTGTCGGGCTACAGTTGCTTGGTGGCCACGTAGGGAGTGGGCAGGGAGGGAGAAGGCCGCAAAGGGAAGGGAAGAGGGTGGTGGTGGTGGGTGAAAAGAACGCTGGCAGATGTCACAAGTCACCCCATGACATGCATGACATGCAGCTCGACTTAGCGAAACCGGAGCACCGGCAGTGCGCAACAGAAGTGATAAAAAGAGATGATTTGAGAGATGCTCGTAACTTATCTCAAATGATCACCTTGAATGACCCAGCTTGACATTTAGTCTCATCCGATCTCGATCCATTCCACCGACTTCTCACTGGGCCTTAAGGGTGAACACTGCTCTTTCTTGCGTCCAGCCGCTGATCGTCCGCGCCCGCCCTCTCCACCGAGCTTCTGAATATGGTCAGGGTTTCCAGTGCATGGTTGCAACTTTGTTGGGCGGCCTTGGGCCTCTGCTTGTCCGGCGCGATACTTATTCTTCTTATGGCTGCCACTCGCGCTGGTTCTTGGGTACAGGGCTCCCACAAAATAACACATCAGGAAAATGGATCTCCGCTAGACAGCGCTAGACAGGTACTCCATAGCACTCCATAGCTGCCTAGCAGCCATAGGCACATCCCCCCTAGACGTTACTAGGGAGGGCTCGGCTAGCAATACACCAACGCTAGGGAACACTATGGGCCACTCGCAGAACACGACATCTTGGCATCAAATGGTAACAAGGGTAACCGTTTCTTCCTGATTTGGTTCGTCCGGAATCCTGTTCCTGAACATGCGAGGATGATAAAGAGGCGGAAGACAAAAAATATATTCATGCATGTACTCTACTACATGTGCAGGGAATAATACAATACTATCAAAAGAATACCACACAGCTCCTTGTCTCAAACCAAGTGTGTCTTGAGTTGAACGACAACATCCTTGGGCAAAACAGAAGAGCATAGTGAAAGAATGTGGGAGGAGAAAGAAGCGGTCCAACCACGCACCTCTTATATCTGGATTTTCGGCTAGCCAACAATGTAAAACATCGGCAACGGACTTCCACAATTTGTGCGGCAAGCAAGAGGAGGTAACCGAACGTGAACTCCACAATTCCAAGTGCCGACAAGTCAACAATTCACCAATACTGCAGCCTGATTAGGAGGGAAGCCCGATGATTTGCGCGCGACGCCTTTACGTGACCGATGCCGGACGACCCTAGCGCTCCCTAGTACACATGGCAAACTAGGTAGCGTTGTCCAAGCACTAGGGAGCGCTATGAGCGCTATGCATCCTATGGGAAAATAGGGTCAACTAGGGCTCGGCAATGCTTTTTCCTGCTTTTCCTGATGCAAACACTTTGCAGATTTCCCGTACCAAATACAAACGATCTGGTTCTCGAGCAGCTTCACATATGATTTTCTAGACGGATTTAGTTGCCACTATCAAACTGCCACGCATCCCGGTCTTTGTTGCATGCCCAGACATTCCATATTTCTCATAACTCTCTGGCTATTAATCACTATTTACCAAGCGCAACAACTTCAGTGTAGGTAGCACCACTTTCGCTGGGCTCCACTTGATTGCTTGCTAATCTTGTGCTGAAGACTCTTCATTTTCCCCTTGATTTGCTTCCAAGCTTTCCGACGGCTCACTGTTTGGGGCTTTATCACTGATCGAACTATTCCTCATATATTGAAATGCTGGCTGCCCTTTGCGAGTGGGCATTTGTTATTTCTCGGTGTTCGGCCTGTTGCCCAACAATTACCCAATAAAATTCTGTTCAATCTGCTCTCCTTTTCAACTGCATCCTGGTGTTCAGACTTCCCATGCTTCATTCCCATATTCATACCAACCAGATTTTCCACTTAAATTGATATTAAAAAATTCAACACCGTCGTCGATGTCCAAAATCATGCTGGACAGATGAATGGCGCAATTCAAGGACTACATATGGCACTCTGGGATTTTCGGCTATGCCATCTTACGGTTACATACTGGCACCCCAGTGACTCAGCGCTCAGTGCTCAGCCTCGCAAGATTCATTTATTGACACTTTCACAGCTCACTCCAATATTACTGCATCTAGGGACCAGGAGCGACTCTTGCACTGACTTTGCTTGACAGTGGTTCAGTGCCACATTCACACTACTTCTGAAAGGCCCAGGGTGGCCCACTTCTCGCCTTGCATTATTCATTATTCACTTCGCCGAAATCTGCTTTATTGTTTCAATTCCGTGGTTAAAATATATCTACGGCACAACTACCAAGCCATTGGCACACAGAATTGGATTGTACGCGACCACTTCCGAGTTCAATCGTAGAACACGAGCGCCCGAAGCTCGATGGACTCGCGGGGGGGCGTGCCTTCCGGCGTCGCAGGGTCAGCGAACGCGGTGTGAGGTGTGTACTGTGCTACACTCCCGTCCTGAATGGAGTCAAAACTATTGCAGAGAATTCCATTTAGCAAATTGCACATGCAAACCCAAACAAGACAACAGACCATTTGATCAGAATAAGTTCGTCCGGGGTCACCCCCGGGAAATAGGTCCACTTCTGGTTGGGGTTGTATTTCACCCAGTAAGTTTCGCCTTCGTGATCGGGGTATTTTAACGTGACAGTTAAAAGATCGTTTACGGGGTCGACGCTGCGGAAGTCGCAGAGCGACAGCGGCCAATCGACTGCGGGGTGGGATATAGGCCGCCACAGATTGATGATTTGGAATCGATGCTTCAGCAGCTCCGGGGCGTCCTCGGCGGGGAGATGCCTGTGGACTCGGGCTACCGCGGCCTTCGGGGTTTGATCGACGTGAGTCGCAGAAGCTGGCTGGCGCTTGCCCGGGGTGTCTTTCTCGGCGGGACGGCGGCGTCGGACGGCTGAGCGATTCAGAGGTCAGGGCGAAATTCAACATCCCAAGTTCGACGTACTGTGGTCAAATAGAACAACACGGCTTGCGCCAGTAAGCTCTTTGATGAGCTGGATGCTCTCCGGATAATACTCCCGCTCAATGTCGGCGTCATTCGTGAACGCCGTATGTTTTGCCGGATGGTTGTAGAGTTGGAATCCCGTCGTATCGAGAGTCGCTTCAGACTCATTCCCGCGCAGGTTGTGGATTGTCACTTCGTGGGACTCGCGACCGTAATTGGTGTCCTGTAGGTCGTTGGCATTCACATAGGCGCGTGCATTATCTTTAGGCGGAACTGCAAAGTTAAGGATGCTGGTTGTACTGGAGGGATTGGGGGCGCCCATGGTGTGTGGATTGACTGTGGATAAGATGGGACTCGGAGAGGATTGTCGATGCAAGAGAGGGCTTTTCGCGCAATATATATACCCTCGCAATATATATATCTTCGCAATATATATGCCCTCGCACGCCATTGCTCGCTAAACTGGCTTACCAACTTCAAGTCCGGGTCACTTGACCGACGGGAAAGACGGTTTGTGAGACAATGTGTACAGTAATCGCCGAGGAAAATGGGAATTCCGGCACCAGCGAAAGTACATACAGCGGAATTTGGTCATTGCTTGAGGCTTGATCAAGTTGATGGGGTTTACTTCTTCGCATAAATTGCTATAAATTGATTAGACTGATGGCGAGAACGATCGCATCGCGGAGTTGAACTTGAGCAGAACTTCTTTAGAATTTAATTTATGTGAACGCCCATATCTCGAGCATGCTTTCAGCCACGCGCTCTTCGTGATCTTGGTTTCAATTTTTTTTTTTTTCATTTGAACATTCTTAATCCTTGTTCGCGTTTTCTCCCTCTTTTATCCCAATCAAAGTCAAACCCGTGGACTTCATTCACTGGTACAAGTATGACACCACAGACACAACATAAACGTTGTGGAATGAAGAATCAGCGCTCACCATGTCCTGGAGACATTGGCTCACAGACACTGCATTCAGCCGGTTTCTCGACATGCCAAATTCTAGTCCGGCCAAGCCTGGCTAGCAAGGCCTAGAGGCCGCCTCGGCCAAACTAGAATTTTTATGTCTTGAAGCTCGACTTAGCACCGCAGAATATCAAAGCTCATTTGGATCGATATCTATGTAATATTCGTTTTGGGCAAGAAATGAAAATTTCAACATGTCCGAGAACGCCGACAGCTAGCCGTTCAAGCTTGTGCGCACTAAAGATAGCATAGGTTCCAACTTCCAAGTCTTTTATTCCAGCTTCTCTACGGGCATCATTTGATGAGCTATTTCCTCGAAATAAATTCCCGCTACCGTAAGGTAACGATCGGAAAACCGATGCGCAGCAAACAAACATTAACATTTGAACCAATTCGGCAGAGTCCTAAGTAGTTCGCAAATTGCAAGCTCGAACACAAAGTGATGAAATTGCGAGGTCGCAATGATCGCTCGCCTTTGTTACTCACCAGCAGCAAAAACAAATCATTTTCTTATGTTCAACTGAAGGGTTCGATGAATCTCCATTGTGTCATCTCTGAAGTCGGGTTCAGTATCTTCGCGTGGGAATTGAACGAGATCCTATTCAAGTTGCACACAGCTTAGATGGGACGGTAAATACTCGACCACGAAATGGCTGATCCAATAATTATTATGCGCAAGGCCGAAGTGAATGATGTCGATGAGGTTGCATCGCAGTCGATAAACCACTAGGTTGCGTTGACTCGGAACGGAACGTAGCCCATCTACCAAGCGAGACAGACGAATTAGAAGGGATTTTTGAAGGTACGGAGACGGACATCAAGCCTCGCGAGCGCACTTGAATGTGCATATGGATTGTTAGGCTGAACAACTTCAACCAGTTGTGCAACTGACTCCAACCACGTCGGCTCGGGAAAATTCAGCAACTTTCTGAAGTGATAGAAACCCGCAACTGGATAACAAGAATTGAGGAAGTAAGATCTCCTCTCAAACTTGAACCAAACATAGCAGTACCGGGTTAAGAAGTATATTTGCTATGGAGATAGATAGTGGTCTGGGGCGATCCCGGAGAAAGAAATATGTTGAGGCCCGATTTGAATTGGTTTTGAGAGCATAGGCTATTCGAATCCAGTGGAACTGGGTCGCAGTAATCATAGGCTGGGACTCAGGAGGAAGGGGGTGTGACAGTTCGGCTGAGGATCCAGTGTAGCTTGCAGGTGTAGTTTAGGGGGGCGACGACAGGCAAATTGGGATGACTGAGTTGGCATGGGAACCAACCTGCAATAGGTGGAAATCGAGAAAATCATGGGAGATGTGCGGACGAACCGGAGTACAAGGTAAACCTCAATGCGCGAGCATGCAATGAGAGCCTGAAATATTTGTTGCCGGACTCAGATAGATTTGTAGTTTGTGGGCCGAAGAAGACGTGGAGCTGATGCTGCCCGCCTTCATGATCAGACAAAAAAGTCGGTGTGAACATGACGGCTTCGGAGGAGACGGGTAAATCGCAAGCTGGCAGAACCAGAATCAATTTGAATAGAATTTCAAGTTGAGGAAGAGATACTAGGTCGCTATTGAGGAAAGGAACGGGAACAGGCAGTTAGCCAAACAAGACCTGGCAGTGCTTGGCCATGAAACTATTGAAAGCACAGAGCACGAATTTTATAGAACGCGAAAATTCCAGAGTAGCACGGTGAAAAGCAGCGCGATCAGTCTTCTGCACACAACAGTGCCGTGCGTACTTGTTGGATTATGTCATTCACCTGCCGGGCACCTTTTCGGACGTCAACGAGCGAAACCTGGTGCTTGAATGTAATTCCAAGCAGAGAATTGATTGTCATGAACACTGGAATTGCGAGGACTGCGATGAAATTGCAAACGAGAGCACATTCAACTGAACTCGAGGCGAAGAGTCTTGAATTCCCACTCGCTAACGGCGACAACAATTTGGATATACAAGGAATTGTTCGATTAATGTTCAGATAATGAGCCGTAGGAAATCTCGAAGGCGAATCGAGGGGGAAATCGAGGGTCCTCAGCACCAGATTAGCCAGCAGTCAAGCGAGGTCAAGCAACAGTGGTGCTACTATACGGATCTCATGGCGCTTCATGAATCCGATTACTAACGCAAGGGTTTCAAGACACATGGATGGCTGGGAATACAACAAGGCCGGATGCCCGGGGCTTGATAGTGGTTCCACAATTTTGCAGAGACCGCGTGCGAGAGTCAAAACAGGAGTCAAAACCGTCTAGAATATCCGAAGTTGCTCGAGTTCCACATCGTTTGAACTTTGCGTGTGTATTATTTTTTATTTTTGTTGGATCTTTGTGTAGCCAAGAGCCACTGCCAGTAACCCAACCACAAGAATACGGCGCCGCATAAGCAGAGACCCAAGCAAGTTACAACAGCACACAGAAATGCGTTGCCGTACCCAGAAAGTCGGCGAAAGTCAAAACATAAATGAGACCGATCCATGGCTTGCGCAGTTGGCGAAATCTTGGCAGTGGGCGAGTGGAGAGAAAGAAAGGGCACGACGTGGGAACCTTTCACGTTCCGTGGACCGTGATTGATGCCGGCCCGTTCTTCCTGCTTCTCTTTGTCTCTACCGCTTCCAGCGAATTCTGTCGCTCTCTCCCTCGACGTGTCCTCGTCAATCCTGCGGTGACCCAGGCATTGTTTCAGCTCGTAATAACTGTGTCATTTCCTCCAAGGTCCCCTGACGATTCTCTGGCTTGACCTCAAAATCATGAGTTTTAAGCTCGTCAACTTGAATCCTTTTGTCGACAGTCGCGACTCGCGCCAAGTTACGCTCTCTGGGGACATGCGGTAAACTCTCGTATGGTTTGCTCGTGTCCGAGACAACCATCCTGAGCAGTAACCTCTCCCTGCCCGCACTTCTCTGCCTTGAGGACGACGCTGTGAGCTGTTGCTATTCGCTTCACAACGAGAGATCAGTGGAGGTGAGTCTTGCTACCTTCAAGCTATTTCTTTCCAAGGGACATAAACTAGGGAAATATTCGATAAAGCTCGCCATCGCGACTCCACGAACACACTGCTGGAGTCGGAAAGGGAATGTGAGCCGGCAGGCGGTGAGCAACTCTATCCTCCCCACTTTCTCCTCTACATCCATCTGCCTTGCGCGAAATTACCTACCCCGTGTTTCTCTTTCTATTTTGTCTTGTCCATATCCTTCCACTGGGGATCCTGACCTCGCTGCAGCCGTATCTTCAAAACGAGTTCTCCAGCCCCCTAGTCGAGCGATAAGGGAGCAGTCACGGCCATACAACATTGAGCGGTCCTTGGGCCTCGGCCGCTGCGCCCGCCTCCACGTTGCCTTGCCGCAACCAAGTGGAACGAGCTCGCGCGCCGCGCCCACTCTATGCCCGCAGCGTGTAGTCCAGGATTGCACGGCGCGACTCGTGCGCTTCCCACCCGTAGAACACGCGCGCGCAGCCACGACTTGGGCGACGCGCGCCCGCGCATCACCAGCACCCATGCTCAACTGCTGGAGTGGCCTTTTTACTCAATAAGAAATTGGTCGACACGGAACATGTTATAACTTACAACCTCATTCCTGGCCGAGCAATAATGATCTCGGTTCCCTGGCACAAAGGCGAAGTTCTCACGGTTCTAAATATTTATGCCTATAATAAGCCAAAAGATCAAAGAGAAATGTGGAATGAGCTGTGGGAGAAAAGGAGAACAAACGCAAAATTACCCTTCCCATCTGTTGTGCTTGGGGATTGGAATTTCGTCGAGGACGCTAAAGATCGGTTGTCGAATACAACCAAGCTACCGTCACAACCAAACGTTCCAGTAAGCTTCCAGAGATTGAAATCCTTACTGAAATTGGAAGACGGATGGAGAAAGACCTTCCCAGATAGCCTAGACTATACCTGTGTGCAATATCGAACAGATCTACAAACCGGTACAAAACATGAGTCACGCTCGAGAATAGACAGAATATATGTTTCTCATGGTATTTTTGACTCGTGCCGAAACTGGAACATTGACTATACGGCCTTGAAAACGGATCACTCGCTTGTCTCTGCCCAACTGGTCTGCAGAGTGGATATGGAACCGGGACACGGAAGATTCAGCTTACCACTTTACCTATACAAAACGCACCGGTTCAGTCGTGAAGTCCACAGGCTAGGCCTGGAAATGCAAAGATAAATTGCACTATTGAGGAGCCAGCCAAGGAGAAATGATCAGAATATTCAGACTTTGTCACACAAGTTCAAGAAAGATGTAATAAAGTACGCACGGACTTGCAACCTAATGGTGAAAAATGAGGATACAAAAAAAGTTCTGACTTGGGAAGCACAACTGGCCTTGATTATCCATGACACGGAAATGCCAGCTGAACAGCGCTCCATCTCTGCATACCTACTTGAAAATAAAATAAAGGATTTCAGAAAGGAGAAGGCACAGGAACAGAGAGACATGTCTGACGCACGATACGACATGGAGGGCGAGACCTTGAATAGCAAGTACTGGACGAAAACATCCAAAGGGTATCATACGAAAGAGACAATATACGAGTTTAGGAGAGCGAACACACACCCCGATATCCCAGACTACGAAACACGACCAAAGAAAATGGCCGAAATGGCACGCGACTATCATGACAGTATCCAGGACTTGGATCGGCCCGATGAATATGCGAAGAAAATGGCGACGGCTATGATTCTCGAAGAATGCGAAGTGCATCTATCTGAAGCTCAAAATACAAAGTTAGGCGACAATTTAATCACAAAAGAAATTCGAAATGCCTTAAATCTGTCCAAGAACGGATCAGCCCCTGGCCTAGATGGCCTTCCGTATGAGTTTTATCGCTGGTTAATTATTCAGTATGAAGAGCACAAAAATAATAATAGAGAGGCATTTGACATCCTCGAACACCTGAAAGAACTCTATGCAGACATCGAAGCCCATGGAATTGTGAGAGGGATGGACTTCAACATAGGTTGGATGTGCCCGATATACAAGAAAGGGGACCGGGCCGTAATCTCAAACTATAGACCTATAACCTTGATGAACACGGACTACAAGCTCATGACTAAAAGCTACGCACTGCGATTGACAGAGGTTGTACCTGACCTGATCCACAAGGACCAAGCAGGTTTCATGAAAGGCCGTAAAATTGAAGACCAAGTAAAGCAGGTGAAATATCTTTTAAATTATGCGGAAGCTGCGGAAGTAAATGGAGTTATTGTTGCACTGGACCAAGAAAAAGCATATGATAAAATAGACCATGAATATTTACTTGCAGTTTTGACCCATATGCGATTCCCTGAAAAATTCTGTGAAACAGTCAAATCACTGTACACAAATGCAGAGACAAAGGTCATGATAAACGGCGAATTGAGCTCAACATACATAGTAAAACGTGGTGTACGCCAAGGCGACCCACTATCTTGCCTTTTATTCAATCTGGCCATTGAACCATTAGCATGTATCCTTCGAAGCTCAGACTTGAAAGGATTGCACCTACCTGGGAAAAATAGACGTCTACTGGTGTCACTTTTTGCTGATGATACCACAATCTTCCTATCTTCTACAGATTCGTGGGTAGAGCTCTGGCGAATTCTTGATATGTGGTGCACGGCGTCGACAGCCAAGTTTAATACAGCAAAAACAATGATCCTACCTTATGGAACACCCTCATACCGTCAAAAAATACCGGCAGAGAGGCAGCTCTATACATCCGGATCGTATCAGCGCATTCGGAGCGATATTAAGATTGTAGGAGACGGTCAGACTTGCCGTATCCTCGGAGCTTGGATCGGAAACGACATAAATTATACGACTCCATGGCCAGAGATTCTAGAAAAAATCTCTGCAGACCTGACAAAGTGGACCACAAAAAACCCGCTTCTGGAAGGACGAAGACACATTATTAACATGGTCATAGGTGGAAGGACACAGTACCTAACACGAGTTCAGGGCATGCCAAGACAATTTGAAGATTCCCTGATACGTTTACGAGACGAGTTCCTTTGGGCCGGAAAAAGACCGAGAATCGCGGAAGATACAATGTGCTTACCTCTCGAAAAAGGAGGAAAGCAGATCCTTAACATTCGAACTAGAAACGAAGCCATTGATCTCTGGAACCTAAAACAATACCTAACCCAGGGTGAAGACCGAGCAAATTGGTGCTATCTTGTTGACTACATTCTCGAGAAACGACTAGAGAAAAGCAGTGTGAGGCTCCAACCTGGAGAAATGATAAATTTGTTCTTACAGAACATTCAAGTGCCACTGTTCAGGACGGATCCTCTGCCAAATGAGATACAACGCATGTTCGTCACTGCAAAAAAATATAACCTGAGATTCACCGCACTATCTATCGCAGAGAAGGTTAAGCTCGCTATGCCAATCTGGAGGCATTTTTCTATAAATGCTAGCCTTGTGGACACTTTTAAACGCAAGGAAGCTATTAGATGTCTGCGAGAAAACCATCGGGTCAAAGATGTTCATGATGTTGCTAAGATTGCACACCGGAGAACATCCCTCCTAAACCGAAGGCCACATAGGATAAACCAGTCCGGAATTGGTCGGAAAAATTGTGGTTGCACTGAATGCCAACGGGATCGAAATGAACTGGGGTGTAAAAATCCTGGCAAGTGTATTGGAATAGCTGAGGCACTCCTAGAGGCTATATTCCCAAAATGGAACCCAACGATCATGAACGGGGATTACTGCGAGGAACTAGCTCTGACCCAGGAAGAGTATGACTTGAACGCACATGGAGGCGAAGGGATCCTCACCTTTGATCCGGACTTCCGATTACAAGATTTCTCTCACGGGTTCCGGATCTTTGGGTCCGAAAATGAATACGTCATGCACCAGATCGGTGCGAAACGATACCGGAGGCGGCAACCAGCTTCTGATAAACTCCAAATTTTCCTCCATGTAAATATTGTACGACCTGGCGAACAAGATGCGGAAACGAACACATATATCATTGATGGTTCGGAGACACAGTTCAAAGTAGCGTTGAATTTATCCTTCACAACTATAGTAGTACCAGCCTCTCTTGCAACAGGCCTTCTCAGTGGCTTGCTTTGGGTCATTCAAAATACAGACCCAAACTCCGAAATACTAATCTGCTCATCCTCCGACTTCCTTGGCAAAACACTAGTTGTGGACAGGACTTTCCAAGAAAACAACATGCTAGATGCAAATTTCCAATTGTTAAGAGTGGTGTTGGCAGCCTTAAATGAACGCTGTGGACGTGTACGATTCCAAAAGGTCACTCACAACCCGGCTTGCAAGTTGAAGATGAATCCCAGCAAGAGGGTGCAAATTGACACAGAAATTGATATAATGTTCAATTGCCCCAGAGTAATACTATGCAACGGAACACAACACTACTTTACCAAGGTAATAAACTCCCTGAAAACCCTGCCCCATCGTAAATCCACAGAAACTAACTTGGAACACATTCGTTGCTGTATTAAAGAAATTTCAAACTACAGCCCATCTGACAAGGCAATCTGGAAATCACTTCGTTCTCCAGACATCCAACGAACTACACGTAACTTTTTGTGGAAGTGTGTACACAACATATATCGAGTTGGAGACTTCTGGAAACACATAAACAACCTGGAGATTTTTGGTTTGTGTACATACTGCAAAGTAGATGAAACTCTTGAACATATTATGCTTGACTGTGATGCTCCAGGTCAACACCTGATATGGGCACTCTGTGCGCGACTCTGGGGTCATAAATATAGCTTTTCGAGTTGGCCTCGATTAAATTGGGGACTGCTTATTGGCTGCAATCTTGTGCGATTTAAATCAACAAAAGGAATAGTGATACCCGAGAAGCAAAGACTATTTGCTATCCTGGTGAGCACATCAATGCACCTCATCTGGAGGTTGAGAAATAAGCACCGTTTCTAAACCTCAGATAAAACTGTAACACTGACTGAAATACATAACCGCTGGGTAGCGGCAATCAACTTGGCATTAAAACGTGATCGTTTATTCACGAGCAAAATCCACTTTGGCCGCCTCGCACTAAACAGACACACAGTGCTTAAAACATGGAGTGGCACCCTTTGGGATGAAGATTCTTTGCCGGAAGATTGGACACAATCAGATCGGGTTTTAGTGGGTATACGGCCCCTAGGTACAAAAATTGGAGTTGGATAGGACAACTCTAGGTCGGAGCCCCACACTAGGTTTTGAAAACTGTGCGTAATTGACATTTCCCGACGGACAACCACACCGGCTTCAACTGATCAATTGATCGGTTACCCCAGCAGATGAACTTGGAATGCTTTGCAGACTGAGCCTCATTATTCAACGCTCCAAAAAAAAAAAAAAAAAAAAAAAAAAAAGAGAAGCTCGGATTTAGTCGGACATCATGTCGCAGCATAGGCGCATCAAATGCTGTGCCAGCGGACTTTAGGCACCGCTGCTGGACGACATTGACACCCGACTCAGACGATGGTGGCCGGCGATTGAAAGAAGGCGCCAGCATCAAGTCAGTCCCCAAATAATCCTTTGATTTTATACTGATCCGGACATATTATCCTATACTCAGTAACGGCTCTCACGTTCATAAAGACCACGAATTGGCATCGGTCTATCTAGTGTACTGGACTGTAGGGGAGTTCGTTTTAGGCTGGTTACCGAACACTTTTGTGCAACTTCTTCCCCTGCCTCAAATTGCTTCAAAAAAGACATTTTCCGACTCTAATAGGGGAAGTCAAAGCTGAGAATCGATGTCGATTCTGACGTCGACTCAGCTGTCGATTCTGGCATCGATTTTTGATCAAGAATCGACGCCAGAATCGATGTTTTTCAGAATCGACACAGAATCGGTGTTTCGACTCTGGAGTCGAAACTGGACCAGAATCGATTCCAGAATCGATTCCAGAATCGATTCCAGAGTCGGTCCTGGAATCATTGCCTCGCATAACTGTGACTTGTGCACCTTGTGATAGGTCCATCTCAGCATCCTCAGATGTCAGTCCGGTCCGTGCAAACCCCTGCTTTGCTCGATTTTTGCGATGTAAAAAAGCCTTCACACGGGCAGTGTGGTGGTCTAAGAAGATATTCAGGAGTTCACGTGTGCGGACCTGACGCACTGAACGGCGAGGCATTGCGAAGTTCAGAGTGGTGCGAGTGGTTGAGTAAAATTGTAAACATGAGACTATTTTTGATGTGATGAAAATAAATACAGTATAAGTCTAGCTAGAGTCTTAGTTATACAGAGAGAACCAGTGAAGAATCCAAGCAGAATCCATGGTAAAGTTGAGAGCAGAATCGGGGTCGGTCAAAGTTAAGATCGATTCTCGCACAATTCTGTTCCGCGAATCGGACCAGAATCGAGGCCTGAATCGACATCAGAATCGATCTCGATTCTCAGCTTTGACTTCCCCTAATATAACCTTGGAGTTCATTTATAACATCAGAACACAGTCGTGGATGGAGGATACCGTCAGGAAGATGATTTTGTTTCTCTAAGCACACCCACCAGAACACATCAACAAAGTTTGGATGGTATGGCACTGTAAGAGAATGAATCTCCCTAACTGGACACCCACGCACATTTGGTATCATCTTCTGAAGAGATCCCTTTGTTCAGAAAATTTCCACAACCTCCGAATGTACTTTCCGAGGCCAACTTTTGTGTTAGTTTCCCTTTCAGCGCACTATCCCGATGCGTTCCGAAACGCCGAACCACATTTTTGAGGCCTAAAAATGCACAAAGACACCCATTAACGACCTTCAGTTCACGTTCAAAGACTTCATGGACCACATAAAGATATATTTCTCCTTTATACACCGTGATGGGCCGATCCGCACATTTACCCAGCACCAGTGTGTCGCATTTGTATTGTGCTCAAGAAAGAGCAGCAGAGTCCAACAATGAACGTCTGCCTGCTTTATCCTAATGACCCAAATTTTGCTGAATCTGCCTGATATCAAATCAATCTGCCTATGTGGGCGCGCGATCCGGGTTGCCCCGAGGACAAAGCGGGATAAACGAAACTATTCCCGCGCGCACATTCCCAAACATGGCACATTCACATTAAACAGTGCACATTGAGATCAAACAGTGCACATCCGTGATGAATGTGCACCTCTTGTGAGGAAACCTGGCACATTTCGCGCGTCAATGCGGCCCCTTCGGCGTTCTCGGGACAGGGATCCCAACGGGTGTACGTACTACTAGTACATTCTAATCCCATCACTCCATTTACAACTTGGTTTCAAGGTTCAAACCTAATAGATTAAGAATTCCCTTCTACACAATGATCCTCCGCGCTTTTGGTCTGTCTTCCCACTCGTGTTCGCAACATTCATGCGAAAGACTATGACACTTTTCTCTGCACTCTTTTCCAGGCGGCCGGAGTGCGGACCGTGAACTGGACAAACACCGGTACGTGCGCAGGTGTGGCGCAGCTTGGCAGATAGATGATGCGCTGTGGGTGCCGGTTTTTTTGCTTGAGCCAGCGGGCGGCGGTCAGAAGCCGGTTGCAAATGGCGCGGCACGAGCGCGATTATATTGGCATTGGCTCCAGTATCGAAGTACTGCACTATACAAAAAAATAATTGAGCGGAACTGCGAGTTTTAAAGCGCACCTGAGACGTACATGACCAAGCCTCAGCGCCGCTCTGCAGAATTAAACAGGTCAGCGGCGAGCTGATAACATAACTTTACAACGCACCTATGCCCGTCCCGATATACCGTTTGTCTTGTCGTCGCTGTTCCCGGTGACGACAAAGCGAGCGAGGCGCCGGGCGATGCTTACGATGGTGGTGGTAGGAAGCAAGAAGGTGGTCGGGAATCACATGGCACGGGCACGGCAACTCCGCAACGGGAAAGTGCCCCCTTTGGGCAAAACACTGCACATTCCGCTCAATGTGCACTGTTTGATCTGAATACGCCCTATTTGATTTGAATGTGCCATGTTTGGGAATGTGCGCGCGCGAATAGTTTTGTATATCCTCAGGACAAAGCTACGGTCTCGCGCTTGCCAAGCACACGTGAGGTCCCGACAACGCCGGCGTGCGGGCGGAGGTGTGGCGCAACAAAAGCAGCATGCAATGGGTTGTGCTGCCGACAAAGATGTCTTGCTAGGTGACATGCGACTAAGCTCCAGTGGTGACAAAGGGTATGCGCAGGTGACGTTGTAAACCAACAAAGACGCCGTGCATCAAAAGCGACAGCTTCTGAATTACAAGGTGGTCGACAGCTTGCGGCCGTCTCCCTCCTTGTTTTGACTCTATTCTTTCCGATGATGAAATGTGAAATTCGGACTTGGAGCCTACACCTCCCAAAAAGGAAATAAAAAACCGAAAGATTTTATAAAGAGTTTGAAGCTTACCATGCGGGGCGTGGGATAGGGGCGTGGTGCGCCACTGCATGACGCCGGCAGCGTCTGTGCACGGGGGTGACAAGGAGAAGAGTGAAAGGGGAGCCTAGTCCTCGGCTGCAAATGTATCATGCCGTTGCTTTGCCGAGGCTTGTTGGCATCAGAGGCCGAGTCACGGCTCCGCCAAACAAACCGTTCAGTTAGATCGAAAATTATTGGGAACCTCCCTTACACTATTTCTCATATTGGAGACAAACAATGACATTTTATTCAGTATATAGTTACCAAATCCGTGGAACACAACAAAGATCTTTGTTAGATGTTACCAAGATGTCACACCCGCATGCGGACCACATGCGTGTAAGGCACACGGGATCCGCATGCGTCGATCTTTGCCCCTGGTGTGAATGTGTATTTCCCATTCTGCAGGTCCTCGCGCTGACAAAAATCACGAGTACTGTCGTACGATCTGTATGCTACTGAATATCTGGCGAGTATTCGTAGGTTCGTCTGTATAATCAAGTCTACAACTAGATGCCCGCCCAGACAACGCCGACAAAGAAATTGAAGAGGCATTTGCGCGCCAGCGCAAAAGCCGAATTCATAAATCACAAGCGGTGACGTTGCTTCAAGGACCAAGAGGCGCAGAAGCGGCATGAACCTCGAGGATCATACCGCAGAAGCAGAGGAGTGCAGAGGAGGATTACAGTGCAGTGTGATAACTTGGATTGAGCGCATGGCAAGAACACGCCGATGGGGGAGTCGCGAGGCGTGGTGCAGATGTACGAGGTGAAGGCGCGCGTGACGCGCGCTGAGCTGCGCAGGCAATAGTACCGCCGACTTGAACGAATACGGCGGCGCATGCGTGGCGTGGGTTCTCGGGTGGGAGTCTGCGGGAGGAATCCGATACGCAGATCCGGATGTCGACTAATCCTTCGCACATCCACCGCGCTACAGCCGAGCCCGTACACCGAAACGGCATCCCCACGAGACGAGTGTCATTGTGGACAAGTTGTGGATGAGCGCTCCATCACGAGCTACAGGCTACGTAGACGGGCGGGGGTGTAGTCGCCAACGCACAGTGGTATCTTCGTCCTTCTTCCGTGTACGCCATGCTGCGCGTGCGGCCCTGGTGCATCCCGACCCTCCTCCGCATTCGCATCACCTCGACCCACGTCGCGCTGTCCACCCGCACCATCACCTCGACACAGAACCAGCCGTACGTCGACTGCCTCTGACTCCCGTGTCGACCTCGACCTTGGCGGCGCTGCGGCGCGCGTGCGGAGAGGAGAGGAGAGCGCGTCGTCGTCTGTCCGCGCGCGCAGGAATCCTCCATACTCGCCCCACCTCCTCCGAGTCCCGAGTCGGTCTCTCTTATCGGGATTTCGCTCCGCTTCGCACCCACACCCGCATCCGCATCACCCGCGCGCGCGTCTCCGCACACCCGCACAGCACCCGCACTGCACCTGGACTACGGGGATATCGCGGAGCTCAGCCTTCCCCTCTCGCAAGGCGGGGGCATGACCGTGGTGGTATGGCGTGGTATGTGGTGCAAGCGTGAATGTCGCGTGGCGCGGGAGCGCTCTGCAGCCGTACTCGCTCAGGTGGTAGTGGAAGGAGGAGGGAGAGACGAGGAAGTGGATGAGATTAATACGGGGGGAAGCGGACGCCCCTGCATGCGCCCGACGAGACGGGGGACGCGGAACCGCATCTGCCTCAAGCCGTCCAACCCGGGATGCCGGGACGAACACGTCGTATCGCACAGCCGTGAGCTGCAACAGGGCTAGACGTGCATATTCGACTGGCCGCGCCCCTCGCATCTCCCTTCTTGCGCCACCCTGCTCACGGGCAGCCGGTGCTACCGCCCGTCAAGTAGGAGATACGTGTGCGCCCACAGCGCGACTTCCGCCCGTCTCTCGTCGTCATCCCCTCGCACGAGTGTAACATCCGCAACAGCTATCAAGTAAACGCGAAGGCGCATGCGCATAACCGGCGCGCGTGCAGCAGGGCCCGCCTCCCGCTGAGGCAGAGGGCCGAGGCGCAACAGGTAGGCGCCGTCTCGGCGATGCGGACGTCGCGTGTAGCGTCGTCATAACGAAAAACGCGGCCGCGCAGCAGCGCCCGCCCCGTCTGCGCGATGTGGGTGTGCGTTGTTAATGCGCACGCAAAGTTGGGGTGGCATAGGCCGATCCTCGAGCCAGCGGTCGGACGTGCGTGCTGCGCGAACCCGCGGCTTCGGTGTCGTCCAAGTCTGAGCTTTGGTCCGGTATCACTTAGTCGATGGCATGGATGGCGGGGGGCGGGTGTGAGAGGAACAAGAGGAGGCTGCGCGATATGAGTAGGAAATCAAGCGGGATGGAGCATACACGGACCAAATGTCGTACACGAGGGGTGCGCCGCTGTCTGTGCGAGTACCCGCAGCCTGCAGCCTTTTACAAGGCTGCTCGCAGAATGTGCGAGCAGACGAGATGGAGAGCGGGGCTGCAGCTAAAGGCTCGAGTCGGGCGGTATTTCGAGGGCAGGCAAGTGAGAATGACGCCGGGTACCGGTTTGCGCTAGTCACGTCCCGCTTCAAATCGCGCAATCGCAGGCAACCGGGCGCGACCCGTGGGCGGACGGGCGGCACCGTCGTCTGCGAGGGGACGCGTGGCATCTAATAGCAAACGCGGAGCGGACACGGAATGCGTGGAGGTGGGAGTTGGGGGTGCGCGCCTCACCCATAGGCAGCTTGCAGCGATTCCACTAAGGGATTGGTGAACTAAATGGCTGTTTCCACAGGCACATGAGACGGACGTACGCGTCAATGATCTCTTCTCCCCTGTTATCCTTGCCCTCGCGTTCTTCGCGGCCTATCTCCAGCATGGCTCGGCGTCATATTCGTGTCAAATCCTAAGCGCAAGGGATTGAAGGTGATTTTATCCGAGCAAAGTTCCGAACGCTAGGGATTGGAAAGACTTGGAGCGCAGATAACTGCAACTAGAGAGTCCGGCATGTAGACCCAGAGACAGGCCGAGATCCAATGCGAGGAAATCATGAAGGAATTCCAAGAGACGCCACGAATCCTGATGAAACACAGGCTACGGTGTGAACAGCTTTGGACGCTGAATCTGCGAACCAGAACGAGTCCAAAATTTTGAGGTCAGCGTTGTGAGCAAAGGAGCGGAAACACCGGCCCGCCATCAACGTCGTCATATAAGCGTTATTCCCGTGACGTCCTCGACCTTCCCTCCGCGCTGTACTGATTTGTTGCCTTCAAGACGACTTCGTTCGACTTGAAATTCTGCTTTGGAGACGGTGTGTATTTCTGTTCCTTGTTCAACTTTTCCCCCAGCTTTCGCCCGAACACCCAACGAACGCCCCCTTTCTTTTGGTCTTGCCGCCCGTATGTAGGACTCATTCAGCCATTCTTGTTTCGTCTACATCGAAAGTCGGTACTAGAGGCCTCTAATTCCTCTCGGCCATCTCTTTTATCTCGCCGCTTGAACTTTGATGCCAGACAGCGCTCCTTCGAATTTTGGCGACTTCTTGATCCAAATTCCAACATCCCCGCCTCCCCTCATGTGCCACAGTTGTCTTACCTCGGCAGCATTCACTTTCTTCTATCAGTATCCTTCCCACTCTTTCAAAGGAAATCGGATTCAATATTTTTTTGGCGACGCCTAGGTGCTTTCAACAACTTTCATTCAAGGCCATGCCCAGTTCACACTCCTTACCACTGCCATACTTCTTCGTCTTCTCGACGCCCACAGTCCGTGCTGCGCTGTACTCGTATCGCCGCCCCAACCCCGTGCCTCCCGCGTCCATATCAACCCTCGAGTGCATGCCAAAATGCTATCAGTCCACGCCTTCCTCTGGTGCGTGTGTGGTCAACTCAATCCAAACAACCAAGTCTATTCCAGGCGGCAATTGATAGATTTTCTTTCTTTCTTGGGCATTTTATCTATCTGGATTAGCTGGGCATCACTCACCGAGAAAATGCATATTTCTTCGGTTCTGGTGGTTGGATATATTGTAAGAACGACATCCTTACAGCTGCGCAATCGATATTTCTATCCTGGGCACTCTGGACCCCAGCTGCAGTGGTTCACCGATCCTCAGGTCCGGATTTTGGTCGGGCCACATTCAACGTCGAAATCTCGGCCCGACGTCTCACGCCTTTCGATCTACTTCACAATTTTTACCAATATTCACCAGCCCGAACCGCAATCTTCTCCATTGAAGTGGGCTTCATTGCCTTTCCTCCACGCTCCTGGATCATGCCGCGTTCACTTGATCCAATTTGCGTTGCTTAAATTGGTCATGCGCTGTTTTGCCCATGCACTGTTTCCCCGTGTTCCGGTAGCCTAATCTTGGAGTTGCCAATTCCACCGGCCTTCAAGATGATTCCGCCAACATTAATCCGTATAATATCCGGTATTCGGTTGTTTTTTCCGGGACTTTTGCCTACATAACCCTCCGCTATCCGGCCTGTGAGTATTCGATTTCCGGCCTAAAATATCATACGGCCCTCCTCTTCTTGCCTCGGTCTCCTCGGAACTCTTCGCGCCTCTTCGAGTCCCCGGGCCAAGACTCCCTGTATGGGCCTCCGTCTATGTGGCTCTATAGCCTCTAACAGCCTCTAATGCTCTACCGATCTAACACTCTAACGCTCCACGGGGTTCCAAGCGGCCTCTAAGCAACTCTATATTCACAGGTTGGCTTATAAATTTAAGGGGAATGTCTGCCACGCCATCCGCCTAAGAACTGCTATATGGCTCTCTATATTGTCAAGTCAATTTCCCAGATGGAGTTTGAAATTGGATTACGCGCAGCATACCATAACGGGTACTAATCAAAGATCAAACTTGCTCTGCAATATTACTACTGCACGGATATATCTCAATTAAAGGCTTAAAGCTGTCAAAGAATGTATTTGAATTAGATTGGATTGTTTCTTGGAAGTAACTTGGCACACCGATCCGGTTATGCATGTGGCGGTAGTAACTGATTTCTTATTCGCCTCAGAATTGAGCGCTGACATATTTCCAAACAGAGCTGCTCCTGCTGCACTTCAATTTGAGTCTGATCTTGGCAAACTACAGGTTTACAGTTCAACAATCTCCAACCAGCTTTTTGCCCATTTGTTGCGCATCGAAGGTAAAATTCGATTTGGGGTATAGTGTTAAAATGCAAGAAGATTAAAGCCCGTTTGTGGGGGATCTATCATTTGAGGGAGATGTTCACAATTACTTGGAGCGAAGCAAAGGCATTCCTTGTAGCTCTTCACGACAAGTTGGACTACTCCATTCAGACTGACTGGCGATAACTCAGGGACATTCTGGAAGAGGACGGAAACAGTTCAATTTTAGCCTATCCCAAAACCCTAATCTGTCTGGTTCACACCTGTTGGCCAAGGCGGCCGGGAAACTCCGATAAGGTTCCCACGGTTGCCGAAACCCATACCCATAACTAATAGCTTTTTGGGTTGAAGATCTCACCATTTAGACACCTACGATTACTGGGCCTTCAGTCCACCTTCGGCATGTCATCTCGGTACCACACTTCCATCTCAGCTTTGTGCGACAAGTTGGAGTTCTTCTCAGACGACTTGACCATGCCTCTCTCGCTCCGTGTTGTTCCTCCCTACTGGTTTAATTTTTAAATTTTGGCCGGCAAGTACCAAGGTCTTTCCCGACCAGTCATTCAGGCAGTCAAGTGAAGGCGAAATCCGAAAATTCGATTGGAATTCAGCGCAAAACACATTATGATGATCATATTGAGCCTCCACTTTCCAGTATTTCTCGACCGAATTATGGCGTAGCCTGTTACGGGTGTGTTCCGAGTCAAAATACCGCAAAAAAGAATGGCTCACCGAAATTACTTCTTGTCCCCGAATTCTGGGTCGATACAATTCTGCCATTCAAGTCCATGCACGAATTGAGTGAGGTCCAGCTTCGTTGTTCCCTGCTCGCGAATGACGAGGGTGTTACGAGGAAGGTATAGACCTTGGCGAAGCCAGGGAGGGACCCACAGCACCCGCACCCCACCACTCAGGAGCCAACCACCCTGATCAAATGTTGGAGAGTCCCCCAATGGATTTAAAAGCTATACAAAGAGAATTAGGACAAAGGTTACCCATTGCTTCCCTTCGCACCTCGGATATGCTCGCAGCTGCGTCCTGACCAACAGTTGTGCCAGTTAATAGCCCCGGGGCAACGACACCGATTTCCATGTTCCACACCCGAATTGTGTCGTCATCAGACACAGACGCAATGTGCGTCCCATCCGAGGAGAAGCGGACATAATTGATTTGCTTGATGTGGCCTTCCAGTGGGCCTGAGACAAGGGCCCCCGTTTTCGTTTCCCAAACAGAGAGCGTACCATCGCGGCTCCCAGACACAACATGCGCACCGTCTGGCGAAATCTTGACAGTCCAAATACTATCAGTGCTGGCAAGTATCTTGTGAAGAAGTGCTCCAGTGCGGGCATCATGTATCTGGAGGGTGCTGTCATTATAGCCAGATACTATCACAACATGGTTCACTGAGAAATCCACACATGTGACAGGGTTTTGATGCGCCTCCAGCGGTCCAAGAATAAGTGTGCCGGTGTCGGAGGCCCAGATACACACGATGTTGTCTCTTGACCCGGCTACAAGATGTGCACCACCTTGCGAAAAACCGTGGTATGTCTGTGAAACTGGATGCCCGTTGAATTTCGTAGGCCCCAAAAGCAGCACACCAGTGTGGGCATCCCAAACGCGTACTGAGTCCTCGGATATGGTGGTAATCTGCTCATCATGTATCGAAAAAGTCTCAACTCTGAGTCCGTTGAGCTGGCTGTGGTTCATGGGGTCTGCCAGTGATGACCCAGTCTTGGCATCCCACACGCGCACAGTTCCGTCGAAAGCGCTAGACGCAATCCAGTTTCCGTTCCCGGAAAATTGGACATCTGTGATTTGGTTCGTGTGGCCTACAAAAGGCCCAGCAACGAGGGCGCCAGTTTTACTGTCCCAGACCCGGATTTCCTGGTTGCATGTAGCACCTGCAATCCGATTGCCATCGGGGGAAAAGTTAACGCAGTAAACTGGGTATTCACCATTCCTCCATGAATCAACAAGCCTGCTCTGTGCATCCCAAATATGGATGGTGTGATCCTCGGAACCAGACACAATGCGGTCTCCGTTCGGTGAGAAATGGACGGATTGAACGATGTGATTATGGCCCTCCCATACACCAACAACATCACCGTTTATTGCGTCCCAGAGACGGACTGTTCTATCCCAAGATGCAGATGCGATTCTGGTACCATTGGGAGAGAAATGGACGGATGTGATGATGCCGGTGTGCCCTGCGAGCGGGCCAAGGAAAAGTTCGCCGGTTTGTGCATCCCATACGCGCACCATATGGTCCATATCGTCGCGACACGCAGAGACGATCCTTGAACCATCCCGCGAGAAATTGACGGAAAAGACAAAATCGGGATGCTCCAAGGGACCAGTCACCACCTCGCCGGTCTGGACGTCCCAAACAACAACGGTATTGTCGTGTGACCCCGATACGACGTGCTTTCCGTTGGGGGAAAAGTGAACTGAGGCAACAATATTTGTATGTGCTTCCCACTCAGTAACTAGTGCACCAGTATTCGCATTCCACATCCGCAGTGTACAATCGCTAGAACCCGAGGCAATATAGGCGCCGTTCGGAGAAAAACTAACACATTTCACCGGTTGCGTGTGCCCGATCAGAGGCCCAAGGATGGGTGCACCGGTTTGGGTATCCCAGATGCGCACGGTGGTATCGTTAGATCCAGACACAATTCGTGAGCCTGTGGGCGACAAGTCAACGGACTGAACAGAATCAGTATGTCCGAGCAACGGCTCCATGATGAGCATGCCAGTTTCAGCGTCCCAGATTCGGATGGTGTAGTCCGCAGATCCAGAAACAATCTTGGTACCATCGGGAGAGAAGCGCACAGATAGTACGTCCTTGGTGTGGCCACGGAATTGCTTTTGGAGACTGGGCCAACACATTCCCAATGGCCCATCGAAGTACAATCTACGCGGAAAGTGTGGATGGAATTGCTGTGCCACTCGGGAGTTCGGGGGTGTGAACGCTAGTGCAGACAAATAAATATGGGGAGCACTTTGTGCGATGAGAGGCGCAAATGCAGACACAAATTTAAGTGAGTCGGAAATGAAATCTGCGAGGTCGTTATCGTGATTCTGTCAGGGTTGCATTAGACAATGTTTATGTACTGGACTGCATCGAAGAAAGGAAAATGGATACCTTGACATATCTTGCCGCCCAATTAAGGGCCGTTGAAGCAATCTGGACCTCTTCTAGAAGACTGAGAGCTTCCAACCAGTGCAGCAATTGTGTATTGAAAAATTTCTTGATTTCTTGGAGAACCCTTTCCTCAAAGGAAGCCTCTTGTATGTGGTTGAACCAAAAACAACTGGAATATGAAACCGAGGGTGAAATATTGGCTGCCACACATTCAGAAATACGGGGCACATCAGAGTTCAGAACATGCGAGTCCTCGAGAGCGCAGATGTTGAATTGCAGCTCTTTGTTGAGGATTTGGAAACATCCCAGCGCCAAGGAACAATGGTGGACTGTTGTGTTGAGTCCCCAAGGTTCCTTGCCTGAGCGACTAGAATCCGTCAGGTAGTCGGCGAAGGAGGCGTGGAGTGCGCGGGCCTCGCCTCCGGATGTCCATTGGACAACACAACCCAGATGTTTCAGAATTGTTTTGGCTGACTGTTTTCCTAAAAGCGCATCAATGGTCCGTTCGGTCATGGGAATTCTGCCGAGGACCACACATGCCAGAACGGCGCGGGCGTCCTGTGCAAATGACTCGATTTTGTCCCAGGGGCCTGAATTCTGCAGTGCAACAGCATAGAGATGATCGAGACTTGACTCTGGGATAAAATTCTGATTGAGCAGAATTCGGAGTTGTGCTTCAGGATCATAGAGAGCGATAAACCTCACGGCTGTCGCAGCCCAGATGAAAAGCCCTCCGCAAGCTTTGACCAGCTCCTGAATGTCATCCTTCCCTGGCCATTCGGGATCTAAATCCTCTTCCTGCTGGATAAGACCAATTTCGTGGCGAAGGAAGACCATGATGTCATCAGCTGCTGTTGAAACGTCCAGATGTTTGGTTGTGAAACGAGCTTGGAATTTGGTCGTGATGTCTTTCTCGCTGCGACTCGTAATGAGGAATCGAAAAAGATGGGGTAATTTCGGCAACTCGACAGCGAGCAGAGAGATCAAATCCTTCCGCGAAGAAGCATCCCCGCATTCGTCAAGAGCATCGAGAATGATCACAATAGGACCCTGGATTGAAGCCTCCACGGCTTGAAGGGGCCCCGAAAGTAAAGCTCTGAATTGCGTTCGGAGAGGTGCTGTCACGATAGTGGGATCACGTCGAATTGCGACGCAAATGGCAGAGGCGACGTGGGGATTAGATTGTGCTAATAAGTAGGCCAGCGTGCGGATTACGCTGTTGGGATGGCTCTGCACAAGATCATTCCTGTCGAAAAATAGGAAAGCTCCAAGGCGCTCGAGCTCCCGGCAGGATTCTGAGATTGTGGTGGAGATTGTGCTTTTCCCAGAGCCCGCGACACCAGACAGCCAGAGGACATTTCCGGCATCAGAAGCCATATAGAGCCACTCGGTAATGGATTGCAGGATTTCACGGCACGTCCCAGGGAAACATACCGAGCGGGAGGCAGCATTCATTTCCACCGGATTTAACTTCCTCAATGTGTCGGATCGGTCTAATGAATTCGTGAGCTGTAACGAAAGTTAGTGTTTGTGGACCGTCCACGTACCCACGCTATCGAGATTTTGCAGCATTTTAGTTGATAGAAATAACGACTGGACTGTCAAACGGCTCTCGAAGCAATCCTTCAAATGCAATAACACGGTCACAAGATCGTCTATCTTCTTGTCGGTGTGCGTCCAAGTATTCCGAAGGGCGCGGCCTGTTCAAAATATCGGTCCGTGGCATCTTTAAACCGATACCTAATACCTACTGCAAAAACCCTTTGTTGTGTACTCCTGAATAAACAAGGCACATTCCACGGTCTGCTTCACGATCGCCAAGGCGTTGTCTTCAAGGCTCTGAATCTTCTGAGCCAGAAACTCAATGTCTTCGACAAAAGCGTAGACTTCGTTCATTGTTTCAACCAGCTTCAATAGCTTCTCATCTGCGTCCTGCTGGTGTTTCGCGGCCTAATGAGTGCCTCCAAATCAGCGGTTTCTAATGATGGCTGATGAAGCGAACCTTATAGACAGAAGTCAGGACCTTCCACGCGACATTGGCGTATGGATGTATCTGGGGTGTTTTAGCAACACAGGCAAAACTTCCCAATGTTCATCATACCTTGGCAATTTCATCTCCCAGCTGAACGATCGTTTTGAGTTTGGTGGTGACACTGCTCAGGGCTGACTGAAATTGTGCTGCCATCGTCGAGGAAGTCATGATCTTCTCCACTGTGTTCATAATAGCAGCGGAAGCGGGTCCAGGTTGAATGCTTTGGGCGCCCACCTGCGCGTGCTCAAGAGCCGAGGCCGCAGCATCGGCCTCCCTCATCAGGTGCACAGATAGTGCACCTGCCTCGTTATCGCTAGAAGCATAATCTGGTGCCCTCAGTCGTAGCTTGGCAACTGGATAGATTATGGAGTAAGTGCACAGCATATCGCTTTCAAAGACACCCACATTTTCGCTTGTCGCCCAAGACACACATCTCCAGTAGCTCGGAGATGGTGGTATCGGCAACTCCCAGACACTCATCCTGCCCCGGGAGCGCAGAATGATGCACAAGTCTCAGGGAAATAGCGCAAGAATCGGATTCCGCAGAGCTGTGAGCATCTGAGTAACGAGTTCCGATCAACTGGGCGGGATCAACTCACATCTTTGAAATGTCCGTCCACTGGGGCGCAAGGGACCGCTTCGCTTGCGTCCGATGTGTCGCGATCGCATGTTGCTGCTGGTGCACCGCTACACAGAGATTCGGCATCTTCTGGTGCCGGGGACCAGGATTCCACGAGACCCCCTCTGCCGATTGAACTACACAAAATTGGTAAAGCTCACAAACGCTGCCCGAGAACGAGGCACAGCTTACTGATGAGTACGTAGGTCGACGCCATGAGAAAAGACTATCAGCCACGTCAGCCGCACGTGAGGTGAGAGGCCACATAGAATGACTGACAGATCAAATGGTGAACTGTGAGACGAGAAACAGTCGGGCGGAAGGGAGGGAAAATCAGAGTCGTATCCCCCTTCGTCACTTTGCTACTTTGTGCTTAATTCTGCGAAAGTTCGTCACTTTGATGGGATTTGGTGAAGGTTCGTCACTTCCCTTGATTTTCTGTGAAAGTTCGTCAGAAGAATAAATTCTAATGAAAATTCGTCAGCTCGCAATTCACCCGGATCATCGGAATTTGAACATCATGTAGAATTATCACCCTTTCTCTTCTACCACCAGCACAATTGTCGCGTGCCAGATAGGATGCATAACATACCGGTCGAGCTCTGAATTCCCGGGGCGTTCTTCCGCATGCTCGTGAGCCGGGAGGCTGAAGCTATGGTGGACGTCGGCAGGTCCGCCGAGCGCCTTTTCCAGCAGCTGGAGCTAGTGCTCGTAGTGGAGGCAGGGAGACGGTCACACATTACTTAGGCCTACTTCGGCGCTGCAGTAGTTGGATCAGATATATGTATTTGAGTTTGCGTTGAATACATGACTTTTTGGGGGATAATTTCACAGTTGCTTTACTATTTGCGGACCTTAGGGCGCGCCCAGTTTTTCTTTTTTTCAAGCACTTTTCGTATATCACCCTTTGCGGGCTCAATTCTGAACCTTTCCGTTTGAGAATATGCGCGTTCGATTCGCACGGGTAATCCGCAGGGGATGGCATTCTCAGATTTAGTTTACGTACATTTGATGTTCAATTTCCAGTTGGGGGTTGATTTCCGTATATATCACCTACAACCTTGAATATAATCACCCTAAGTGTGCAGTACTTTGCGAAAACAGATATGCATGGATTATACAGGGGATGGGCAGTTCAGAATATTGATTAGCAACCTCAGGAGACTGCATTGGATGTCCCAATTAGGACCAGGCAATTCATCAATTCTCTCCATCGGTATCGCACTTTCCTGAGGTTTCCAATTGATATTCTGGACTTCCCATCCTCTGGAAATTCCATATATATCTGTGGTACCCAAATACTGCACTCTTAGGGTGATTATATTCAACGTTGTAGGTGATATACTGAAATCACCCCCCAACTGGAAATTTGACATCAAATGTACAAAAAATGAACCCGAGGAGACCATCCCCTGCGGATTACCCGTGCGAATCGAACGAGCATATTCTCAAGCGCAACGGTTGAGAATTGAGCCCGCAAAGGGCGATATACAAAAATGTGCCCGAAAAAAAAAAAACCAGCCGCGCCTTAAGTTCCGCAAATAGCTGTAATTTCTTACACCCAATTCAGACTTTGTAGATCAACATGTAGCATGCGGCCGCCTGAGATGAGCTTGAAATTCAAAATTTTCAATGCAAACGTACTAGTGACGTGCTTGGCGAGAAGTGACGAGCTTTTGCAGAAAATTCCTCCAACTCACGAACTTTGGACAAATGTCATCAATGCAACGAAACCTCGCAAATTTAAGCGAGGTAACGAAGTGACGAAAATGGCGTGGACTCGGAAAATGAGATGGAAAAGCAGAACGAAAACCGCAAAGCCCTATGAGGGATTCCGCTAGAGTGCTTCGAGGCCCGGGTAGAGTAATGGAACTGTCAGCGCAGGACAGATCGATGTCATCTGAATCTCAGATTCTCTATCGACAATTCGAAATGAATGGAAAGCGGGGCCCGGGCAGCGTCGAGACCTGCTTAGCCTCGTGCCGAGCTTCAAGAAACGAGCGAAAATTTCAAACACTGCCGGTGCCGGCATGAATCTCAACGGTAAACATTTTACATCCAGCCACAAAAGAACGAGGATTGAGACCGCGCTGCATGAGAGCATTTGAGAGACCCAAAGAAACGTACTTAGCGGACAAGGGAAGGGCGGCCGTTGGAAGTCCCGCAAAAATCGAGTTCGAAACAGGAAGGCCTTTGCGAGCGCAGGTTCAAATCAAAGGAAAGAAACCCGCTCAAACAGGAGCATTGGGAAGAAGAGGATGGCAAGAGCTAAAAGGGGCGATGTCGAGTCAGCCAAAATAGCCACGTGATCTTCCCTTTTGCGGTCACCGCTCAGCGTAAAAATTCATAAATCCCATCACCTCAGCACCGCGGTGTCATGCCCGCGCGGCGCAACAAGCAGAAGGTACAGGAAAGAAGAAGACAAGTGTCAAGTCGAGGTACATCAACTCAAAGAGTCGAAGGTGGGTCTCGGTGGTGCACGAGATTGCAATATGTACAGTCCAGATTCCCTCTGAGGTCTTCTCCGTCTCCGCTTTCTCTCGTCTCAAGGACCCGACCCGCTCACCCTCCCCCCCACGTCCGCGCGTCGCTCGAAATGCACCAGAGCCACCCTTTTCCGCCGAATGAGAGAGGGAAGAGATGTGCGAGCCACACAGCTGCCAAGCACGTGGCGGCCGAAGAGCAGCAGTCGCACGCTGCGAGCTACCGCGGTACCGCAAGGGCAGGGGACAAGAGGTGGGTACGAGGCAGCTGCGGTCGAGCGCGGAAAAGCCACGGTAAGGGTGCGCGTCGGCGAGATTTGTATTAGTGAGAGGAGATTTAGGGGATCCGGAGGGTGCGAGGGATGGCACGTCGGCGGCAGTAATGTCACTTGAGAAGGAGAGGAGCGAGCAACCACCCACGAAACACGTAGCCCGGAGGGGGGGGGAGTCAAGCGGTGTCGCCGGTGGGGACTTAGCATCGGAAGGTAAAGAGGGTGGAGACGCGGTGAGGAGGTGGGTGCAGTCGAGCGAGAAAAAGGTGTGGCTTCGGACGGGAGAACTGCTGAGTTTGTCCAATGAATCCGGAATATGCAGGTGAAGCGTGCGATGGGGAGTAGGCGTACGTCTTCCTGCGGGAGAATCGCCACAACGCGGGTGCGCCGAGTCCAGTTAACCCGACCGGACGCTTCTGGTGTGGGGCGGGATGGCGTCGCGCGTGCTGCTCACTCCCCCCGCGACGTTCCCTCCTTTTTTCTCCATCTCATCTCCCTCTCTCCTCGTCTCCTCGCCTCCGTTGCCCAAGATCGAGCGCTACCCCCGCCGAACTCATGATGCTGCTGCGGACGCACAGGCACCGGCGCGTCGTGCGTGGGAAGCACACGAGTCAGCTACGCCGGTTCCCATCCCAACACGAGCTTCATCCCTCTCGCCTCCTCCACCTCGCTGCAGAACGTCGGCGCACCCGCATCCCGCCTCTGTGCGCGCACACTCCGCGCCCAACGCGACCGTCCACCCCGTGCCGTCGACGGTCGAGCATGGCCTGGCCATATGCCGGCATAGGACTGTACCGGTCGCAATGCCGCCAGCATGCTTCTGGCCGCGGGTGCGGCACCGGCGCGCCGCGGGGAATTCGGAGGCAAGGCAAGGCGGGCGGAGGTGCAGTGAGGCGACGAGAGGCGGGGAGGCATGGGTCAGGCTTCGAGTGTCGAGACGCGACTAAGGGAATGCGGGAGCGGTCAGGGTACGTGGGCGGCGATGGAGCGTCGAAGACAAGGGAGCGGATTGGTGGGAGGGCGACAGCTCGCGCGCATGTATTCCCCAGACAGATGTCGACCCGTATCGTGCACGCGCACCCGCCGCAGCGGAAAGCAGAGGGGAAGCATCGACGATAAAAACGGGGCTGCGTCTCGCCTGCAACGTCGTGCGCACCCGCGCCGCGCCCCCTGCGCTACGCGGGCTTGTAGCGTGGTCAGGGACCGCTGTTTCGTACGATCACTGCGCGCCAGTCGTAGCTGTGCCTACGACACGCAGATTGTCCGTGGTGGGAGGCACAAGAGCCGTGCTCCTGCGATGGGCTGGGTGCGAGCGTCGGGTGTGGCGGCACATATCCACTGCGCCCCTTCCCATGAAGACGGCACGGCGGCGGGCGAGTGGTCGAGGCCCGAGGGCCGGTGAATGTCGCGTGGCGTTGCGATTGTAGCGCGCCGCTCGGTGTGCCACAGGGCATGCTAGCCGTGAGAGAGAGCTGGTGGAAGATACTGCGAAGTAAGTGACATCGCCAAAATGGACGGACAGTAGCAGGGATGAAGGAGAAAGACGGGCAGGTCGGTGTTCTGACAAGGCAGACGGAGGGATGGAGAGGAAGATGAGGGGGAAAATAATTACACTCACCCGCCACGCCCTCGCACTCCTTTCCCTACTCCGGCAGTGTATTCGTGGCAGTGCGGGCGAGCTTTACGGGATTTTGATTAGTTTTCCCTTTGAACAAAGCCCGAGGCAACGACACTCACCTCTATCTATTCTCTCTGGCAAATATCGACAGCTCTACGTCGTCTTCATACTGGACGGAGGGCGCTACTGCTCGCGGTGCTAGAACGAGATAAGTTGATTAGAGAAAAATAATTATTGCAGCCGCATACGTACCTTTGATGTTACGAATGCCAAGCCTGTTTAGACATAGTCTCGGGCGAGCTCTGAGACGAGGAAACGATGTAAGAGTTCCGACATGCCGCCAGAGAGCTCAGCTCGGCGCGACTGTCGACGACCTACACGTATGTCGCGCCGGCGCATGAAGTCAATGATCTTGAGATCCAGCCGGGGATCGTCCGGAACTTTGAGAACATGACGCAGGTTTTAGAGTAGCTATGGAGCCTAGTCCATCACAGGATTGGCGAGTACCGCCGAGGAGAATTCGTCGAAGCGGAGAGAGCAAGGAGGAGCGGCAAAACGGCCCGACATCAATTCCGTAATGCGATAAGTTCCCACATCAGGCCTGTTTCTTGCGACCACCATTCGCCCGCAAGCCTGCGCCCGCTGTGGGAGTTATTCGAGGATGCATTTATCTTTGCGTCGCCGAGCTTCTGATATGGTCAGAGTTTTCTGTGCGCTGTTGCAACTTGGTTGGGCTTCTGTTTGGGCAGTGCGGTATTCTTCTTGTGGCTGCTACTCGCACTGGTTCTCGGGTACAAGGCTCCAACAAAATAAAAATGCTTTGCGGATTGCCCACATCAAGCAGAAGATCTGGTGCTCGAGAACCTCGAATATTGATTTCTAACGGATTCTGTTGCCACTATCAAACGCCGCGCGTCTCGGCCTTCGTTCATGCTCAGCCATTCCATGTTTCAAACTCTCAGGCTATTATCCCTGTTTACCACCCCCGGCATCGGTTAGTAGCGCCGCTTTCGTTCTTGGTTGCTCGTACTCTCTTACTGCATTTATTCTATTCTGAAACTCCCCATTTCTCCCTCAATCCACTTCAAGATTCCTATGGCTCACTATCTGAGCTCTTCAGACAATTCCTCATGCATCCAAAGTGTCTGTGTGCCCTTTGGGAATGGTGCTGCAAGTCCAACCTCCCAGACTGAGAATCGCGGCTGCTCCCCAACTAAATACGCTGTCCTTTTCAATTCACATCCCAGCTACAGAATTCTCGCTTCATTGTTGTGTTTATGTCCACCAATTTCATGCTTGTATTTATTCTAGGATTCAACACAGGATCCCGCTTGTTCGAAATCGTGTCCGGCAGGTGGTGGCGCATTTGTATGCTACTCGGGATTTTCAGCTTCCTTTATCAAGTTGAGACTCGGTGCTTTCAGTTTTTCATGCTCATGCACTGCTAGATTCGTTGAACGAGCGGCTTGTTCAGATTCGCGGCCAATCTCCTCCCTCCCTTGAAATTCAATCAGCATTGACTCTGATACCAGCGTGAAATGTGCGCGTCTCCTCCGTAGCCGCCAAGTTCGACTTGTACTCTTTTGTCTTACGGTGATGCCTGCAACCCATAGCCCGGAGCTCGATCTCCCTATGGTTCCTTTTTTCTTGACATCTTCAGTGCACAAACTACAAATCTCTCGGAGTCCCCAATTTATGCTCCCTGTCCACACTTTCATTGAATTTTACCCTGTTCCTGCTCATGTCTCACATCTCTGGCAATTTCCTCGAAACGCACTTAGTCTGGGATAGGTTCTCTAGTTGATCAGTCCTCCTAATTCCTCTGCCCCTGTCCTGGAATGCACTTGAGAAGCTACACTCATACTCACCCCAAATTCCATGCCCCTGCAAATTACTCACAGCTTATAATATACAACACAGATTTACTGGATTCGAACAGCCCATGCTCTAAAGGCAAAAGGATTGTATTCAGCCCCCACCATATATTTCTTTCCGCGGGATTGCCTGCAAATCCTTCAACTTTCTCAACCTTTGTTTTGCCGGTGGCGTCTTTCTGTCCGTCCTGCGCATGCTCAGAAAATGATCAAATGTTCCCGAGCGTGGTAGGGGTGAAATTATTGTGCAAATGATTCAAGTTTTTCCTACCAACCATACACCTCCATGTCTTGGGCTGAGTATCAGTGCCATACAATCGGCTTAAACTCAACTGAAGCCCCTATATCTGTCTTCAAGCTTCAAGTTTGTTCTGTCTACGTTAAAGTACCTTCAGAGATCCTGATTCTTATTAGTCTGTCGCAACTACATGGGCTGAATGCGGGTCAATTATTTGACATTAAATCATCATTTTATTCGCCTTGCTATGACACTGCATCTAGATAGCAAAGGTAATATTGCAGTTGGGACTAGTGTTATATACCAAGCCGCGAGGATGGCTATGCCGGATAAGCCGGCCGGCGGATGAAAGCCGGTCGGGATAAGAAAGCCGGTCGGCGTAGGAATGCCGAAAGCCGAAGGTGAACGGACGTGGGGGACGCTAACGCCACAGAGGTGCTGGGCGAGCTAGACTACTAGCCGGCGAAGTGGATAAGGAACCGAGCGGCCGAAGTGGACAAGGCCGAAGGATGGAGAACGACTTAGACAATGAACGAGGAGTCCAAAGACGTTAATAACTAATCTAAAGTACAAGCTGGTAGATACGGGGTTTAAATACTAAAGCCGGATCTAATTATGAATCGGGAAGTACAAGGAATATAGCAAATGGAGAACATAGCCTTGAAGCGAGTACAAGGGAACATACGGATGGAGAACAATGCATGGGGCGTGTAGATGGAAAGCATGTGGAGATCCACGCGAAGGCGGATAAACGGGAAACACTCAGAATACTTCATTGCGTGAAAACCCGTCTTCGGCCAAAGGCCGGACGCTAATCCGAAGACCGGCGGATCGGAGAATGTGGACCGGGGAAGTCCGGCGTAGTGGCGGAGTATAGTGATAAGCCGGACGGCGTAATAAGCCGGTAAGCCGGATTCCGCCGGAGGAGGTACCGGGTGGTACGGGATGTAACAACTAGTATGTTTGTTTTATGTTTGTATAACTTTTTTCACAAATGTCTACAGTTTTGCAGCTGGCTATAAGGATAAAGTGGATTATTCTATCTAAGACCATTTAGTAGCTTCATCTTCAGCATCTTCCTATATTTCTTCATCAGGTACTTCCTCTTCCATTACACACTGTTCGAGTTCTTCCGCCTCTGTCTGTTTATCCAGTGCACGGTATGTTTGTGCTAGATTCTTCATGTAAAGCTGGGTGTCTGGATGGTTATCACCAAGGAGCTTTCTTTGCTTCTCCACAGCAACAACTTGAAGCTGCTCTGCCTTTTTAAATTGGCCTTGCAGTAGTATGTGTTTCCCAGATTATTCATAGCACGTAGAGTGTCTGGGTGGTCAGCCCCTAGAAGCTTTCTCCGCTTCTGAAGAACCATTACTTTCAGCTCTTCAGCTTCTTCAAATCGGCCAAAGTTATCATATGTGCTCGCAAGACTATGCATAACCCACAGGGTGTCCAAATGGTCATCGCCCAGAAACTTCCTCCGCTTCTCCAAAACCACTAGTTTTAGCTTTTCTGCATCTTTGAGCAGGCCAAGATTGTCATAGGTGATTGCAAGATTACGCATAGCCTGAAGGGTGTCCAAGTGGTCATCACCAAGGAGCTTCCTCCGTTTCTCTAGAACCATTACTTTCAGCTTTTCTGCTTCTGCAGTTTGGCCAAGTTCATCATATGTACTCGCAAGTTATTCATTGCACACAGGGTGTCTGGATGGTCATCACCCAAAAGCTTCCTCCGCTTCTCCAGAACTACAAATTGCAGCTTTTCTGCTTCTTGAAATCAGCCAAGGCAGTCATATGTGATTGCAAGATTAGCCATAACCAACAGGGTGTCAAAATGGTCATCACCGAGACGCGTTTTTTGCTTATCCAAAAGCGCAAATTGTAGCTTTTCTGCTTCTGTGTATTGGCCTAGGTGACGATATGTGCGTGCAAGATTATGCATTGCAACCAATACATCTGGATGGTCATCGCTAAGAAGAGTCCTTTGGTTCTTCAAAACAGCTTCTTCAAGTGCCTTAGCAGCTGTGTAGTGTCCAGCATGTCGATAAATTCTTGGCATATTGCAGTCCAAATGTGCCCACCTCTGGCTGCATTAAGGCATCAACATGGGAAACCAAACTCAAACTAGCAAGCCGAATCTTCTCAGAGGGGATTTTCCCAATAGACATGCCCAGTATGTCCCCAATGCATAAATGGTGTGAATCCAGGTCATCTAGTGTTGTTCGACACCACTCATGCACCAATGGATGGATAGAAAATGATTTCTGCTCTGATCATAGTTGATCAAAGAATATGCTTTGATCTCATTTGTTAGTTTCAAGAAGCGGAGAGGCTCCCACTCTCCTCTGGATCCCAGAAAGTTTCTGAGGAATTCTTGTGCCCTTTCTGTACGGTCCATTGAAGCAAATTGAGAAGGTGGCTCAGGCCAATCCCTCATAGAATCCAGGTCTAGCTTCTGTCTTTTTCTTGGGTGGTCTTTGGATTTATCTGTGTTGTTGAACAGATATCAGCAGCTCTACTAAATATGTCTTCGGAAATTCCATCATGGTGTAGAAATGAACAGAGCTGCAAGAACATGGCAGCTGGCCAACTGAGCTGGTTGAAACTCATTTGCCATGTTGTGTATACTGTCCAGACATATTCATCATGACTCTGAACTGGTTTTTCCCTGAGCAGTGTGGCTTGATTGGTTGCATACAGAAGTAGATAGGTGTCAAAAGCTCCGGATTCCGAGATGAATGCCCCAGCCTGAACAATCGCAAGAGGCAAATACCATAGAACCTTTATAACCTCAGACTAAATATTGATGAACAAGTAAGAACTAACCTTCACAATCTTAGCTGCAAGGAGTTCATTTGCTATTGAAATCTCTTGTGCAGCACTTTTGAGCAGCAATGCGATGGCATCTGCTTCTCCATGTCCGAAATCTGAGAATGTGCTCCGTAAACTTTTAGATTCGGATTACGTGATGTGATAATAATGTTCCCATGATTGCACTTTGGGAAAAACCTGTTTAGATTGATTTTGGGATCATCTGCATTGTCAAAAAAAACAAGAGCCACGCTTCACAGCAACTGGTGAGCCATCTCAGTCCATCTTGGGGGGAGTCCCAATTTGCTTTCCAAACACAATATTCTTTAGTCCTGTTTCAATAGTGTCTGTGCTGCTTGCATCCACAAGAAATCGGTCAGTAAAGCTAAACCCAGTGGACTTAGATTTTTTGCTGAATAAGTCAATCATGAAGGTCACTGGGAGAATTGTTCAATGAACTTCAGTGCGACCTGTCTTCCCAGCACCACCCAGTCCATACAGCACATAGATGTGCTGCGTCTCTGTGGCTTTAGCAAAGAACTCATGCATTGCATCTAAAGATGAACTGTCGTCCTTGAAAAATCCTTGAAGCGGGAGGGCAATGGTTGAGGAGTAGAGATGCTTGCACACTGCTGGACTGGGGTGTATATTCGTGACATTCTGTGCAGTGATGTAGACCTTGGGCCTTCTCCGGTACCCCCAGAACCACCATCACCACTCGCATGTATGCCCCCGGGACCTCCGGCGCCTCCTCTGCCACCTATTAAAAAGTGAACAACAATAGCGGTATTAAGGAATTTCCCTCGTACCCTCCAAGATCAAAACGTGGGACTCAGTGCTTGGACCAGAAGGCCAGATGGGATTCTCGTATCTTTATATATGTAAGTCCGGTGCTATGTCTGCGGAAACTAGTACCAACTGAGGATCGGATCGGGACGATGTATTGCCGCGGACTCCGACTCTGCGGAGACGGAATCGAGTTCTGCTCCCCCTGGAGGAGGTCTGGATGCACGCGCACTGGAGGAACTTGCGGCCGACATGGTGGAAGAAGGAGAGATGGGTATCAGATTGGCGCCCAAAGCTGTGTGCAAACCGCGTGGCACCCATCCAGAAATAGACGTGGGAATCTAAACAAGTTCAGTTGCACCAGTGAATTATTTACGGATGAGGAAAATTTAACAAAGACTAAGTATATCAAAAGAACACTAGAGGACCTCCACTGGAAACTCATACGGGAGGGGGCTTCGTAATACCTGCCGGAATAGAGTCGTAAGTCGTCTGTCCGACATGTCAGGGACTCAACAAGAAAGTTGTGCGTACTCGATGACAAGAAATCAAGAGCAGCCGGGGTCTTGGAGTTGAGAGAGAGATCTGGAGGGCAACAAAGATGTCGAGGAGATCAATGTACTGAATAACGCGAACAACCGAGGATAAGTAAAGACAATTCCAGGAGACCAGAGGATGATTTCTGCGTTAACCGTCTAGGCAAGGAAATTGCAGGAAGACGAGTCTGAGTGTCAGTATCTACCATGGAGCTCGCCGTCTCCGTTGCCCACAAGAACCAGAAGCCAATAAGCAAAGGTAATTGCGGTGAAATATTCCGCGGTGTCCAGTGAGAAGACCAAGAGAAGACGGTGCGGAAACTGGGACAGAAACCCTTTCGCGTAGGTTGAATTTGCGGTTGGAAGGGAGACCGACAAGAATATACAGACAGAAAAATCGAAGCTCCAGCTTCAACAATTGCTTCGGTGACGCCGTCCCGGCATGGTGCATCTAAAGAAATTGAAAGGCACCAGCACAAATTATTTGACTCGTGACACACCAGGAGAGTTCGCGGGACTAGCGCCGGTGAACGGAATCGGAATATCCACAGAGATTCGAGAGTTCGGTCGAAGAGTGGTGGAAAGGGGACTGATGTCGTATTAGTCATCGGTACAAATTTCCTTTTCGTGTTAAGCGCGAGCTCGTCAAAATTCAGCTCAGCAAGTGGGACTCTTAAGATTCAGGGCTTGAATGAATGTACGGACTATGCCATCCATATGCTAGCTCCTCGCTGCGCTACAATTACAAGGCTCTAGTCCGATCCGGGCATTCTACTGAATATCTTCGAGAAGAAGCAAGTCAGAGGTACTATTTGTGCCAGCGCACAGGCGAAGCCGAAGAATCATAAACCACTAACGGTGACGCCGCGTGGAGGATACAGCGCGCAGAGGAGCCGTGGAGGGGAAATGCAGGGGATGCGAGAGTGCGGGGCGGGATGACTGCAAGGCGGCATCTTCGTTAGAGAATACGCGAATGGCCGAGTCGTGAGTCGCGGTGCAGACACGTAAGGAAAAGGCACGCGCGAGTGCGCGCGAGCTGCGGAGACGGTGGTACCGCCGCCCGAACAAAGGGCAGGGATGGGTTCTACGGTGGGCCGGCGGGAGGAATTCGGTACGCGAGTGTCGATGTGTGCGTCAATAGCGTTAATCATCCATTTGTGGCGGATACACGGGAAGCGCACGGAACGAGATGGGCGGGAACTCGTCGAAGAGCCAGTGTGGCTTCGTCACCAGGGCGGCGAGTTCGGTACACCGGTGCGGCGCGGGCGAGGGTGGAGGACGGAGCAACTGTACCCATCGGCGACACACACAATAGCCATTCTTCTCTCTTGTGTGCGAGGAATCACGCGGTGCTGCGCGCGCGGTTTTGCGGGGTCTCGACTGTCCTCCGCCTGCGCATCCACCCTCGCCCGCGCCGCGCCGTTTATCCGCACCATCCCTCCCACGGTATCGGTGATCGCGTTGCCCGTGCAGCTCCTCTCTAGACCCGTCTTCCCTCGCCGTCGGTCCTAGCGGTCGTGTGCGTGCGCGTCTCCCGCAGCCAAAACACCCGCCGGCGGTACGGGTGGGGAGAGCGTCTCCTCTAGGTGCAAGGAAGCACCGGCACACGTGCGTAGGGCAGCGCAAATCATCCGCATGCGCCCATCTCCTCGCTTTGCACACCGGTACCCCGCACCTCCGCGGGAAAAAAGCAATATCGCAGAGTGGCGTTCCGTCCGACAATACGGGAGCATGCCGTTCCTGCGGTCCAAATCACGGTGGTGGTTGCTGCAGTCCTCGAAGCCACGCTCGGTGCGTGCGTTGCGCGCGGGCGCCTGCGCCTCGTAAGGGCAAACGCGAGATTCGCCTGGAGGACGAAGAAAGCAGGGAGAAAGGACGAGGCGGATGGATGAACAGGGGGGAAACAAAGATTAAACCTCCGTCGAGACGCGGTCCCTCCCGCATGAATATCGAAGTGGGGCTACACATGTACACCACTTCACGCATCCGCACGGCCGAGAGCAGTGAGGCTAGGCGCGCGCGTACGACTACACCTCGCCTCCGTCCGTCCTCACCCCGCGCACGAGCGCCGCAACGCGCGAGCGCAGTACGGCGTCCGCAGACCAATGACGCGCGTGCGCGGCAGAAGCACTCGCTCGCCCGAAGGAGAGACCCGAAGCGTAGCACCTGCGCGCCATCGGAGACGCGCAGAAAACGCGGACGTGACATGTACCGTACCAGCGACGCAGCGGACCCGAAGACAGCGAGGGACGCGGAGCACAGCAGCACTCGTCCCGTCCGAGTGCTATGGCGCGCGTGCCAGAGTGAAGGCGGCAGTGGTGTTGTCAGGCACGTAAAGCCCCGGCGGCGTAGGCGGATACTCGAGTCTCCCAGCAGGTAGACGCGCCCGCAAGAAAGCGGAGAGCGCGGACGCGTGCGACTCGGGACCGTTGTCGTCGAGACATCTCGCTCCTGTATCACTCGGTCGACTGCGCGGACGACGCGGGGCGGGTGTGAGACGAGCAAGAGGGGGCTACAAGAGCGATATGAGCGTGGAAAACTAGGGATGTAGAGCGTATACGCACGAGATGTACACGAAGGGTGCAGCTGCCTGCGCGGGTACCCGTAGCAGTAATAAGTCGGTATCCTGCGGCCTTGTCCAAGGCTACTCGAAGAATGTGCGAGCAGACGAGATGGAGGTGGGCTGCAGCTAGAAGCTCGAGCTCGACTGCGCCGGCATCGAGAAGGCAGGAAAGTGAATCGATGGGGCTGGTACCGCTTTGCATCCAGTCCTGCCCTGCTGCAAATCTCGGAATCGCTCGGTAGTCGGGCGCAACTCATGGGTGGGCGGGTGCCACCGTCGCCTGCAAAGAGACGCGTGACGTGTAGCGGAGACGGAATGCGCGGAGGTGAGAGCTGAGGTGTGCGGCTCGCTCAGAACCAGCTTGCAGAGAGTTGTGAATTAAATGCCTTCACGGAGACATGGGATGGACGTACGCGTCAATGGCATGGTCTTCACCGCCGTTATCTCCGGCGTGGCACTTCACAGCCTTTCTCCATCGTTGCCCGGCGTCGTATTCGAGCAAGGGATTGAAGATGATTGTATACGAAGAAGTGTCGAACGCCAGAGAGTTAGAAGGCTTGAAGCGCAGATAACTGCAGAGAGGTGAAGATAGAGAGTCCAGCATGTAGACCCAGAGGCAGACTGAGATCCAATGCGAACGAGCAAGTCACGAAGGAATTCCAATGGACACCATAAATCCTGATGAGACACAGGCTATGGTGTCAACGAGAACAGTCGTCCGGTCGTCACATGAAACAACCTCAGCCATTGAATCTGCGAACCCGGAAAAGAACGAGTCCAGAATTTGGAGGAAAGCGTTGTGGGCAAGGAGCAGCGGAAACACGGCCCGGTCATGGGAGCCGTGTTCCCGTGACGTCTCAAACCATGAGTGGGACTAGTACTAGAACCCGGACTTGCATTTGGGGGCAATCTCAGATCTGTGAGTGGTGTTTTCTCTCGCGGTCGGCGGCTTTGGTCAGGTCTTTCTTTCTGGCAGTGAAACTTGAGTGAAACTCTCAGTTGTCTTCAAGGCTCAAGCTGGCCTCCTTTCTTGGGATTTCTCGCTCTTTGCGTTATCGGCCGCGTTTCATCATCGACTTCCCAGCATTTTTCTCTTGCTGCCAACCCACTTACCAGTGTTCTTGTTTTCTTTCGGGGCGTGGCTCTTACAGTTTTACGTCTGCCTTTCCTCATCCTCGGATTTGGAAATATCTTCCGTAAATCAATTCAATCGGACCTCGCGGGGTATCCGTGCGCACCTTCAACTCAACTATTCAACAACCACGGGCTGCAAGGATCAGGTCCGTGCCAACCGTCGCTGTCATCCGTGTTGGATCTTCATGGCGGTTTATATCATAGCGTAACAATGGAGGTAACAACTCTTTGCTCGGACCCCAGGGCTTCTGCAACGGCGAAATCCTTGACCCACTCATCGGCGCGTTTGATGTATGTTTTAATCATATAATTCTTAGTGAGGTTTAATTGTGACTGTGTAGGTCTACTACGTTCCCTCTGGCTTTGATGACCCCTACCCGCCTGACATCAGTTCCTTCCTGGACTCCATCCAAACTCAGATCGGCGCCGAAGTAATGTGGGAGGAGACGAACGACGAAGTTTACGGCAATTTCTCGGATAATGGTAGATTTACTTGGCTGATTTCGTTCGTTTCGACTGATGGACTCGGTGACCCCAGGCGACTAGATACGCAGTTCCCTGCCTCATCTCGAAGTGGTTATCAATTCGGGCGAGGGGGTTATGATCTATGACGGCGACGCTGTACGTTCGAGTTATCTTTACATTTCTGCTTCGTTTTAAGTTTTTCTTTGCCATTAGGACTACATCTGCAACTTTATGGGTGTCGAGGCAATAGTAACCCACATCACCACGATTCAATTTTTCATGTTTGATTCTCTTTTACTCTTACAGATTGGGAAGCTCAACATGAACTTCAGCGCCAAGTTCAATCAGCTGGAATTTGCACCATACCTTGTGAACGGCCAGCTCGCTGGACAGTTCAAAATGTCGGGAACCCTGTGACTTAAGCCATTCATTCATTTTGTACAAGATCTGATCCACACCTCCGCACCGTTCTTACGTCCGCGTCTACGGCGCCGGCCACGAAGTCCCCGCGTACAAAAACGGGACGCTGGCAGTGGGCGAGGCGGCGTTCCAGATATTTTCGCAACGATGGCCAACCAATCTGTGGCGTCGACCACGCCCAACCTCGACCAGTCTACGACAACGACAGGCAAACCCGGCCAATCTACGACGCCGGCCCCGACCAAGCCCAACGGAGCTCGGTTGAGGTCCACACTCCCGACGAGTATAACTTCTGCATATCTTCGGTTTTTACTGATCTGTATCCTACCGAGCTCGTAGTTGTCGTAGCACATATATCATGGGCGTTTCAGTGCTGTCGATCCAGACTGAGACATAGGTCTACTAACCGTCATTATACACTGTTTATTTTTGGTTTTGGCCATACATATAATACCAGGGTGGTTTCATCCAGAGGTGTTGCGCGTCACCAGGCTCTGATACAGATGGTCAGTCAACTGGGCATATCATTTTGAGATTGTACCTTTGGGGTAAGGCTGTCGCACGGCGCAGCAGGTATTCACTCGTACTTATGTAATGGCAATTTTTATGGGTGCCCAAGTGAATGAATTTCCCTGTGAGAGGAAAGTACATCGAACGAGGTGGCGACCCACGAGTAATATGCCTGCCGGTGGGAAGACTGAAGTTCTCTGGCAGCTACCACTGGCCGCTGGTGTATCTTGGTGGCCGCTGGCGAACATTCTTGAGTGATGGTTTTAATTCCACGACACGCTAAGATAAGATGACAGTGTTCTATGATCTCCATGCATTGGCACTCCACTGCGTTCTGCTGGAGTTCAGTAAACGTTGGGTGGAGGCCATAACAACTAGTCGGGATAAGGTATTTATTGGTCCTTTACCTTCTCATGGAAGGAGGACCATTCGGTACAAGAACGACCAGAGATTCCACGATAAAAGTCTATACTGTGACAACGAAATCAAATCCCCAGGGAACAAATGCTGGTAAGCATGGAGCGGGACGCACCTTTATGTACATCCAATAGTAAATTTCGAGTGGATCGGTGCATGTTCGCAATGCCTTTTGGCGGCCCGAGGTGCAACGGGAATTCGAACCTACGTGGGAGTAAACTAAGATCTGACTTATAAAGCTTCCCTAGCCAAGTACATGAGACCCAGTGAACTAAATTGATATGCGATAGAACTGAACAGAGGGATCCCACCAGGTTGCGGAGAAGGCTGCAGTAGATGCATGGAAAGCAGTCAATCCGACTCATCTGAGTCCAAGTCAAATTCTTAAGGTGATTTTTCAATTTGAAGCCCAGTGAATTGGATTGGACACCAAAGGAGGACAGACAGTTTGGGGCAGACCCCCTTGGGATTCACCATCGTTCACTGAAACTCGGTTTAGTAGCCAGTGATTAGGGGAAGTCAAAGTTCGCTTGCGGGTCGATTCAGCCACCAATTCATGAGTTGGTTCTACCGTCGATTCAGGCACCAAATTGTTGTCGATTCTCCACCAAGAAACGCTGGAGAATCGAGTTGTCGACGATTCATCAAGAATCGATCGGAATCTATGATTCGACTCTGGAGTCGAATCACCGATTCTCGTGGATTCATGAGAATCGTCGATTCTGGTGTCAAGAATCGACACCAGAATCGACATCAGAATCGACTGGCGAATCGACTTCTCAACCGAACTTTGACTTCCCCTAATATTGATATGTTAATGCCGAATGATGCCGGTCGCTGCCGTTTCCACTGCGACGTATATTACTGCGATGCACTTTCATGGTCAGACACTGATCGTGTTCTCCTTTGGGAATAAATGCGGCAGCTGGGCGGCACACGATTGAATTGTCAAGAACCAGAATGTTGAATACTACGCACCCCTGGTACCTCTTCCCACATCAGACACTAAGGTACCACCACTTTTTGTGGTTCCTTCTTGTCCGGTTACATATATATCCACGGGAGCGAGATCCGGAGGACCTGGATATAGCTAACGCTCAACGGTACCAGGAGTTATCATGAAGCAGACTGTGAGTCTTCTCATAGCTATTCGACTGTGGAGAGCTACCAGCCATTACGGTATTATTTAAATCGCCAGCACACTACCCAAGGTGACACAAGGCTGATTATAATCTGGTCAGATGAAAGTCATGACAGCTCTCCTGTAACGGGTGAGCTATAAAGGCAGGTGGCTTGGTGGAAATCTCTAGTCAGATCCTCCCGTCATCATCTAGCCCTGTTGCTCATACTCGTAAGTCTCTTTTGTGTAAAAGATCTTGGGACTGATGCATCACTTCTCAAGGAAACTACATCCTTGAATATAGGTAATCTTCAGGCAGTCAGCCACAAGTCAAGCATAACTGACCGGATGTGCTTTAGGGAGGAGAAAATGAATTCAGAGGAACTTGATGAGGAGGTTGGATACCACAGAGAGGTGTTGGATATGGCACCTCATCCAGATCGTCACATAACTCTTGAAAATCTGGCAACTGCACTCCATACAAGGTTTGAATGGGGCAGAAACACAAAGGACATTGAAGAGGCTATTGAGCTCCACAGAGAGGCACTGGCCTTTCGCAAACCACCTCATCCGGATCATGGGCGGTCATTGAACAATCTGGCAATTGCAGTCCAGACAAGATTTTTGCAGGAGGGAAATACAAAAGACATCAATGAAGCCATAGACCTCCACAGACAAAGACTGGTCCTTTGTGAACCTTCTCATCCTGACCGTGGGGAGCCTCTGAACAATCTGGCCACTGCTCTCTGGACAAGGTTTGAGGAGCAGGGAGATTACAGGGGACTTAAACGAGGCCATAGAACTCCACAGAGCAGCACTTGCCCTTCGTAAACCACCTCATCCAGATCGTATCATCTCACTCAACAATCTGGCCATTGCAGTCCATACCAGATTTGAGCAGTGTGGAGATACAAGGGACATGGACGAGGCCATAAATTTCCACAGAGAAGCACTGACCCTTTGTGAACTGCCTCATCGTGGCAGCTCCCTCAACAATCTGGCCATTGCAGTCTGACAAGATTTAACCAGCAGGGAGATATAAGGGATATTGATGAGGCCATTGAATTCCACAGAGAAGCATTGGCCCTTCGTGGGCCTCCTCATCCTCATCATCTGCAGTCTCTGAACAATCTGGCGATTGCAGTCCAGACAAGATTTGAGCGGTATGGAGATACAAGGGACATGGATGATGCCATAGATCTCCACAGACAAGCACTGGCACTTTGTCTTCCACTTCATCCAGATCAGCTCGACTCTTAACGGTCTGGCTAATGCAGTGCTGTCAAGATTTGAGGAGCAAGGAAATATAAGGGATATTGATGAGGCCATAGAACTCCACAGAGAAGCACTGGCACTTTGTGAATCACCTGGTCCCAATCGTGGCAATTCACTCAACAATCTGGCCAATGCAGTCCTGACAAGATCTAGGCAACAGGGCGATGCAAGGGATGTTGATGAGGCCATAGAACTCCACAGAGAAGCCTGGCCCTTCGTAAACCACCTCATCCTTATCGTCTGCAGTCTCTGAACAATCTGGCAATCGCAGTGCTCACAAGATTTCGGCTGCAGGGAGATACAAGGGATATTAGCGAGGCTATAGAACTTCACAGACAAGCACTGGCCCTTTGTGAACCATCTCATTCTGAACATAGCAGATCACTCAATAGTCTGGCGAATGCAATCTACGCAAGATTTGAGCAGCATGGAGATACAAAGGATCTTGACGAGCTATAGAACTCCACAGAGAAACACTGGCCCTTCGTGAACCACGTCATCGAGATCGTGGCATGTCCCTCAACAATCTGGCTAATGTAGTCCTGAAAAGATTTGAGCAGCAGAGAGACAGAAGGGATCTCGATGAGGCCATACAACTCTTCAGAGCAGCATTGACCTTCTATGAATTGCCTCATCCAGATCGTGGTATGTACCTCAACAACCTGGCCAATGCAATCCTGGAAGGATTTGAGCAGCAGGGAGATACAAGGAGTCTTAATGAGGCCATACAGCTCCATAGAGAGGCACTGGACCTGCGTGACCCACCTCATCCAAGTCGTCGGCAGTCCCTCCACAATCTGGCCAATGCGGTTCTGACAAGATTTGAGCACCAGAGAAATACAAGGGATCTCGATGAGGCTATAGAACTCCACAGTGAAGCACTGACCCTGTGTGAATCACCTCATCCAGATCGTAGAAACTCACTCAACAGTCTGGCCAATGCAGTCCTGATGAGACTTCAGCAGCAGGGAGATACAATGGATGTTCAAAAGGCCATAGCATTTTACCATGAAGCACTGAGTTTGTGTGAGCCACCTCATCCTGAGGGGCTCCTCACTTCAAGGCCTTGCTAAGTGCTTTATTTCTCTGTATGAACAAGCACACAATAGCCATGACCTTGAAAGTGCCTGTCACTTCTTCCAAGAGGCTGCAACATACCATTCCTCCTCCCCCTCCACTCGGTTGCGCTATGCATGGTCTTGGCCATGGTATGGCTCAATATTGTCCTACCTCATCCCTAACTGCATATCATACAGCAATCAAGTTACTCCCTCACTTGCTGCACTTCATCTTGATCTTCCATCTCGCCAGGAAATTTTATCCACTGTGACAGAGACCACTCTGGCATCTAATGCTGCCGCTTGTGCTGTGGGTCTGAGTCAATACAATACTGCCGTAGAAATGTTAGAGGCTAGCCGTTCCATATTCTGGTCCCAAGCTCTACATCTGCAGACACCACTTGATCATTTGGTAACAATTCACCCTGGACTCTTTACCAAACTGGAAGATTTAGCGGCGCAACTCGAGCAGGCTTCCTTCAGAGACACCTCAAGGAATCCATCAACAGATAGCCAGCAGAAAATCAGATCTATTGAGTCTGACGGGGCCCATTGTCGCCAGCTCAATAAAGACTGGGAGACAACTGTCGAAGAAGTTCGAAAATTGCCTGGGTTCGAGGATTTTATGCAGCCAAAGGTCATTGCCACACTGCAACAAGCAGCAGTATCAGGCCCAATTGTGATTCTGACTACCACCAACTCTACTTGTTTTGCATTGATTGTAACATTCTCCACTCCAGTTCACATGTGAAGCTTCCAGAGATCATACATCCTGAAATGAACCTCCTTGCGGACCTATCTCGTGGCCTTTCAAACCTGGCCTTTGATTTTGAAACATTTGTTGAAAGTTGCGAACATGGGAATCATAGGTCGGAACTACGGGCTCGACTATTCGCTGGACGAGAAGGGACCATCAAAGTGGACCTGGAAGAGGTCTTTCGAGGACTTCTTACTGAGCTTTGGAACAATATTGTGAAGCCAGTGTTTCATGCCCTCGGTCTACAGGTAAGTACAGAATTTTTCACGTAATACTAGCAATCCATTTCATTTCTTTGTAGAAATCTGTTGATCCACCGCGACTATGGTGGTGCCCAACTGGACCTTTTGCCTTCCTTCCCATCCATGCAGCAGGGATATATGACGCAGACATGTCAGATTGTGTGTCGGATTATGTGATTTCATCCTATACACCGACTCTCACTGCACTGCTTGACCCTCCTCCTGCGACTGCCATCCAGTTCAAAATGACTGTTGTGATTGAGCCAAAGGTCCCTGGCTTTCCACCATTGCCTGGCGCTAGGATAGAGTTAAAAAAAATCATGACCAGAGTGCCCGACCAATGGCTTACGGGTTTGGTCAACTCCACGGTGGAAAGTGCACTCCTTCATCTTCGAGGGATCATCGTAGTGCATTTTGCGTGTCATGGAGTCCAAGATCTTAACCACCCACTGGTAGTGGCCTCATCCTCACTTGTGTGGGCACCTAAAGTCTCTGATATGATGCGTAGGCCTGAGGGAGCCACCTCATTGGATCCTAAAAAATGCATGTCACTCGCATTTCTTAGTGCATGCGAGACAGCAAAGGGTGATAAGAAAGTACCGGACGAAGCCATGCACTTTGCAGCAACCCTGCTATTTGCCGGCTTCCGCGGAGTAGTAGCAACGATGTGGTGAGTTGGATTTTCTTTCCTTGTGCACAGATCTCACATCATCAAGGACCATGAACGATCTTGATGGTCCCAAGATTGCGGACACTTTCTACG